>JAYESA010000015.1:162172684-162772684 GCA_036927795.1 Iris macrosiphon
CTCGATCCGACGTGTGTACACAAAGTTACAGCGTATTCCAGAATGGACGGATACGGGGTGTTGTCGGCGGATACGCGTTGATTCCGGTGTGCACGCACATCCGAATCGGCTTCTGCGAAATCCCATACGTCCGTATCAACGTTGCGCATGTTTCGGTAAAGACCGCGTGCGACCAAGTCGTCCCGTTTGGCGGGGCGCACTCAGTTCTGGGATAAAACAGGGCGTTATTTTTCCTATTTTTGGATCACAGTTTGCGATCACCACAGGACGCGATGCACCGAGCGGGTTGCACGAGCACCGAGAGTTTTATACAGTCTATCATTGCAACAGACAGAATCAAAAATGGGTTTACGAGGAGAGAGAAAATAATACCTGAACAGGGCTCCGAGAAGTCTGAATCTCATGTGTTCGAGGGTACTGTTCGTGTCCTGGTCAAGAGTTACTGTGTCCGTGTGTCTGCCGTGAGTCCAGGCTAGGGTCCTGATCTGGAGATAGCGGGGTGGCGCTCGGGAGAAGGAAGTCGCTGGCCGCGGGGGAGACTGAGGGAGAGCTGCTCCGTCGGGCACGGCGGAGTCGTCGAGAGTTCGACTCCGACGAAGTCGGGGTTAGGTTGGGGATCGATGAGGGAGGAGGCGGATAACGGAGAAGGGGGAGTCGATGGGTGGTCGTTCGGCTGTTCGGGGGATCGAGCGGCGGCCTGGCGGCAGCGGCGAGGAGGAGTTCGGGGAAGAGGGGGATGAGGGCGGACGCGGGCGGCGCTCGCGGGAGTCGAGGGGATGAGAGAAGTCGGGTCGGCTGGCCATGGGCGGAGGGCAGAGGCGGGGAGCCTAGGGTTCAGACGAGGTAGTCGGAGGGAGGTGACAGCGCGGGTGGATTTCTAGGGTTGCGGCTGGGCACGCACGCCAAGGGGGGGATTTTATACTGTGCTACAGTATTTCCGGCGGGGCTAGGGTTTCCCATCTAGGTTTCGGGTCCGGGTCAGGTTTGGCTCGGCTCCGACCCGACCCGACCCAATATGCTGGTTGGCTTGGTTCAATCAGCGGTTTGGTTTGGTTTGGGTTGGTTTGGTTCAGATTTGGTTCGGTTTATATATCTAATAGTTTTTAGGGCTTTAAACGTGTTTTCGGAGTCCAATAAATTCACAGAAAAATACCCTATGTCCGGTTTTCCATTTTACACCATAATATATTATTTCCATAATATTTTAACATCAATAAAATAAAATTAAAAGTCCTTTGATCATAATTACCTTGGTTCTTCATCCAGAAAATACCAAAAAATTGGCGAAAAAAATTATATTAAAATTATTCTGAAAAATAGGGTGTTTACAATTCTCATGTGCTTCGTGTGCTCTCGCCTTCATGTGCGCGAGTTATTTATCATGTATGTAGCGTATCGTGGTTGGATCCAAGAGTATTAGTGGGGGAGGAGAGTAGGAGTTGGTTATGTGATCAAAGCCAAACAGTATTCATGTGTATGTCGGTTATGCAACTCACGTATAATGGAGTTATCATAGATTATTCATGTGCAACCTAAGCCGATCATATAACGAACTTGTGCTCAAGGCACTTAGATAGTATTTCTGTTTTCTCTCATGCAGTTACTTCTCTACTACTTGTATTGTTCTCCAGTTTTATATTACAGCTACTTTATCTGCTCCACCATGTATTTATTTTTCTGTGCATCTTGTATACTTTTCTATTGCTAGTCATATACACCTTATCATGTATTTGGAGTTACTTTCAGTGTTATGTACTTCGCTCCAGTCCTGACTGGGCATATTTTTCCAGAGGATCTTGAGGATTTCTGCCCAATATTCTACGGGCCAGGTGTCGAGGAGTGTTGTGACCCAAAGATTGAGGAGGAGCCCGTCGAGGAGACGCTGTTAGCACCCTAGTTAGCTAGGTAGATTTTCCTGGGTTGTTCCCAGTTGATATTTTGGATGACTGTATTTATTATTTTGCTGTTGTGAGATGTTGTAGACTTTAGACTTGGACTGTATATTTGGATATTGTACTTGCTCTTTGGTTCTTGTTTCTTGGTGATATCTTATCGTGCTTTTACTATTCCTCTAGTTATTGTGATTGAGTCATATATATTGTGGTTGCCCTCCTTTTGGAGAGGTTATATTGACTGATCATTGTGAGATATAGATATTGTGACCTAGAACGAACCTTTACAGCGTTCTACCGTCGATTCTGCGGCGTAGGCTGGACGTACCCACGACTCATGTCCGATTTTTTGGGTGCGGGTCGTGACAGTAAATGTGAACGTGATGATCGATAGTCAAGTAGGAAGGTTTGCTCAGAGGTAAGAACGACATGGCAAACCCTACTGGAGAGGATGTGAGGATGATAGCTCAGGGGTAACGTGGATATGAGCTAATCAATAGTCATACCGAGAGGTTATGTATTTTGTGGAAGGAAAAGGAAACGAGCCAGAGGTAATATGGACGTGGCTATTTTTTTGGATGGGAAACATGGGCAGCTCATAGTTCAGAGGTAATATGGACATAAACTATTTGCTTCCATTGAGGACATCATACTAGAGGATCTTTGGTAGACTTATTACTTCTTGTGCACGAGAGTGCAAGTAATAAGTTCAAGACGAAACTCTACCAGAGGTAATATGGACATAATAGATTTTGTGGACCCATTACTTCTTGCACACTTGAGTGCAAGTAATATGTTTGAGATAAGCCCTGCTAGAGGTAATATGGACATGACAGGTTTTGTGGACTTAACACCGCTGGCATACTTAGAGTTAAGTACGGGTGATAAGTTGAGATAAGAACCGATATCCGAGATAATATGGATGTGATAATCGATAGCAAAACCCGGAAGGTTTGCTCAGAGGTAATATGAATATGGCAAACTCGACCGGGGAGAAATATTAGGACAGTAGTTCAAAGGTAATATAGATATGAACCAATGTCCGAGTAAACTCACTGAGGAGTGGTTTGCTGAGTGTGGTCTACCCGGGAATATAAATAGACCTGAGGGTTACTCCGCTGGAGAGGTTGTTAGGTCGATAGCTCAGAGGTAATATGAACATGGCTAGCGTCTAACGAGACTGATTTTTGAGTGGTCCCTGCGGGAGTGTACAGGTGGACCTGAGGACTGCTCCGCTGGAGAGCTTTTGAGGATCTATTATTCATTGCGTATCCAGGACTCTTGAATACAGACAATGGCTTGTTGAGGAAGGACAATATCGTGAATAAGAACTCGCTGGGAATGAACAACAAAAGGAGGAACCCTGTACATTTTTGATGTCCTGATGGGGATAGAGAAAGTACAAGCCTAGCCTCAGATGTAGTAATTTTTCAGGAACTTGTCGTTGATGGGCATCATGAGCAAGTCTCCATTGGGTTTTGCCAGTCGGTAGGCGCCGATATAGAATACAAATTCTACGATGAACGGGCCTTCCCATTTGGGTTGGAACTTGTCGACCATCTTGTGGGTCATAACCATCGTCCTTCTTACTAACAGGACGAGGTCACCCACTTTGTAGGACCTGTTCTTAACCCTATTTTGGAGGCTCCTGAGAGGTGCACTTGGTATAGCTCAATGCATTGTTGAGTTAAGAGACGCTTCTCGTCAAGTGCTTCTAACTCTTGTAGCCACCGACGATAATTGTCGTCGACGGTTAGCCGTTTGGAGAGAGCCACTCGGAGCGAGAGAATTTGGACCTCGAGGGGGAGGACCGCTTCACTCCCGTAGACCAAGAAGAATAGCGTGCTACCAGTCGGCATCCGGACCGTTGTTCGATAATCCCAGAGATATTCATCCAGCTTCTCATTCTAGTTACGCTTGTTGGATGACACAAACTTTTTGAGTAGCTTTATGATGGTCTTGTTGAATGCTTCTGCCATACCATTTGTTGTTGGGTTGTAGGCCGTTGAGGCTATATTCTGAATTTGGTTTTTGTCGCAAAATCGATAAAAAACGTGACTTGTAAATTGTGGACCATTGTCATGGATGATCCTCCATGGCAAGCCAAAGCGGTATATGACATGATACTTGACGAAGCTGATCAAATTTGAAGTCTTGACTTCAGCGAGTGGAACAGCTTCCTCCCATTTAGAGAAGTAGTCGTGATAGCCAAGATGAACCTGTGTCCCTTCGAAGAAGGTGGACTAATTGGTCCGATAATGTCTATTTCCCATGCTTCAAATGGCCAAGATGCTACCGTTGGGTATAGAAATTATGAGGGCTGGTGGATAAAGTCTACATGGATTTGGCACGCTTGGCATCTTCTCGCATAGTCAACAGCCTCTGCTACCATTGTCAGTCAATAGTAACACATTCTCCGGAGAGGGTCCTATAGCTTGGGTCCGGGTTGATGGGAACCGTAAACCCCATCATGAGCCTCGCAGAGAGCCTGCTTCGCTTCTGTATTCGATAGGCACCATAGCAGAAGGCCATCGTAGGAACAGCGATACAACATTTTGGTAGCCGTATCATAATAGAACCAGAGGGAACATCTTCTGATGGAAGTTGCTTTATTTGGGTTCTTGGGGAGAATTCTATAGACATCGTAGTCGATGAATGGGAGTCTCCAGTCTTGGGAGTTGGTGCTTGTCTCTACTGAGTAGCTCAGGCACAGATAAAGGTTATTCTTCGGACAGACCAGCTCTAGACCGACCATGGTGATCAGTTCATGAGTACTGGTTGGAACAGCTAAAGAGGCTGCGAGGCCAGCCAGGACGTCAGCCTCGATATTTTATAGTCGAGGGATGTACTCTATGAAGAATCCCTCGAAGGTAGAGATAATGCCAAGCGTGCCTTGGTGGTGGGGAATCGATTCTTCATTTCGGACTTCGTACTCGTCCTGTTCTTGAAGCATCGTCGAAGAACATTCGCCAATCGGCTTCTGTGCTTATGGTCATGTTTGAGTCCGCTACTTCGTCTAGGATCTCCTTGTAGAGCTTCGAGGTTTCCGGTACAAGGAGGGATGCAAAAAAATATGCCAATGCTTGGCCTTTGACCACCTTTTACGGGACAAATACCACATCGTATAGTGACAACAGTATTTTCCATGTGGCTAGGGGAGAGTTGAGCGCTCCGGATTTAGTCATAAGGACCCTGAGCGATTTAACTCGTGAGATCACATAGATAGTTTGTCCTGTCATATAATACCTAGTCTCCTAAATAGTGAAGACCATAGCGAGGCACTCCTTCTCAAAGGGGTTGTACCTGTGCTCTACGCCAGCCATAATTCTGTTGAGATAGTATATGGCCTGTTCGTGATCGGCATCGCTTGTCTGGGCTAGCAGAGCCCCAAGGGAGTGATCTATTGCCCGTAAATATAGTAAGAAGAGTCTTCCCATAATGTGGGCCACCAATATTGGAGAATTCATGAGGTACTCCTTGATGTCGTCGAAAGCGCATTGGCATTCTTCGTTCCAGACAAAGGAGACTCCCTTCTTCATAAGCTGAGTGAATGGCTGACAACGTCCAGAGAGGTTTGATATGAACCTCCTGATGTATGCTAGTCTTTCTTGAAGGCTATGAAGTTCTCTGAGGTTCTTCGGTTGGCGCATTTCAAGGATTTCTTTAGTCTTGTCAGGGTCTATGTGCATACCCTTCGAAGTTATGACAAAATCCAGGAACTTGTCGCTGGAGACTCCTATGAAGGATTTGGTAGGATTCATCTTGAGCTGGGGCGCACGCATGAGGTCGAACACAGTCTTCAAGTCCCGGAGGTGATCATCTTTAGAACAACTCTTGACAGCGATATCATCAACGTAATACTCCACCGTCTTGCGTAGATATTCACAGAAGATGGTGCTCATAGCTCGCTGGTATACAGTACCGACGTTCTTCAGACTGAAGGGCATAACTATGTAGTAGTACACTCCTTCCGGCGTTCAAAATGATGTATGCTTCTCGTCGTCAGGAAATATCTTGATTTGATTGTATCTTGAAAACCCGTCCATAAAGGACATGCGCTTGAAGCCACACGTGTTGTCGATCGTTATGTCTATGATCGGAAGAGGGAACTCGTCCTTAGGGCATGTCGTATTTAGATCGCAGAAGTCAATACAGATTCGAATTTTCTCGTTCTTTTTTTATGACGGACACGATGTTGGCTACCCAATCCGGATGTTGTTTTTCGCGAACAAAGTCACTAGTTATCAGTTTGTTGACTTTAGCTTCGATGGAATTCATGATGTCCGATCGGAACCACCATTGATGTTGCTTGACCGACTTAGCATCGGCAAGATGTTGAGTTTGTGGACCGCAATTTGGGGATCCAGTCTTGGCATGTCTTCGTAACTCCAGGCAAAGACATCGATGTATTTCCTGACAAGCTAGCAGGGATTCCCAATCCTCATTGGACAGACTCTTGCTGATGAAGATAGGTTTAAGGGAGTATTCGTCGCCCAAATCGATTTGTACAATTTTATCCTCAGTGGGAGGTTCTCGCTATTTGAAACGCATCTCCCATTGTGCATCTAAGCGTTGGGCCTACGGTTCTACTTCAAAGAGTCCAGGTGGATCCTCGTCATCTTTCTCGGGGTCGGATGACACCATGTTGGTAGATAATATTTGTTTGAGGATCTTTTTGATACTGTTGTCAGAGTCCAAAGAGGAAGATTATGAAGAGTGAGAGTGTAACTCATCTTCTTCATCCGAGCCTTCGGGGGTTGTGGGAGGCATGACGTACCCTAAGCCAGCTTGGTCTTATGGTAGTAATCCTCGGTCTTGCCTGCAGGAGCCTGCAGACATAGAGGCTGTCACGTCCCGATCTTCGGCGGTCCCGATCGTCCCTGCCGGGCGTGAATCACCACGCCAGCGCTCCCACGAGACGATCGTTTCCCTCGGGACGTGATGTCATGCGAGCCTGGAGATGCTCTCGCACAAGGTAAAAACATAAGTTGTCTTGGTTATCATCGAACTGATCGAGTTGACAACAGAGAGACAGTGTTACAAACAGTAATCCATCTGAGTATATGGGGCAAAGGTCAAGGCACGAGGTTCTCTGAATATAACGATATCGTTCCATACATTATGTCCCTCTATACAAAAGTATCTCAAAATATCTCGATACGGCTCAAGACATCGACACCAGATTTTCGGGTCCTGGAGATGAGGTACGGCTATCGCTTCCTCGGATGATCCAGCACCTGCGAACAAGCAAACTGTTGGTGGGTCAGCCACTTTGGAGAAAGCACTGGTGAGTACAAAATCAACGAACAAAAGCAACATTCACTAAAACCAATACTAAGTAATTATGTTATAAAATATTGTATTACTAGTGATCTTTCTAGTTTTACCTAGGTTCGTTACATGCAGTACAGGAGCGGAGTCATATTACTTCTTTTGGAAACATCTTTGAAATCAGATTTTAGTTCAATACAACCAAGCATACAAGGCAATCAGTTCAAGCACGATGTACTAATGAGGGTATGCACAGCGTGTCTTATGAGCTATACTCAAAGACTATAGGGACAATGCAGCATCTAGTGGACTACTCTTTATACTACAAGGCGATCAACATATTCAAGCAAGCATGTAAGTCTATGTAAGATGCAAGACAATAAGCAAAATAATATATCACCTATTCTGTGGATCTTATCCCTCGTCGAACGGTTATCCCTGCAGCAGACATACAAGTTAGCAATAATTTGCATATATAAACAATGTTCTCTTTCCTGTCTATATATGCATCAAACGGTTAGATATGTAAGAAGGCTAGCCTAGCATGCTCCCTAACTACCTGAAATGCAGCAATATCCATGAACAAGCTAACTTATCTAACTCAAAATCTTTCCAACAGAAGCACCACCTCCCATCTAATAGCCATACCCTCAGGGCACACTATTAGTCTTACCCCGTCAGTAGCCTCCAACCACCATTCTAATAGCCACACCCCAAGCTCAGGGCGCACTATTAGTCTCCCATCTAGTCGATAACAAGCATAACACAATATGATAATACAAGCTTTTCAATTCATCTCTCTCTTATCTAATAGTCGCACCCCCTAGATCACGTAGGACCGGAACATCAGGGCGGGCTACTAGTTTCTTCTCTATCAAGACAAGCCATAACTTTTTGTAACAATATAAGCATACATTCAATCTATCTTTTGTATCAAAGACAAGTAATTATATAAACGACGACAAGCAAACATATGAACGATCTTTAATTTAACAAGCATGGCACGGTTCTTCTATCTCGTTTAGTTAAGCATGCAGTTATACTCTTTCTTTAGCATGGTAAGAAATATGTTCAAGCATCTTTTACTCTTCTTATTAGCATGGCAAGGTTCTTCTATTAACAAGCATTCAAGTTTTAGCTAATCATGCAGTTCTATTATTCATGCAACGAAAACAATAATCTTCTTAGAAACATGCATTATAAAACTTAGATTCATTATCAAGGCGTACAAAAATCAGAGAATGAAGTTTTGCCTACTCACCTAGATCAATCATCTTCTGGTTCAACACGGAGCCTTCAAGAAGGTTTTCTTTTTGAGTCATCAAACCAATATCTCTTGTATATAGTACCAACACGGAGTGGGGCACTACAGAGTCAGCCGTCGGCCTTTACCATAGTTCAAGCCCTTAGTGGTTTTTAGATCGTACCCCATCTTCTGGATGAGGTGCTTGGCTTGAGAGATGTACCGACGAAGTGACATTTTGCCGGTATCAGATTTTGGCTCCAGTTCCTCTGGGACGGGTGATTGGGGACTTTCTATTCGATCGAAGATGATGAGTTTCTCTCATCTTCCTTGCTAGAACTATGAAGTAGGAGTTTTGACTGGAGAGAATCTGGTTCACTGCATAGGTGGTAGTCACCTGTGTATGCAGGTGCAAGCCCAGATCGCGCTCAAAGGAATATAGCGTGTTGAGATGTGCAACATCCGAGTAGTTCAAAGATAGCCCTTTATTGATAAAATAAGGTATCTCGTCTTCCAAAATTACATCGTCGAGAGAAAGAACATTTGCATGAGCAGCTACGTACTCCTCCAGTTCATCCTTCCCGAGATCTATCCCCAGTGCGAGCAATGGCTTTGGAGGTCTCCTTCTCATATTTACCACTAGAGATTTGGACATCATAGTAGGTGCCGGATCTTCCTTTAGTGGTCAACTCTGTCTATGAAGGCGAACAACCAGAGGCTCGGGTGCTTTCCTGTACAGTTTTACCCTGAGGGAAAGAGCTGTGTCGGGAGCGCGTGCTTTGAGATGGACTCTCAAGGGCTCGTTCGATATTATCCCAGTCTCTGCCTTATCATCGGCATAATTTTTACCTTCATCTTGGTGGACTTTCTTGTAGAGGATTGTGTCAGAGTAGTAGGCCTCAACCCCTTTAAATGGGTCAACGTTGGCAAATTCTGTCTTGACGATGCCATGATCGTCCACGTACTTCAAGTACTGGTACAAGGTTGACAGTTCGATCATATAATAATGTATCCATGGCCGTCCCAACAGGACGTTGTAGGGTACATCTACGTCTATGACGTAGCAGGTGACCTATATTTTTATATCACCGATCTAGCACTTCAAGTGATTTTTTCCAGATGGTTGCTCCTTCCAGCGTTGAAGCCACTGATGGCAGTATTGGTTGCTGCCAGGCAATGCATCGAGATGTCGAGAGTCTGAAGCAAACTACGCGGGATGGTGCTGATTGACGAGCCGGGGTCGATGTACATCTGGTCCACTTTGATGGTACCGATGTACCCTGTGTAATACAAAGGACGATCGTACCGATTGTTCTTTAATAACATATCTTGCTATAAGAACGTGATGTTGGGTATCGCCTCCATCTCATTATTGCAGTGGAGGCATGCGGCAGGATCCTCAACTGGTGGCTTGACTTGTGCCAGGTAAGTGTCGGCATTCTGTAATGCCTCACTCAGAGCAACTCGAGTATCTTTGGAGAGTCGGCAAAGCTCGAAGAGTGACAACTTCGCTGAAGTGTTGGCAAGTTGTGCCAAGATGTCAAAGCTGTAGGGCTTCTCCAGCCCCTGAGCGGTATCTTTGCGTAGCGGTTTGTCGAAGCAAGTTTCTTTCTGCTTGGACTTGTCCGCTGCTGGAGACTGGGATAGACCCGGATCGGATGTGGAAATTGGGAGTGCACTATCGTCGGGGATGTCGTACTCTCATTTGTATGCCAGTCCTGACCTCGTTGTTCATGCTATAGCTTATTCGGAAGGGATAAAAATCGTGTAGCAGGACTTGGACTTCTTGTCCTTGGACTTGGTGGCAGAAGGTGCTTCTTGGTGCATCAAGTCTGGAGCAAGGTCAGGATGGACCCACATGACCGCCCCCCATGATGTGGTGAGAGATAACAACCCGATTGTTTGGTCACGAGCTGACTGTAGATTGACAACCTCCATTATTTCTCGGGGGATCGGGATTACTCTGTATTGTGCTTCCGTCGCCGAGAAGTTGCCGAACTAGAGAGATACCATGTTCGCGGCAACTGCCTTGTCATCGAAGTCCAAGGTGGGAGCCTTAGTGTCGAGCAGATGCTGGATTTACCACTTCAGGGTGTATCAGTCCTGAGTCACATGATGGACGTAACGATGGTAGTGGCAGTACTTCAGATTATTCATCTCGGCTTCCTTAACAGGGCACTTGATGTCGGAGAGCCGAAGCGTGTTTTCCTTCATTAGAACGTCAAAAATTGCCATGACATCGCCATCTTCGAAGGAAATTTTTTTCTTCGGTTTTGGAGCCTCTGCGGTCTTTTGCTTGGGCTTCTTGGTTATATTGGCGGCCAAAGCCTGCTTTTCCTTGTCATCCCGGACGTTATTGCCGCTGTTGTTGTTGTTGTTGTTATAATGGCGCTTTTCCTTATCATCAACGACGGGTATCTGTATCCCCAGGAGATGGGCATCCTTTACCTTTTTTATATCACCGACAACATTTATGATGAACGTCGTCCAGTCTTTAAACTGAGAGTCGTCCATCCAGAGCCTGACCGTGGGAAGGAGATTCCTCCGGCAGGTGTCCATCAGCGTGGACTCAGGGTTACCGGGAGGTAACTTCAGCGCCGCTTGTCTGTACCGCTCGATGTATTCTCGTACAGACTCTTTCTTTCCTTGTGCAATATTCATTAAGGAGGTCATCATCATGTCATTTTCTCCGTCATAGAATCGAGCAAGGAAAAGGCGTTTGAGGTCATCGAACATCGAAATACAGTTGTCCTGGAGGCTGCAGAACCAATCAAAGGCTATTCTAGACAATATTCCGACAAAGAGCTTGGTTAAGAGGGCGTCATTGCGAGGCAAATGCCCCATCGTCGTCTCAAAGTAACTCATGAATTGACGGGGCGATATCTTCCCATCAAACGGAGTCAAGTTGAAGGGCTTGTACTTAGGCGGATACGGTACATCTCTCCACTCGAGGGGATACGGTTGTCGGATCCCAAGCGCAGTGAGTCCCGATTGCCTATAGAGTCTATGCGGGCTCGGAGTTCTCGTACCTCCCGCATTGCTTCCCGAGCTTCGTCGACTGCGAAAGGAGCAGACGATCCGGGTAGGGGATGGTTACCGCCAGTAGGTGCAGCGGTTGTATTTGAATCCCCATTTGTCCCGGGGTCCAGGCTTGCTTGAACAGAGGCTCTTGCTTGTTGTGGGGCCATATTTGCCTTGATTTTCAATATTGTCTGGATTAAGGCTTGCATTGATGTGCCCGTGGTCTGCATCATGGCCTCGAGGGTTTTGAGGCACTGTCTATCGTTGGGTCCCTCGTGACCGTTCCCTGCCATGTATGTTGTTCTCACATGGAAAAAAAATGATGGGACGGTGGACGTCGCACTTTTTGCCTCAAACTCTTACAATGAATGGTCCTTAGGGAAAGTTGGCAGCATTGCATATTCTTCAGACTTGGAGGGAACACTACCCCCAGCTTAGGAAGCTGCACCCACTTAACGAGGATGGCTACCCCCAAGGACCTCAACATCCTTTCCTTGGGAGTCATCGTCTTTACGGAACGTCGGCTTGTCATTTAGGTCCGGGGGATTACAACCCCCAGCTTGCTTAGCTATGTGAGGTCCTGAGGAAGAACTACCCCCAATGGCTGACAGTTTCTTCTTTGAGCGAGTGCCCAGGAAGATACCTTCCGCGGGTTCTGTTGCATGTCCTCCTTGGATATACCTTCTTGACTCGCTGGCCGAGAGCGACGGACTAGAGGTGCTAGACTTCTGACCTCATCTTATGGAGGGGGCCTTCCGATAAGAATAGCATGAGGCAAAGGGAAGCACCTCTTCCTATAGTGCTTGCACCTGTTCTCCGGATTACAACCGGGTGGGTGCCTTTGGTTGCAGTCGCTGGAATGTCGACTATTTTTTTGTAGGTACTGTTATTTTGTTACAGCAGTTGATGATAATGTTGGCACATTGATACCCTGGGGAGGATACTTCGTATGTCATGGTTATCTCTCTCACTTTGTGCTTGTGATTAATCATGTTACGCAAGTCAAGCGGGGGCTGACTCACCTTTGCACCCTTCTTATGAGTATAGGTAGACCGAGCACATGGGTGCATAGGTGTTGACTTTGCTTGCTGACTTGGGGTTCGTACAAGATGTCACGCCCCAGTCCCAAAATATCGAGGGACTAGACACGTGGCAATGGCCAGCAGCACACACCGATGGACAAACCCAATTTAATGGATCCACCGGGGCATGCTTAAGCTGTAATATAACAATAAGTAGGTCCAATGATACGAGTCACAGTCTATACTAATCTCATACACAACAGAACAGTATATGAACTAAATAGCAACTGGAATAAATGCTATAAGTAAAGATATTGTCGAATATCCAGCAAAATGATACTAAGTCGGGTGGAGACAAATCCACTACCGATAAACGAAAATAAAGACAAGAAGATATAACTAAAAACATGCTAGAAAGTAACAGGGCCATCAACTGCTATCGTACTCTCGTCTGGTGTCGGTCCGTAAAGTGGCGGGTACTCCTCGTCTCCTAACTCTGGAGAACAAAACCAGGTCCTCAGAGGGACGTAACAAGATACAAAAGAATACGAGCCAAAAGTACAGTAAATGAACATGCAAGATAAACCAGAAAATAAACACAAGAGGAACAAATAAGACTCCAGAAATCACTACATCTAAGATGGTGGCGTGCCGATGGTGCTATCAAACATGACTACAATCAAATTGGGGTAACCGCACTCAATGGGAGATCACGGTCCTATAGAAAGTAGGCCAATGGGGACTCCCAATCTATAGTATAGCTCTTTCGCAGCCCTATGGAGCTCACTAATGAGGTAGTCAAATGAACAAGTCTCTCTCGCAGCACAATGGGTACTCACAGTCGAGAATGCTCAAGTGTAGTCAGTGCCTAATAACGATCATCTAGGAACTAAAGTAACCAACCGAGTCAACTCAAGGAAGCGTAGGGTAAACATATACCATCATAATATGTCTATAGAACAAATAGTGATCCATGGAAAAGGGCAAATAATGTACATGCACGTAAAACAAGAAAATAAGACTAGAGCATCAGGAACAAATCAAATATGAAAAGCGCATCAATAAACTATATACGACCAGAAAATAACCACTGAAAAGGGAAGCATGCAAATATTGTACAAGTATCTTGCACGACGATGCATAAATAAGTCCAGGAGATAAGTAGCAAAACTGCAGGATTTGGCAAGGTATACTTGCCTCGGGTTTGAATACCAACATTCGTCCCTGTACCAGTGGATCCTGTAGGTACTCCTCCAAAAGCTGTAATAAACATCACCAACAGTCTCAAAAAAATATCAAATAGCTAGAAACGCCTATCCTTAAGTCCAATTTGGACACAAGGGCAAAAATGACATTTCCGGGCCAAAGCGGGGTCCACATGTGGGCCACTTTGCACCGAAAAGCGTGTCAAGGTCAAAGGTCTCCAAATTCGTCAAACTCAGTGTCAACCAGTCAGGAACGATGATACGAACCCAACGGAACTTCCAGAATTGGATTCCGATGAGCCGATCACAAAATCGCCCGTCAAGTGGAGCCTGTAGGGCCCACGATACACGATTTTGTCAACGTTCTCAGAATCGAACCAAACTTGGGTCACAGGACCAGCGTATTGCTACGAGTCCGATGACGCAAGTTTTGTCTCGATCCGACGTGCGTACACAAAGTTACAGCGTGTTCCAGAATGGACGGATACGGGGCGTTGTCGGCGGATACACGTTGATTCCGGTGTGCACGCACATCCAAATCAGCTTCTGCGAAATCCCACACGTCCGTATCAACGTCGCCCATGTTTCGGTAAAGACCGCGTGCGACCAAGTCGTCCCGTTTGGCGGGGGGCACTCAGTTCTGGAGTGAAACATGACGTTGTTTTTCCTGTTTTTGGACCGCGGTTTGCGATCACCACAGGACGCGACGCACCGAGCGAGTTGCACGGACATCGAGAGGGTTATACAGTCTACGTGTTGCAACAGACGGAATCGAAAATGGAATCACGAGGAGAGAGAACGGGTTACCTGAACGAGGCTCCGTGAAATCTGAATTTTCACGTGTCCGAGTGTTTGTTCGTGTCCTGGTCATCGTGTCCGGGTCGAGAGCTCCTGCGTCCGTGTTCTCTGCTAGGGCAGCTGATCGTCGATGCTGTGTGGCGCTGGGAGGTCGACGACGAGCTGTGGTCGAGGAAAACGAGGTTGGGGACGGGTCGAGCGGGGGATGGCTGCACCGTGGAGATCGCCGGAGAAGAAAAGTCGAGGGGGTGGCTGCACGGTGGGGCAGGGCTGTAGCCGGAGTGCTCAGTCCGGCGGGGCGGACTACGGCCGAAGCCGCCGCGGGGTGGATTGGCCGGAGCAGAGTCGGGCTGCTCGGCCGCGGGGAGACGCTCGGACTGTCTGCCCGGGCTGCACTGCTCAGTGGAGCGGCGGGGGATGCACAGCACGGTGGGGCGGGGCTGTAGCCGGAGCAGCTTGGCCGGAGCTCGCGGATGCAGTCGGCCGGAGGGAGGTCAGGGAAAGGGGGGTGGAGGCTGACGGCTAGGGTTAGGGTTAGGTTTTGGCGATTTTTATTTATTTTTCTTTTTTTTTATTTATGTGGAGAAAGCTAGGAAAAATTATATATTTATACACGCAGAAATTTGGGCTTGGGTTTGACCTAGGATTTGGGGCTGGGTCAATGCTCCTGGGCTTGGCTTCGGCTCTCCTGGGGATGTTGGGTATTTGGCACGGGTTTAATTCTACATTGGTTTTTAGGACTTTAAAACTGTTTCCGGAGTCCAATAAATTCACAGAAAATTGTCATATGTCCGGTTTTCCATTTTACACCATAAAATATTATTTTTGTAATATTTTAATATTAATTAGCATTATCTAAAAATTCTTTAATCACAAAATACCTTAGTTTTAAATTCCAAAAGTTATAGAAAATTTGTGAGAAAATGTTATTAAAAATTTTGAAAAAAAATCAGGGGGCGTACAATCTACCCAACTTATAAAAATTCCGTCCTCAAAATTAAAATTAGGCCACGGTAGAAGACAAGGAGGGTATAAGATTTGCATTGGTTAAAATGCAAGACTAGGTTTAACGGAGTGGGCGAAGTTGCACGATGCATATTCCAAAAATCATGAAAAAAATCCATATGAGCGAAAAATTGGTTTCTTCCGGTGTCATGGCAATGATGTGGACACCTAATTGCTCTTTTGCATAAAAGCGCCCAACAATTGCAAAAATTTCACAAAGATAAAAATTTGGATGATGGTCACGTCTAGGACAAGGATATGGAATTGGTAGGAAGGTAGAGACTAGTGAAGTGCTCCAATTATCGAAGCAATGGTAAGGTGCGCCAAGGGATACCATGTTATAAAACTAAATAAAAATTCCGTGTTCTATTTCTAAGTGGATTCGAGCTAGCCTCAGTCTCACCATCTAAGCCAAGTAGGTCAATTTCTTAAGTGAGGGGGTTTCACAATCCAGCCAACTTAAGACAATGCCGTCCTCGAAATTAAAATAAGGCATAATCTGTTAATCCTTCATGTACATAAGGTAAATCAATCACAATCTCCTTGCAATAATTAAAATCCTAATCATATCAATTGCATCACTTCAAGGTTAAGCTGACCACTGTTCCAATCAAGATTCAACCTATGGTTATCTCTTCTCATTTTTTTCCAAATTATCCATATCCAGATTTAAATTAAATCCATATAACATCTTCAAGATTTACATACGTATATAAATTTACCTCACGATCTCCAACTATCATAATCTCCTCTAGAAGTAATTCGAGTCCAATATTATTTCCATTTTTACTTATAAATTTTTGTATGCTTCAACTTTTTAAATTCCATTCACATCCTCAATATTTCAAATAGGTAGTCCAACCATCAAAATTTTATTTTAACTCAAATCATCAAATTGAAAAATAATTTAAATGCAGTCCACCAATGTTCAAGTCTGAAATTCTATATTTATCCTCCAAATTCAAATTGATGATTCTACCTTCATTGTTCAAAAATTTAAATCATGTACTTAAGGTATAAATATTGGGTCCTCAATATCAATTCATTAATCCTCATCATCTTAGTCATTATTCTAAATTTCTCAAAATTAAATGGCTTGAACCTCTTCCAATCTAATCTTACTCGATCACAATCTAAAAGAAATTCCTCTCGAGTTGACAATGCACTGCTACCCAACTTGGAATTTACCCATCTGTCACATAAGGCTATATACCTTAAGAGAATATTCCTTAATTTATTTACTCATGTCATTCAATCCTCGAACTTCAATGCCGATCATATCACATATGATATGTCCTTAATTACGGAAGAATAATCCTCAAATATGTGATCGGCCTATGGGGTATATCTAGTACTCTCTGTGTATCAAACTTATACCAAGCACGAGGCTTCGTCTTTCCGATATAAGGGAAGACGGAGATCAATAATAAGGAGTCTAAGGGGAGAGGTAATAGAATAGAAGTATCGGGATCAAGGCGTTTAAAGAATTCAAATGGGAATTGTCAAGGCAGTTGTGGATTGAAATCCTATTTTGGTAATTCCTATTTACATGCTCGCATTAGTATCGTTATGTAACCGATACGATATGTCTGACATATCTAGGGCAAGTATATTTGTCTACTAATCACTACATATCTCAATCCACGTAAAGTAGTATTATGATAGGCGAATCGAGCGCACTATGGTTGATCAGACCGTATTGCACTGATTCTGAAATATATTATTGTAGGCCTCCCCAATAATACATATGTCATGAACAAGCTCGATAAAGAACAGCTTGCAAAACTAGGCTATAAAATAGCAGCATAAGTCAAAGTAGTATATGAAATATAAGTACGCTAGATGATGATGAAAGGAGGTACAAATTAATTCAAGTTCACAAAAGACAAAAGCAAAATAAGCAATAATAATAATAAAAGACTCTACAATCTCTACAGTCATCATACAACCTCCTTGTCTAAGTCGCTAGTCGACCAAATAGGGGCAATGACCTCTAAATTCTACAGTCTGAATAAACACTATCTTCTTATGCAAGTCTAAAGTTGTGTCATCCCAGTTCACTTCATCAATGGGTCAATAGGGCTAGGTGGTACTATGTTGTAAGGCATACTACTCAACTTAAAATAATAAACTAATACTGAAATCGTCTTAAGGATACCATGGAAACTCTTGTTACGGTCTACGAGAAGGGTCTTGGTACCTATTAGGGTATCCTCCTATATTACATAGGTCATGGTCGTCTTAAGCTTTAGTCGTAGTGCTTATAGAACAAGTGTCGATAGTGAGGATAGAAGAGTCACTGGCCGTCAAGGGTAAGGGATCTAACTTGTATCGAGGTGGGGGTACTAATTACGCGACCTAAAGCTAAGGGGTAATCATTAGGTCATAATCTACAATAATAACTTAAACTGTCAAGTTCTGATTACCAATCACCTAGTAAAAAATTTATTAGAGTAACGACCAAAATAAACAATAAGAGGCACACAGGAATCAAGGCAGGATGCAAGTCAAGAAATTAATTTCGAATCCGATATAGGTGTCAAGAACGATTCAAGCAAGTGGATGAGATCCTTAAAACTTATCCTATTCTTATTGTAGGCTTGCTCGGTCCCTAAGTTAAAACCGAACAATTTAGTCGTTGACCTGCATGGGCCACCACAAAAACCATGTCACGTCCCAGTCCCAAAATATCGAGGGACTAGACACGTGGCAATGGCCAGCAGCACACACCGATGGACAAACCCAATTTAATGGATCCACCGAGGCATGCTTAAGCTGCAATATAACAATAAGTAGGTCCAATGATACGAGTCACAGTCTATACTAATCTTATCCATAACAGAACAGTATATGAACTAAATAGCAACTGGAATAAATGCTATAAGTAAAGATACTGTCGAATATCCAGCAAAATGATACTAAGTCGGGTGGAGACAAATCCACTACCGATAAACGAAAATAAAGACAAGAAGATATAACTAAAAACATGCTAGAAAGTAATAGGGCCATCAACTGCTATCGTAATCTCGTCTGGTGTCGGTCCATAAAGTGGCGGGTACTCCTCGTCTCCTAACTCTGGAGAACAAAACCAGGTCCTCAGAGGGACGTAACAAGATACAAAAGAATATGAGCCAAAAGTACAATAAATGAACATGCAAGATAGACCAGAAAATAAATACAAGAGGAACAAATAAGACTCCAAAAATCACTACATCTAAGATGGTGGCGTACCGATGGTGCTATCAAACATGACTACAATCAAATTGGGGTAACCGCACTCAATGGGAGATCACGGTCCTATAGAAAGTAGGCCAATGGGGACTCCCAATCTATAGTATAGCTCTTTCGCAGCCCTATGAGAGCTCACGAATGAGATAGTCAAATGAACAAGTCTCTCTCGCAGCACAATGGGTACTCACAGTCGAGAATGCTCAAGTGTAGTCAGTGCCTAATAACGATCATCTAGGAACTAAAGTAACCAACCGAGTCAACTCAAGGAAGCGTAGGGTAAACATATACCATCACAATATGTCTATAGAACAAATAGTGATCCATGGAAAAGAGCAAATAATGTATATGCACGTAAAACGAGAAAATAAGACTAGAGCATCAGGAACAAATCAAATATAAAAAGCGCATCAAGAAACTATATACGACCAGAAAATAACCACTGAAAAGGGAAGCATGCAAATATTGTACAAGTATCTTGCACGACGATGCATAAATAAGTCCAGGAGATAAGTAGCAAAACTGCAGGATTTGGCAAGGTATACTTGCCTCGGGTTTGAATACCAACAGTCGTCCCTGTACCAGTGGATCCTGTAGGTACTCCTCCAAAAGCTGTAATAAACATCACCAACAGTCTCAAAAAAATATCAAATAGCTAGAAACGCCTGTCCTTAAGTCCAATTTGGACACAAGGGCAAAAATGACATTTCCGGGCCAAAGTGGGGTCCACATGTGGGCCACTTTGCACCGAAAAGCATGTCAAGGTCAAAGGTCTCCAAATTCGTCAAACTCAGTGTCAACCAGTCAGGAACGATGATACGAACCCAATGGAACTTCCAGAATTGGATTCCGATGAGCCGATCACAAAATCGCCCGTCAAGTGGAGCTTGTAGGGCCCACGATACGCAATTTTGTCAACGTTCTCAGAATCGAACCAAACTTGGGTCACAGGACCAGCGTATTGCTACGAGTCCGATGACGCAAGTTTCGTCTCGATCCGACGTGCGTACACAAAGTTACAGCGTGTTCCAAAATGGACGGATACGGGACGTTATCGGCGGATACGCGTTGATTCCGGTGTGCACGCACATCCAAATCAGCTTCTGTGAAATCCCACACGTCCGTATCAACGTCGCGCATGTTTCGGTAAAGACCGCGTGCGACCAAGTCGTCCCGTTTGGCGGGGCGCACTCAGTTCCGGGATGAAACAGGACGTTGCTTTTCCTGTTTTTGGACCGCGGTTTGCGATCACCACAGGACGCGACGCACTGAGCGAGTTGCACGGGCATCGAGAGGGTTATACAGTCTACGCGTTGCAACAGACAGAATCGAAAACGGAATCACGAGGAGAGAGAACGGGTTACCTGAACGGGGCTCCGTGAAATCTGAATTTTTACGTGTCCGAGTGTCCGAGTGTCTGTTCGTGTCCTGGTCACCGTATCCGGGTCGAGAGCTACTGCGTCCGTGTCCTCTGCTAGGGCAGCGGATCGTCGATGCTGTGCGGCGCTGGGAGGTCGACGACGAGCTGTGGTCGAGGAAAACGAGGTTGGGGACGGGTCGAGCGGGGGATGGCTGCACCGTGGAGATCGCCGGAGAAGAAAAGTCGAGGGGGTGGCTGCACGGTGGGGCAGGGCTGTAGCCGGAGTACTCAGTCCGGCGGGGCGGACTACGGCCGAAGCCGCCGCGGGGTGGATTGGCCGGAGCCGAGTCGGGCTGCTCGGCCGCGGGGAGACGCACGGACTGTCGGCCGGGGCTGCACTGCTCAGTGGAGCGACGGGGGATGCACAGCACGGTGGGGCGGGGCTGTAGCCGGAGCGGCTTGGCCGGAGCTCGCGGATGCAGTCGGCCGGAGGGAGGTCAGGGAAAGGGGGGTAGAGGCTGACAGCTAGGGTTAGGGTTAGGTTTTGGCGATTTTTATTTTTATTTATTTTTCTTTTTATTTATGTGGAGAAAGCTAGGAAAAATTATGTATTTATACATGCAAAAATTTGGGCTTGGGTTTGACCTAGGATTTGGGGCTGGGTCAATGCTCCTGGGCTTGGCTTCGGCTCTCCTGGGGATGTTGGGTGTTTGGCAGGGTTTAATTCGGTTTAATTCTACATTGGTTTTTAGGACTTTAAAACTGTTTCCGGAGTCCAATAAATTCACAAAAAATTGCCATATGTCCGGTTTTCCATTTTACACCATAAAATATTATTTCTGTAATATTTTAATATTAATTAGCATTATCTAAAAATCCTTTAATCATAAAATACCTTAGTTTTAAATTCCAAAAGTTATAGAAATTTGTGAGAAAATGTTATTAAAAATTTTAAAAAAAAATCAGGGGGCTTACACAAGATCTTGCCCCAAGTTGCCAACGGAAGTCTCTTTAGACCGACCATGTCCGATTGCCACTGTGGGCTGGACGCATGGGCCAGTTTTATACAACTTTCCGTCAGGGGCACACATAGTAACCGACGGCTGCTGACGGACAATCGAATGAGCAATTGCTTGAGCTTGGCGAGCTCGTATTGCCCTAGCCTTCTTCGTCCTAGCATGCGCCGGTGCGTAGTATGAAGAGCCCAAGTTCCCATCTTTCCATTTTTTAGCAAGGCGCATGGAGTCAACGTTGCATGGAATTCGGTTGAAGACGGAACTTTGGTGGCTATTTTGGCTGCACGCGGCCATCTGCTTACGGCTGTCGAGCAGTGCCGCATAGTCCTCCTCATGCGAATTTTGACATGGCTGTATGGAACGTGTCTTAGCGCTCGAACTCCTGGCATCGTAGTATTTTTCTCTGTCATAGCTCAAGTGCTGAGAACTTTTCTTATCTGAGGAGGATGTCGCATGAGAGTTGGACGCATCATGTGTGGTCCCTACGGTCGAGAGAGAGAGACATGGAGAGCATGCTCCGTAGTTGGGTGAGGCACAACGGCCTTTGCAACCCATGTCTTGTGGGTCTTCAGGTGTTGAGCACTCTTCTTGTTTGAAGAGGCTGCCGCATGAGAGGTGAATGCATAATGTGCGGTCCCTACGATAGAGAGAAGGATGGGGAGCGCGTGGTCCGCAGTTGGGTGAGGCACAGCGGCCTTTGCAACCCATGTCCTGTGGGTCTTCTTAGACTTTGCCAGCCTTGGAGAAGCGCCGCCCTCAGAGAGCATTTTCTTAAAGGCTTGCTGGTCGAAGCGTACAACCAGCATCCTCTAGGTCGAACCCAGCTGTAATGCGTCGAACTGCGTTACGACCTTCTCATTAGAGGAGAAGTTCATCCCCAGCAGAGTCACCACATTGTTCGCCATTACGTTTGGTTTGAAAAACCTTCGTTTAATAACAAACAAAAAGAGTACAAATAAGTCCTAGACAGACAATCTAATTACAATATTTTTTATTTGGGTAGTGTGACGATGGAGATCGAGTACTGCAACGACTCTTTTACTCCGTTGACGGTCCGACAAGTGAATGAGGGATGCTCGCTTCTCTTCTCTCTCTCTCTCTCTCTCGATCTTGAGCTTGTTTGCACGTACGTAGCTCGCTTGGAGGGGTATGGTCTCTCTGAAGTAGAAAAAGACGACCTTTGGGACGTCCAAGTTGCCTCTATTTATTGCCATCATGTTGATGGGCTATAGGTGTCATATGTTCTCCTGTTTGGTGGCCTTAGGGGACTCCTTCAACAGAATATGGTTGCAACTGTGGGGCGCATAGCATGGGTTAAGTCCAGGGAATGCTGTGATGTGGACGTTTTATTGGGATTTGTTGTTTGCTAGAGATTCTGGCAGTTCTCGTCTTTCGTTTGCGTGACTTGGTCAGCTTGACACGTGGTCCGCATTTAGTTGGAGAGAATCGCAACAGAAAATTTGTCTCAATGAGCCTTGCCACGTTGGATGTTTAGAGTCTGAGATGCATGGGACGCATGGCGTCTGGAACGCATGGGTCCAGAGTCACATGGGACGCGTGAAATCTGGAACGCATGGGGAAAGAGACACACGGAACGTATAGAGTCTGGAACTCATAGGGCCAGAGTCGCATGGAGCGCATGGAGTCTGGGACGCATGAGGCCAAAGACGCATGGAGCACATGGAGTCTGGGATGCATGAGCCCCGTACACGTGTCGTTGCACGCTTGTCAGAAATCATTATTAGTCTAACGAGAGCTTCTTGTCGCTTAGTGTGCCCACATCTTTCGAGGCGTTCAGAAAATTATTTTTGTCAGGATTCTCTGTCAGACGTAATCTTGGTGTCAGGCCTTTAGGCGGCCAATATTTGGGGCGCGTGGATGCTATTTTTTTTTTGCGGCATGGTCATCCTGCGGCCTGGTTTCTTCGAAGTCGACTTTAGGGCACATGTTTGTTGAGCGCATGGATCTAGATTTTCCATGATTCTACACTAATAAGTCGAGATCATCAATTTGTTAATTGAAAGAATCGATATCCCTAGTTTTTTCGGCATTGTGAGCGAATATGGGGATGACTTATGTCATAGACCAATCTGCTAATAATAGCGACAATGAATATTCAAATTTAATGGAGGACGTGTTGTCGTCTCTAATATAGATAATATATGCTTACGATCTTCAGTCTATGCCATTTAGTGAAGGATATGAGTATGACCTACTCCACGAAAAAAGCAATTGTGGTCATGCACACACAGGGGGTTGGAGTATATCATTCTCTGCCTTACGACTTATGATTATGTTAATGATTACCTCTGAATCACTAAGTCATGGCCTTCCTACAAATTTGTTACCTACTCAAGGTTCCTTACTCGAGTCATCGTCAAATCAAAGAAATTTTTTAAGGGAGCAATGGCTGCAGAAGTCCATCCCTCATCCTCAGTGAAGTGATCATAAAAAATCTCAATTGATGTTACTATTGATGGCCATATCTCGTTACGTTAAAATTTTACCTCCAACAGATCTCATATGTTACGTTAAATGTCACAACCCACCCTCGAATATTCAGATACGTGTATGCGAATACATCTAGCCTACCATGTGGTATATATAGTAGCGCAATATCTGAATCTCAAAGTATATCTTGTACAACAGTTTATGCATATCAAGATCATATATCTACTCAATCACAGTAATATCTAGTAGGAAGATATGAACAAAAAGATAAATCCCAAATACAATCATCATAATCATCCAAGCCCACAAGTCTAAATTATTATTACATGCTAAATATAGTTTTTCGAAGACAAATTCGGTCAAATAACTAGAATAGAAAGTATAGCTAAAGCTAAAGATATAATTATAAGTCCAGATTCCTCCATGGATCTCCTCCTGGTCCGTAACTGCATCTAGACCTAACTCACCTGCCAAGTCACCCCGCGGTCTATAATATATAGGGTAGAGATCCTCATAGCCTAATATATTAACATATCCGGTCAGAAAAGGAGCAAAGTACATCTACACAATAATATTATACGATACAAAATAAAGCTATATGAAAGAAATACAACAAGGAACGATAGATAACATGATACAACAAGTGTAATAGAAATAACAACTAAAGACATGCTACACGAATGAACATGTAATAACAATAATAAATAATAATAAATACTAACATCTAAGTGAATGAAATACCGTTTCGGTATGTGGTCGGCTAAGGTAATATGGCTATTGATATGATGGTTATCCACAATAATGGTACAACATGTCTATACATGAGAAGTATTATGGATATTCATAATAACAATATAGGGATTGTCCACATACCTACTTGGTATCCCCCCTCCCAATATCTCGATCATAAGTCAATATCAACAACAATAAAAAAATATGAGTCGTGTTATCTCTTTCGTGTCATGATCATGTCATAATATGTATCCTAACTATATAAAGAATAAAGATATTATTTATAATGTATTAAGAACATAAAGTATAGTGTACTTGCCCGAGGATTAGTTGAAGTCGACGTATCGATCAAGAACGTGCCGATATGAAATATGACCAAATGATAACTACCCATAAATAAATCCAGATGAAGAAATAGATGTCTCCGCTGAGTCCAAAATATACCAAATATATAGAATTCATATAAGATACTCCATAGTTTGAAGAAATCAAGAAATCATCATTTTCAGGATCGGACAATATACAAAAGCGGGGCCATAAATTAAAAAATGAAGCCAAATTAGTCCGAGTCCAAACCAACATATTTTTATATAAATTTAGGGTAAAATAATGCCATGAGTCCAATGGTGAAGTCGATTTCGGAATTTGACAATTGAAATTTTGAAACATCGTTTCAAATTCAAGGAAATTAATTCAAAAGTTTTCGTGAACCCCCAACTTTGGACACACGTACAATCTATCAAATGATAGATTATGCGGTTCAATATTGACATGAGCAAAGATGATTATACCTTCTCTAGATCGAAGAAAAGAAAATGTTGATCCAACAATTGCATCTACATGAAAACGAACTCAAAGTAGGCTCCACTAAATCAGTTTCCTGAAATGAAGTAATAGTGTAGTGACCAGTCAACTTTGAGCTCAAAATTAGCAACATAAATACTTATTCAACAGTCCAAAATCCATTTATATCCCTACTGGGTTAGGAATATCTTTTGTTATGTTAATGATTACCTCTAACAACTCCATCTCCTAGTAGAGTTTCAACCTTTCACGTTAATGGTTACTTATGATAAATGTACTCTTATTCAGGATCTTCGATACTCTTTCACAAATTCTTCTCATGGATAGTAAATCCACATTCAAATCCCCAGTGGAGTTTTCCCCTGATCAAGTTAACATATTGCACCTCTAAACACCAATAAAATAATTGTCAAAAGCAGTTGATCCCTGGTGAGTATTTATCAACTCCCAACAGAGTCTCTAACCTTGTCAAATTAATGAAATTAATGATTATCTCTAACAAATCTACACTTATGTGCATGTGATCTTCAATAAGAATCTATAAGCATTTGATTCCCAGTAAACATTTATTAAATTTTTCGTTAATGTTTTTTGTAACCTCGTCATATTAATAATTACCTTTGACAATTTTTAACTTTGAATTCTCACAAGCCCAATCTCTATTCCATAGTAGGGTTAAAGATATCTTTTTTTTTACCTTATTATGCCTCTAACAATTCCATAAAATTTCAAAGCTATAACGTTTTTCTTACCTCTAATCGTCTTGTCATGTTTTCTAGTATGACATTTGAACAGTCAATTTTGAGTTTGATGATTCTTAGCCTGTCATATTAATAATTACCTTTTAACGGGTGAGTTCTCAAACCAAATCACAAACTCGAGTTGTAATACTGTCATGTTCATATGAAACCTCTGAAAATTTGATTTAAGCTCGGTGCTTCTTAGTTTGTCATGTTAATAATTATCTTTGAACAGACGGGTTTCCACGTCAAATCCAATCTTGAGACTTTTAATGTTATCACGTCCAACATTACAACCTATGATAGTAGATTTGCGACCGATGTTTCTTAGTTTGTCATGTTAATGACTACCTTTGAAAAGACGGGTTACTAGATTCAATCCAACCTTGAGTCATAACATGTCATGCCCATAAAACCACTGATAGGGATGGTAACGGGCGAGTAGGAGAGGGGGCCATACCCTCCATCCTCATCCCCGATTAGTGTTTGAATCCCCGTCCTAATTTCCGTTCGGGTTCAGTTTTTGTATCCTCATCCCCATTAAACAATGCACTCCCCATCCCCATCACCGTCCCAGTTAAATAACGCACTGCCCGTCCTCGTCCTAATTCCATTAATACTTAGGCCGGATTTTCCCTTTCCCGTTCCTTGTCCCATTAACAATTTTTATATACATTATAAGCTTAAAATAATGCCAGGCATATAAACTATTCAAGCATCATTAGAAGTCTTATGTATGCAATGAGTTATACTAGACGACTTAGCTTTCGTTGTATAGATGTTGAATCGGTTTACTAGTAATCCATGTATAGAATAATGGAAAGCAGTGAAGAGAGTTGTGAAATATATGAAAAAGACTTAAAAGTTTGCTCTACTCTATAATAACTATCCAACTGTGGAAGAAAGCTTCAGTGACGCAAGTTGGTGCTTAAAGAATGAGAGTGAAAGGTCCACCAGAGGATTTATCTTCTCTATGGGAGGAGTTATTATATCATGGAAGTCGAAGAAGAAGACGTTGATCTCACACTCGTTAATGAATCTGATTCTATGTATTTGCTGTAACGGCAGATAAAAGAAAATGGCTTCAGAAACTCATATATAATCTTCCACCGGTTGGTGTGCAAATTTTGACGATTCCAACATATTACGACAACCATACAACTGCAAAAGTAGCATCAGAAGATATTTTACTAGTAGTTTAAATAGAAATCTATTAGGCATCTCATTTTTGGTTCAAAGAAGGTTCATAAACCGGATACATCGAGTACAGAGGTTTGTCCATGGGATATTGGTGTGATGAAACCCTTACACCTTTGTGGTCTATGTTTTGCTCAATATAAAGAGCAAGTCTTGTGTAGAGGTTAGCTTTAAGTTTTAATAAATTCTTGAGCATTTGGAATACTTGGTGTGCTGGATAGGAAGTACGAGTAGTTCAATACTATAAAAGGCCATGATCTCATGCTATACTAACGTGACACCACACGAGGTATTGAGACCTCGAGTTCGGCCTATGTCATAGCGGCATAGCATCAGAGAGAGAGAGAGAGAGAGAGAGAGAGAGTTGTAGCACAACACTACAAGAGGTCAGGACGTCATGCTACAGTAGTGTGACACCATATAAGGTATTGAAATATCGGGTTCAGTCCATGTCATAGCGACGTAGCACCACAAAGGGGCATGTAGCCTCATGTTGGCATATTAGAACAACACTATAATAGGCTATGCTTTTATGCTACAGTTGGGTGACACATGAGATCCTCAACCCATGTCATAACGTCGTATCATCGCAAAGAGGCACGTAGCCTCATGCCTAAAAATTAAACTTTCTCATGAAAGAATTCGCCTATGTGTATGAACAAAGATGTAGGCAGTCTATTACAGAAAAACTTATAGACACCCTAAATGTATACACATAATCCAGGTCGACATATGGCCTTTAACATGTGACCAGAGGCATAACTGATGTATGATGTATCTATGATATTGAATTCAAGGCTTAGTCCATTGATATTGTACTATAGTTCTACCTCATACGAGAAGATTCAAGTCGTAAACGACGTTTATCCTAATGCATGATATACAATCACTGTGGGGAACGCTCAATTACATATTGAAATATGTGAGGGATTGTTTGGGTTAGTCCATATATGACCCATTTGTACATTCTATTTTGGGACGAACCTCATGCATGTGTATTTCAATATTTGATCATTTACTTATGTGTGCACATGTAATGTGTTAGCTCACGTGGTTAGTATGGTAGAATTTTTCTAGTGGACAAGGTTCAAATCTCACATCCAATATTTGCTTTTATCATCTTTTGGCAAAGGACGTCAAGTGATACTTTAATGGCGCACTTTGCACGTCGTGCTCTTACGTGCTGCATCGGGCGCAGGAGCAACATGAGTAGCGATGTTGTGGTTGCGCCCGCTATGGTTGCGTTGCGGTTGGTACTGCCACTATTGATAGCTCCGTGGTGGTAGAGTGTGCCGCACCGGACGCAGGAGCAATACGAGTAGCATGTGTAGTGATGTTGGGTAGCATCGTTGTGGATGCACACATTTTTTCTGCAACGCAGGGTTGTACATCGATTGGTATCTCCATTGTTTGTAGCGTTGATGTTGCTAGCTCCGCAATGGTATCGCCCCTACTTAGCTAATCTCATTGCTAGTTGTTCAACTCTCGTAACTGACTGGACTCATTTAGGAGTTACTCCTCCTTTTTAGTTGTCATTTATAGGGTTGTTTAGTTTTCGTAACTGACCAAGGAGTGAATGCTCTCCTATATAAAGAGAGCACCATCTCTTGGCATGATATTTTGGAAAAGAAAAAAAAAGAAGACAATTTCCAACACACACACACACATATATATATATATATATATAAGAGGAGCAAGTGCTTTTCCGAGAGTTTTTTACATTCATTGCATCAACGTTAAGTCCGAAGAAGGGAGGTGATACTATGAGTATTCTAGAATTCGATTGCGATTTCAGTCCAATCAGGACTTGTTGGTTCCTAGGAGTGAATAGCTGGGACGACAGTCAAATCTCGCTTTGAGCAGCAACACATGTTCTGCTAACTTGATTAGCATACAATTACAACAGTTTTTAACTAAAAACCTGCTTTCCCTCTAGCCAAGTTTAATGGAATAGCAAGCAGGACTTCTTGTTTGACAATCACTTGGCTTGTACGAAATTTCAACAACATTTTCGACATAAATGCGGGATCTATAACTGAACCATGATTGCCCATCACTCTTTGTCCATCTAGCCAAGTTTAATGGAATCCAAACCTAAAGTGAACGAGGATGATACAACTAACAATATAGCTTTGGATTCAACTAAAGACCTGTATGATAACATATTAGCGCAAGACGTGATTCCTAATGACGGAGTTTACTGTGAATCTCTTCATTTGATTGTTTGTAATTTCCCTATCCGAGATGCAACTTTGGTTAGTGTTTTGATGCAACATTTGTTCTAGCATTTGTGGAATTCAGTTTTTGCTACAACAGAAGTTTCAAAACCTCTCCCAAATGTTGCAGGTTTCTGGTCCTACATTTTTGTCTCAACTACTGCTTCAAATATACTATGCAAATAGTTGCAAATAGTTGGACCCTTATGTTGATCCAAATGAATCGCTCTTTATTTCAACTACTTGTAGCTAAAATGATTGCAGCACCAATAGGAACGTTCTTTCCTCTCTCTTCATTGATCCCAATAAAAGAGCTTTTCTATTCACAGCAACAAAAGCAACAAAAAAATAGTTACCATAAAGGAAACACTTCTTTTCTTATTTCAAAATTCTTTCTCGAATGCAAATATAAAATAAATTATGAAGTTGACATGGTAATAACATGTCAAAGACAATATGAAATTAATTGTCTAGATCTAAACAATGGACTTCACAATACTTTACTTCCACATCATCAATTATGAATAAAAATATTTATAAAAAAAAAGACAGATGTGAACAAAGTTGTCTTGGATGTTGAAAAATAATATTTTTTATTATCTTCTCAATACTTTTGCATTAGAGAACACTTTTCTATTTCGTTGTCTTGTGTCAATATAATCTTACCACATGGGAAAGACATTTGTCTTGTGTCTCATACCACATTGGAATCACAACACAAAACAAGACAATAGGGTTGGAGATGCTCTAATTGCATCATTCCGAACATCTAATTGCAAACATGCAATGAAACAGCTATATTTACAACACCACTTATAACAAATATTTCATAATATTTTCAATTCTCCATTTTTCGGACAGCCAAACAAACCCTACAAGCCCTTAAAGGTACTGGGTTCTCCTAGAGTCTGAAAACCGGAATCCAAAATAATAGGAAATAATAGACCTAACTACACTAATTAAGAACTGGTAATTAAAATAAAAGACTGATCCTATACTAGTTGTTGGATTCCGGTCTAATTGTTGGGTTCCATATCCATATCAAGTAACATCAGACAGTCTCGCCCGCAGGCTGCAACCATAGAACTTCCAAGAGAAATCTGTTCTTCCACAAACTCCTTACCTTTAAATAGAAAACATAAACAAATAGGAAATGGAAACATAAAAGAAACACAAGTTAAACGAATATAACTTGCATCAAAAACCAAGTCAAAACAATTCTGCCAATCACATGAAGCAAAATATAATAGCATGAAGCTCAAAATCAAGCAAAAACCACTTTTTCGGTTCAAGATCAATTTTGATCCAACTTATGATGATATAAACTTGAAACAGAAGATAAAACATGTCGTTACTACCTTCCAGCAGATTGAATACAATACACACGAGTAGAAAGTAATGCCATAAATGAACCAAGAACACTTTCATCAAGATAACTCCGTTAAGCGAATACAAGCACAGGCAATCAATATCATTGATATTCCTCTAGCTTCAGGGGAAATCAAAAGAATTGTAGAGTTGATCTACTTACCATTTAAAAGAGTACACAAGTAGTTCTTAACTGCCAAGTATAAGATGGTTCAACAGTGACTTGTCGACGCTTAAATATGTGAGCTTCCAAATCCCATTTAACTCTCACACCGTAGCGATCAAGGGGTAATACAACTCTTGCTCAATAGTAAGCACCTTCATATTATCCGGAAAAAAAAACACCCACTGATGTCATATACCCCTCGAATTCAATTTTTAAAAGAGGATTGAAAAGGGGAACTGGAAGTTCCTTCTCGATTCTGGAATGAGTTCTAGAAGTAGCGACCACCAGAGTTATAAGATCTACTACCAGGATACTGACCATGAGACTCGTACCCGCGACCCCGGGCACCCCCACCAAAACCAGGTCGCTCTCCATAGGAGTCAAAATTGCCGGCAGCACCATACGCTCGAGGGGGATCTCCAAGTGCAGCAGCAGGGGCAGCCATTCTGAAGCCATGGGAATTGTTGGGCCCAGCACTACTTTGATAGCTATTCAATTTCACCTGTTGGTATTGCTCGTGGCGAGCCTGTGATTCCTTGCGAAGGAAATCCTCTCTATGTGTAGCTTGGCGAGCTCTTACAGCAAGTAGCTTCTCCTGGTACTGGGAGTTGATTTCACTAAGCCTCTAGTACAATAAAGGAAAAAGAGTCATGAGTATCTAGAACGCAGAAGCCCACAGCACACGTGATAGTTGTGATATTCTCAGGATGATATATCACCCTGAAAGCCAAATTGATCGATTAGAAGCAAATAGTGATGGTGAAAATCACATGCCTGAATATACCTGTATAATGCACCAATAATAGTTCCATTGAGCTCAGCATGATCTCAGGATACTGATCCAAATGTTAGGATTTAAAGTCCCATAAGAAAAACTTTCACTATCATATATGTTACATTTCAGGGGATCAACTGAAATAATAAAAAGTAGAATTTGATATCAAGCAGTTAAGAAACAAAATAAAAATTATTTTTAAGATCCATCATTATTCATCATGACGGAGAGATTGAGAAGGATGTCATGCATAGAATTAAAATATGATGGTTGAAATGGGAAAGTGCTTATGGGGTACTTTGCGATCGGAAGACGCCATAGAAGTTAGAAACAACAATTGTATAAGAAAACTATAAGCCCAGACATGCTTTATGGATTAGAGTATTAGGCAATTAGAAAACAAAGTCCAAAAAATTAGTGTAGTAGAAATGAGAATGCTAATATGGATGAATGGCAATACATTGAAAAATAGGATTAACAATGAGTATTCGTGGGAAGTTAAAAGGTGACGCAAATTAAGAATAAGATGAGAGAATCGTCTTATGTGGTTTGGACACATGGGATGATAAGATAGTAGTTCAACGAGCTGTTAGGACCAGAGATAAGCCTAAACGACTTGGATAGAGGTTTTGAAGAAAGAAATATTTTTTGTTAGCTTTAGAGAGGACAGGGCCCTTAAGAGAGCTGAATGGAAGAAATGATTCAAAAAGCCGAACCAAAAAAGGGATAAAGGCTATGTTGTAGAATTTGGTACCAAGCAAGCATTTTCTGGAGTATATTATTACAATGTCTATGCAGCATCCTCATAGAAATGAGTATAGAGGTACAACCTTCCATATCCTAGAAATGAGCAAAATGACTTAGTTTCCCACTATCTAATATTCCATCATGCTCAAGCCACCAACAAAGCTAAGCAGCAGAGCAAATTTAAACTCAAGGAATACACTTGGATCACAGACAAAGAAGCATAGTCCACATATACCATCTCTTCCCAATTATAAAACATTTAACTTTAAGGCTTGGTAGCTACGGAAACGAGGGCAAGAAAGGGAAAGTGAAAATGTTTGATGTAGAAATGGGATTTCACTTTCCTTTTCTTTCCCTCACTTCCAACAAACCTAACACGGCCTAAGAATAGTGCAATTTTTTTTCCATTCAATGTAAAAAAAGTATCATCTACCTCAATTAGAAATAAAGGAAAATTGCGATAAAGAGTATTACCTCCCTATGCCTAGCATTTTCGCTGTCTTCTGCGTCTTGTTGTTCCCTGGTTAAGGTCATTATGTCTTGAATGAACTTCTGCTCAAGACCTTCAAAAGTTTGTGGAAGAGTGTTCTCCTCATACCCAACTTCCATATCAGTCTGATGAGTTTGGGCTCTTGGGTCATTCATTGCTTGTTTCTCTAAACCTAGTTTTTGATCTGGCCTTGGACCCTGATGTGAAGATCTTGATGCATCATTTCCTTGACCTATATACAACCATATTAGTGCTCCCTTATTTTCAGATACAATACATCGGAGAAGCTATGGTATGTTTAAGAATAGAACAGAAACAGGAACAAAGGCATTTCTATGAATTAAAGTTTACTTCTCATGTATCCAAAAAATGCTTACAAACCTAGAAACTCGAGGCTACAAGTAAATTGTTACCCATTCTCTAACAGAATATAAACCTAGATGAAGCCACATGAGGAAGGAATTTATTTTCCTTTTTCTTATTACTTTAGCTTGGGATAGAAGGGAGAGGAGAAGACATTGCATTAAAATGAGAAGATGACTTTAACATGGTACAATAATATTTCCCTTGGAATTTGAGGTCTTGATTACAGAAAGTAATTGATATAATCCTGATAAGAAGCAAGCTTTTAAGAAAACTGTTCTCTTGGAGCAAAACCAATTCTCAGGAAGATCCGAAAGAAGGATTTTAACTTCCGCATTGCAGAGTCTCATTATTAAATTAAAATGCGTGATGTTTCACAAAATGTATTAACTAAGATCAACATGTTAGGCAGAATTTTGCTCGCTACAATCACTTGGCAGCAATTTGATTGTCTATGAAATTACACATAAAAACAAATTGTTGTTGAAATATTTTAAATACGTCTAACTGAAATCCGGAAAAGATCTACACGTCGGTACATGGTCAAAATGAAAAGTGTTATAACACAAGGATATCTGTGTAAACAAATTCCTCCCGGACCAAAAAGCGAGGCCTCAATAAAAAAACATAGTTTTGCTGAACTGTCCGCATATTAGTCTTCTTTCCTAAATCTTTCTTTTATTTATATCTTGAGCTACAGTCCTTTGTGCAACCTTCTCCGGAACCCAGATTGTAATGTTGCTCGGAGCAATGCATGCCAGTGCGCAAGTTCTTATGATATAAAGAGAACCTGATACCACAATCAGAAACCAAGGACTCTGCTCCTCAATTCCCATCAAGCAGGTTAATGTGCCTATCATGTCCTGAGACCATGTTAGTCATCTACTCTACCTAGAAAGCATGTTTTTTATATTTTGGCCATTCTTTCTGAGATTAATGTTTCATTTTCAATAATTTCTATTACAACAACAGAGCCTGTCCCAATCTTCAGGAGTCAGCTACATGAATTCTTCTCTTCCACATTCTTATGTTAAGGGTCATCTCCTCTCTAAGATTAACAAACATGGATTTCTTTTTCAGTCTCCATCGACTCCTTTAACTAAGATCCTATTACTCCTCACTAGCACATCCATTGTTCTTCATTAGCACAGATCCAGTCTCAAACCATCTTAGACAACTTTTTTCTCATCTTACCCATAGTTGACCCCACCTCATAATTGACGGAAATGCATTTATTTCTTATCTTTTATTCATTGTCAATCATCCATCTCCAATTCTCATTTCAATTACGCACTTATATTTTGAAAATGTTCCTTAATTACCCAACATCCTGACTCATTAGGCATAAGCTCCAATATATCACAGAATTTTTTCTGGGTTCAGGGTATTCTGTATAGATTATAGAACACTCGAGAAGCTGTCTTCCACTTCAACCAAGCTCGACACCCATGTAGCGGTCAATCAGCCATTCTAATGCATGCATGATCCACACACACACATGGAAGATCTTGTGTTTAGCAAACAATACAGTTTTACCATTACTTAAAAAGTCATTTATTTTGCCATCACTTGAATGAGTTAGAATTAACCAAATCACAAAATTTTATTATAGCCGTTTTAGCTCGTATAGATAATCTTGAACATTATGGATCATGCATTGGAGGCCCAGTTGCCAGCTAAATGAGCGTGGGCGGGGTGTATGTATAGAGTAAGTTTGGGGTGGTAACGATAGGAGTTGAAGTCAAATCCTATCAATTGGAAAGTACATATTGGAGCCCAAAATCAAAATACATTCTGTTAGAAGTAATCTACATTGTTTAAATAGCCAATGCGTTTGTTGTGTCTGTGTCTTGTCCGTGTCAGACATGACGCAGGAAATCCTAAATAGACCAGGCCAAACAAAAAACAGTCGATGTCTCCATATTGTGTTAAGACAAATTTGTATCAGTGCAACATGGCCCTTATCTCACAAATGATTTATCGAGCTTCTCTCTGTTCTATAATGCATTAAAAAAAATTCAAAGGAAAAAATAAGTTAAAGATTGAAAGTAACAATATTCGTTAACATTTTAGACAAGTGAACAACCATATGCAAATCTTACGAGCTAAAGGTTAAAATGGTTCCGAAATTTACAGAAATGAAGTAAAAAAGTCAAATTCAGCACCCAAAGGATGACTCCTAAGCATTATAGAATCCTGTTGCAGGAGGAATTTTCAAAACCATGACGAATAGAACTTGCCTTCTTTGTACATATGAGATGGTATTAGGTTTGATTCCTTAGGCCCATCTCTGTCCCACTGCCATTGCCCCTCGGCTTTTGAAGACATATACTGATGTTCTTTATCAACGGGCAAAGAATCTGCCCTTCCGGGATACTGGCCCATTCCTGAGTTATGCTGAATTCTCTGTGCTGACATGTGCTGCATTTGAGCAGCAACCATCTGATTGATGCCAGAATCGGCATAGTGTCCCTGTCCTCTCATCTTTCTAAAAACGAGCTAGTCACCTATCATAACAAAAACCAGAAAAGAAAACCCAACTGCTTGAGTTCAGCAAGCACATACAATTGTTCTTCAAGTTTAAGAAAAATAAATTAGCAAGCAACTAATCAAGAAAAGGGAAACAAATACTTCAACTTTCTCTTGGATAACAATGAATTCTATGCAGTAGCACATCCAGTTCAGTATGAATTCTCTTAAGAATACAAAAAGTATGGTTAATGGAATCAACCAAGGTTCCCATCAAAAGTTTGACCCCAATGCAGATAAAACATCACATAAAATCCGAATATGGAAACTGCATTATGTGATTCTAGAATCTAGTGTAAGTCGTTTGTGATTCAGAAAAGTGGTTTTCCAGTCAAGAGAAAAGTGGTTTTCCAGTCAAGCATTAGTAATTGGGATTCCAAAATTGTCATAGTAGGATTTTCGTAATCACATTAACTGGTCCCTTACATTTTTTCTTATCAAAACTGCACTTGGAAACAGTGAGATTACCAAATCCCGTCTTATTGGTATCCTCCTTCTCAAACTCTTTTCTCGACAGAGCCATCCTTCCCATCTCATTCTCCAACCTTTCCCCTTGCCAACGGGGCCATACCCTCCTCTCTTTCACCCTACTCCACCTACGTCCTTCCCATTCTTCCTCCAAACCAGACTACTTCTATATATTCTTCCTTTTTAGATCTCAATGTTGGTCTTTTGAATTGATTTTACTTCCTATTATTGGATACACATTTCTTAGATTTTTTTAATTAAGGATTATGTGACAACCGAATTTTGTTTGTTTGTTCATGAGTTGTTTGATGGAACACCATAAAGATGTTATCTTGTGTAATTCATAGATGTTAGAAACTTGTATCCGTAGTTATGCAAAAGTTGATAGACTTTTATACATTATGCCTAAGAACAATATCATATCATAGAATACACATTTTGAATATACAATTCTTGTTATCCATGGTCAAAACCGAACAAACCGAAATTCTAACCCAAAACCTAAACAGAACCGAAATTAGCCATAACTGAAACCAAACCGATAAACGATTCGGTTTGTTCGGTTGGACTATTTTTATTGTTTAATGGGCTAGGCTCAAAGTTGGAATTGTGGCTAAATTATATTAAAATTTTACAGTTTTTATACATATGTTTGTTGTATTTCAAAGTTGGGTCTAAAGTTAGACTAGTTGTTAAATTATCAAAGTTTGGCTTTAAAAGACATACATATAATTGTTGTTTTCAAAATATACACATCTTTTATCATAAAATTGAGGGTATTTAATAATTGCATAAGTTTTATTCACTTTTCGATTTTGGACCGAAACTGAAACCCAAAACTGAAATCGAAACTGAATAAGAAATTTTAGTATTTTTAAAACCGAAACCGAACCAATTTTTTTCAAATCGAACCGAATCTCTTATTAAAAAAAAAACATATATGATCGGTCGTTAAAACGACGCCCGATGCTTATAAATCGATCTATAATCGATTTAAAACCGTTTTAGGTACATTTTTCTATCTTCAATGTTCTAAAAATCGGCCTAGATGGCCGCCTGGATGCTAGGCTGCCCTAGGCCAAACCTAAAACTCGTTGTTCGGCGGGTTTGTATGTCTGTTCAGCCATGTTCGACCCATAGGCAGCCATGTTCAGCCTTGTGTAGTTGTTCGAATTTATTATTATTATGCTTAGTTGTATTGTGGATATGTTGTTTGGATTTGGATTTAGAACATTGAAATTTAAATTTTGTAATATGATTTCAAATTTCAAAAAAAAAAATTATAGTATGGATTTAGAACCAAGGTAGTCAAAGGCACAAGGCGCACTCGAGGCGCAAATGGTCCAAATCGCTCGAGGCGCAAGGCGCACTTAAGGCGCGCGCCCGAGCGATGCGAGGCGCAAAAATTATATATATATATATATATATATATATATATATATATATATATATACACATCGGATTTCTATATTGATAAACATCTGTGCTTCAAATTCTCCCATGTCTAGGTTGCTATCACATTGAATTGAGTGAGAGAGAGAGAAAACAGTAAAAATAAAGTACATCAGTTCAAAAAATAGTCTAAAAACAGTACAATAGTTAAAAAAAGTCTAAACATGTTTTTTTTTCACAAGATTTTCAAGGCGCGCCTTAGCTATTCCAAGGCGCTCGGAAAAGGCGTGCCTTAGGTGCGCCTAAAGAAATGGGCCTCGCCTGGAGTGTCATGAGGCGCTAACCCTGCGCCTAGGAGCAAGGCGTGCCTTAGGCGCGCCTGAGGCGCGCCTTTGACTACACTGTTTAGAACATGTTTGGATTTCAAACTTCAAATTTGTATTATGGATTTCAAATTAAAAAAAAAAACTATTCGACGCCTTGGCGGGCCTCCTCCGCACCGAATCTGCATAGTGAATTTTAGAACACCGTCTATCTTATTAAAAAAACGAAGCTTATAGCTTATTCGGTTTGGTTCGATTCTCGGTCCAAGACTGAATACCGCTCACCCCTATCAATGGGTACAGGACCATCTCCCACCCAAAAAAGAAAAGTAGAGATTGAACATTGTTACGTGACTAATTGACGTGAATGGTTTCAAAACCATAGTTGGGTGTGATTTCAAAATCACGTTTACAATCACATGCAATTGTGAAATCATTGTGTTTTGTCTAAAATCACCGTGATCGTGTTTTTGGAATCATGTTTGACTAACCCACCCCCCCCCCCCCCCTAAAAGAATTTCATGCCTTTTAGCAGTCTGCTTGCTAACCAAAAAATATCAATAAAATTAGCAGTAAACCATACAAAATATATTGCAAACCTCAACAATTTCATAAATATAACAAACACGTTCAATCGCGCCTAACAATGGCCGCTTTGTAAAATTTTCACAGTTAGTTTGTATCGTGGATATCTCTCCTGTCAACGCATGACTTCAAACCGACATTAATAGTAGTAAGAAGCATAAAAACTAGGAATTTATATATCTGGTTACATTTCCTGATTTTCACTATGTACTACATGCAATATAAGTTCCTGCTAGTTGTATTTTGATCAACTTAAATACTTCAACAATATATATGATGATAATGCAAATATGAATTCTCAGATATCAGAAATCAATTTTGATAAGTTCCACGTAAGACACAAAAACCTGATAGAAAAGTGTGTCTATGTAAGACGCAAAATTTCTACGTCAGGACCTACATCGTATATAACACACATAGAAGGAAAGAAATTACTTTTGGATTTTGTTTGTTTTTGTCATTCATCCTCCATCCTCCATCTTCTTTCTTCTTTTTCCTTCTCTTCTCGTCTCCTCTTTCCCCTTTTCATATCCTCTTACCTTTCGTCTTCTTTCCCTATTTATCATCATCGTCTTCGTTCTTCCCCTATCCCTCTCGTCCTGCTCTTATTACTTTCTTCTTCTCTTACAAAAAAAATGAAAGACAGTGAAAAGGAGACAAAGAAGAAGAGGGCACAACAGAGAAAAGGAGAGACAGAGGAGACAAAAGGAAGACTAATAAGAAGAGAGGAAGAGAACAAGAAATGGAGGGAAGAAAATTTTCAATTGTTGTTAACTGGTTAATAATTGTGAATTACTTAATTAAATATGAAATTCAATTGATTAAACTGTCAACATCATTCAAGCAAATTCCAGCCTGAATGGCATTGTCGATAGAGTACAAGTCAATGTCAAGAAATCTATGCTAAAGAATTCCTCGGGCTTTTAGGCTCAGCTATTTATCTAAGATCAATCCTCTATAAGTTAGTATATTTTCCTACACATGGCAGCAATAAGCAATAAAGAATCTTAGCATGGGACCAAAATTTAGTTGACAGACTGACCTATCAATTTCGGTCGTCGATTAAGCTCAGGTAAACAAGGAAGCTGAATCAAAATTCCTCTAGACTAGAAATAGTCTAGATAAGAAGGTAAGAACATTATGCTTTGTTATAGGAAAGTACAGTTATCTCTGTGGCATGGTGGGCTAGCGCAAAATGGAGTCACATTCCCTTAAGATTGAAATTACATTACTTTGAACTTTCCTAGTTACAATCATCCAATTGTTTAGTACTTGAATTGTATGGCTGATTAATGAATGGAGTAATATATCATACTTTTTAAAAAAGACATGGTGAAGTTCAATATATTGACAAATAAAACAATGATTATCTAGGAGTATAAATATAAAAATGTCAGCAAATAAGACGAGATTAGGGCACAGTGCTAGATGTTGTCTAACAATTCGAGCAAAATGATGTCAAACTAGAGATAGTATTAAGCCACTTAAAGAAACCAACAAGGAGGTCTAGAAATGTAAGGAACTAGTAGAAGCCAACAGAAGTCATGTTGATGGAGAAAAACTCAAATATTTCCAGAAGAGGACATAACGGAAAAGCTCATCAACATCATCATCCAGCCTTCTCCCATCAGAATAGGGTCACCTATGGAGCAAAACAAAGCTCCACGAATGAAAAGACAATTTTAATGACCATGACCAACTGTCAACCTGACATCAATCCTCTATATTAGTGCCAAATTCCTAACCAAGTTAACTATGAGCATGAGAGGGTCATAACAAAGCTCCAAGAAAAATCTGACAATTTAAATGACCATGATCGACTGTCAACCTGATATCAACCCTCTATGTTGGTACCAAATTCCTAATGAAGTTAACTATGAGCATGAGAGGGCCATGCATAGAACTTAAGCGGTCACTTGGCTGTTAGGTAGACCTATATTTTGGATATGCAGTTTAAGCTCAGTCATAATGGAAACACTGACGATGAAAATTAAACATTCTAGATTCCGTTTGTAAGAAAAGAAAGAAATTGAACTATAATTGGGCATGTGATATATTCATTTTATGTCATTGTCTTACTTTTTGGATCCCATCAACGGGCTATTAGTCGATTATGTTCTAATTATAACATGCTGAAGCTCACTCTATTGTAGAATATTATAGAGAAGCAGTACAATTTATCTAAAACTTATCTTAGGCAAAATTAGTCAAAGGCCGAGTATTCAATAATGACTCGTACATGGAGAAATAGAAGTATGAAGAATTATGAACTTCTTGTACTCATAAAAAGGTGCAATTAGTCTAGTTAGGGTTTCTTCAAGTTAAGCAAACTGATACCAGTTTTATTTTAATGCTCTTTTGGTAAGTTTTAGGCGTTTACTAATGATTTATACATCACATTAATTGATGATATTTGGTTTTTATATTACATATATTAGATAAACAAGTTCAAAATGAATAAACTTGGAGAAAGACGAGATAAATTAGGGATTATATTTGAATCAAAATAAGAATAATAGCATTAACTTGTGGATGAAGTTTCTTGGGTGTTTTAAGTGCTTAAACCTATAATAGGTTTGAACCTTGAGTTTCTAAGGGCTTCCAAAAATTTGCAGTTGAGTTTATTATTTTAGTAGGTTTAGATCTTTCTTTTTGGAATACTTCAGCGATTCTTTCGTAATAGTTAATGCTTTTAGTTTTAGTTTTATGTTTATTTTTATTTTGAGATAAGGCCTATCATTATTAATCGTCTCTGTCTTGGGCTATATTAGCACCAAGAAAACCCCATTTCCATTTTTATTTTGTCCGGATTGGGATTCAACTCACACTCACTCAAGGTAGTAAAAGGTGCTAGGCGCTAGTCAGGCAGGCACCCAGCGCCTAGTCCGTCTAGGTGCTAGGCGAACGCCTAGGCAGACGCGGTTCACAAAAAAAAAAATCTATAAACCCTACAGAAAATTGCAAAAAAAGGCCATAAAACCAAAACAAAACATGCATAGTCGGAGGTCGGGAGACCTAGGTGGGTGCCTAGGCGGACATCGGGCGGGCAAGAGACGCCTAACTGCCTAGGCCGATTTTTAGAACATTGCACCCACTCCTCTCCTTTAGGAGAGTTGGTATTTTTAGAATCATTTTTTATAAATCATAAAAGAAACATTATTAACTATTCCTTCTTCTTCTTCTTCTTCTTCTTCTTTTTGCTCTTTTTTTTGCATGTGCTCTGTTAACGGCTCTGTTAACGAGCAAGTCTCATACTTTGACATGATATTAGAGCTCACTAGTACTGGTGTCTACAATACCATTTCTTCCGCTTACAGCACATCCGCACCTCCATTGATGATTCCAACGACAAGATTGACACCTTTTCTTTACGGCAATAGCCACCACCCAGTACCAAAATCAAAATGTCAAGGGCTCTCATCAGTCCTTATGACCATAGTGGTCTTCAATGGTAAATTCATCGTTGGTACCCATCAACACCATAGTCATCTCATCCTTGATGCTCCTTGACTGATGAGATCAGTCTGCCAATAAATCATGTCATCACCAGTGCTATTCCCGCAACTTCCTGTGTGCCATATATTAACTAACCCCACTTGGGTGCCTTCTTTAGTCATCCCAAACAACTAACGAGCCAATTACCATAAAACGGACTGGATGTACGCCAAGTTGTTTATAAACCAAGATTTTATGTGTCGGACATTTCAGTTGGAATTGGAGGTCCAAAACTACCATGTTAAGAACCACCTAACTATTAATTATCTAGAAAAAGGTATAACATAGATCCTGGGTAAGGGATCGAACATGGTACACTACTTGTCTTTAATTTCGGGAAAAAGTGATATGGTGAGTTGGTTCACCAATTCGGCTTGTGGTACGCTTTTAAAATAAAAACTGGATAGACGAGGGTAGGTAGTTAATTCAAAACTAAACTCAATAGTTGTGTCAATAATACGAAAAGAAAATATTATATAAAACATAAAAAAAAATCAGAACTCATTGCTTCGCTTCATTCAATAAGATGTAAAAGTTGACTTTTGTTAGTCATACATCAACTAGAACGTAACATTCAAAATAAAACGGTACAATAGTGCTAAACAAAAACATGTAAATAACCACAAAATAAAACAAAATGGCAAACGACTCAGAATAAAAAAATAATAAAACATCATAAAACCTCTTAAGCTCATTATTTTCTTTACATGAGCAACTTGCAAAAGAAAATAAAATGGTAAACGACTTAGAACCTTTGTACAAAACAACAAAAACATAATAAAACCTCATAAGGTCGTTCTCTTCTTTGCATGAGCGACTTAAAAAAAAGTGGTTGCTAATGAGTCATGACTAGGCAAATGGAAGACAACAATAGTACAAACTAAAAGTAAAAAAGTATAACTATGGAATCCCAAATTGACAGCAAGTCCGACTTTTCCCAAATTCTTAACATTAAAATTTGAGAGAATCTTTTGCAAAAGCAAATTTTTAGTAAGATTTCAACGATTTATTTGGATCGCCAAATTTAGTGATCTAGATCAAAATAGTACCATGAACGGCAACACTCGATGTTGAATGTGGTTTGGTGTGGGTTTAGGTGTACCGGAACGCGGTTTGGTTTGGTGGTGGTTTGTTGAACTTCGTCATGTAAATCCTGAGTCATCCATGTTTCCACTTTTGGCTATTCATATCAGGAAGTCACCCGCATTTGCGGTCACAGGATCTAGAACGTGATTGCTGGGGGGTAGGAGGATTCTGGTAACTATGTTTTAAACTAGTATCAGAGCCTTGAGTTCCACATGATTTACTTTTGTTGCATTTTACTAAAAACACAAAACAGATCCACGACGACCCCATATTCATCACAACAATTAAGAGCCATTCTATTAACAAGTAATAGGCTTCACTTTTTTTCTGATAGATATAATTACACTAATGCAATAGGTGGATGTCCATTTACGTTAAGTCAAATGATATAGGACCAGTGTTAAGTCAAATGATATATGGACCAGTGCTCTTAGTGACAAGTATTACCAAATATATAACAATATTTATCAGTGTTAACTGATATAAGCTGCTAAAGTTGAAAATTCAACCTCTATTTCAGAAAATACCTCATCAGTTATTAGTGATCTGAACCAAAACAAGTATTTGGGCATTATCTTGTTCCATACCACTTGCCGACTGACTATATGGGCTATGAAAATAAGACCTTATAATTTTCCCATCGGTAAGGTAGGTGCAGACACCTTTAAGCATAAGGAGAATATAGTGGGGAGAAGACATTACATACCATAACTTCAATGAACAAGTTATGTGCTACTTCGTGATGGACATTAATGGCTTTAAACAGATATCTGCGAGACCGTGTTATGAAGCATCCTCAGATTACTCATGAGTATAGTCACAACATCTGTGAATTCTTTGATCACTGTTTTCTATATTCACATATAATCAAATAATTTGTATGTTCCCAAATTATTCGTGCTATAAGCCAAAAAAATAAAAAATTGTGAACTCAGCAAATTATTCAAACTGGGCTTTTCTCCTCACCTACCACGACCTGGGACTAAAGACGTGACCTCTACTCATCTATTATGACTTCTCTTTTCCCCTGATTGTGACTTCTCTTTTCACCTCTACTACGAATTTAGCACGACAGCAAGGTCATAAAAAAAACTATGTGAATCCTTCTTATGTTCCATAGCCGACCCCCATTTTAATTCGCAAAGGCTCGAATGACGATGACGAATCATAAACATCAACCACTGAACCCAAAGGAATATGTGCCTAAGAGTACTAACCCTAATTACGATCCCTAAATTCTTCCACCATGGATGACCAGCACGCAACAACGATTAGATCAAAGGACTCGAAATCCGCGGTAATGGACTGCGGAAAGCCTAACCCTAAAATTACCCAAAAAAAAAAACAATGGAAAGAAAAGGAATACAAATAGAGAGAGGTTGAGAGAGGAGTAAGTAGCAGCTCACCAGTGGATTTTGGATCCCTCTTCGCCGGAAAAGTGAGGAGAGGGAGTAGAAAAGAAAAGAAACGGAAGGTTTCACAGCCGTTAAAAGTAGCCCCAACCCGGTCCAAATGAAAAGGTGAACCGCTAAGCGGGGTTCGGTCTGACCCACAGGGTTGAACCACAATGAACAGTTCGGGTCATCCAAGTAGATGAGCAATGAATTTAAGTGGAGAATTATATAACATATCCATGATTGGTCCGTATCTCATATCAGAATATAAAAGAGAATTATATATAAAGTGGACGGAATATTACACCAACTTATTACAATAATTATTATATCAAACAATTTCAATCACACATTTATTTCAATTATATGGTTATAAATTATTCTATAAAGTATGTGACACGTCAGCATGTTTTATAATCACACATTTTAAAAAAAAAATTGGCTGAGATTGCTTGGTACAATAATTGTTGCAATAATCCTTGATGCAATATCTCCTCCCTTAAAGTATAGATATATAGTATTCATGTTCACATTTTATCATGTTTTACTAACACATTTGTCCATCTGTGAGTACAAATCTACCTTTATTGAACGATGTAGGCACATCAATGATTTTTTGGATAAAGTGTAAAAAATTCCTTCTTAGATTTGCGTTTTTGTAATTAAAGATCATTGGATTAAAAAAAAAATTCACATTTTATATTTGGTGCATTTTGCACCCAATTTATTTTTTTGTCGTGAACAAACGTCAAATTCGACGTGGAATAACTAATATACCCATCTCTAATCATAATCATACTCCTAACCCTCTCTCCTCCTCCATCACATAACCTCCCCTCCTCCTCCCCGCGCCCCCCTCCCCCTCCTCCCTGCACCTCACCCCTCTCCTCCTCGCACCCCCACCGGGCCACTCCCCTCCTCCTCGAGCCTTCACTCGCCACCCCCCCCCCTCTCATCCCCGCACCTCACCCCCTTCTCCTCCGCCCCCACTCGGCTCCCCTCCTCCTCGTGCCCCCCTCCTCCCCGCGCCCGGGCACCTGCGACGGCACAGCAACGACAGTGAGGGAGAAGGGGGAGCGCGGAGGAGGGGGGGGATGGTGGCCGGGCGCGAGGGGGGTGAGGCCCGAGGAGGAGAGGGGGTGAGGCTTTGGGAGGAAGGGGGTAGCCCGGTGGGGGCGAGAGGAGGAGGGGGGGGGGGGGTGCTCAGGGAGGAGGGGTGGGCGCGGGGAGGAGGAGGAGGAGGAGGGGGAGGTACTGTGATGGAGGGGGGAAAGGGAATGGTAGTTCAGGATTTTCGTTTTTTTTTAGTTATATTTTTTAACGGAAAACGAACGGAAGGGGCTATTTCGAGAAAAAAAATTATGGGGTCTTAATTTGCTAACGAGAAAATTTACGTAAAAGAAATTTGCACTTTATCTAATTTTCTTTGACGAAAGTCAAGATAAAAAATAATTACAATTAGAGGGCGTTTGGTTTAAGTTTTGGAGGCTTGGAAATGAGTTTTAGATTTCTTACCCTTGTTTTGTATGTCTAGGATTGAGAATTATGAAGGAATGGAGGGGGCTTTATATTTTCATTGTTGTGGGAAAATAATTTTCAATGCCCTCCTTAGGAATAGTTTTTCTTTCCTAGGAATGTTGTTTGAATATTTTTTTTGGACAATAATAACACTTTCGTTTTACTTTCAAAATTTCAACTTCTATCTCAAAAATGTAAATTTAGGTAATAGAAACATGAAAGGATATTTATGAAAAACTAAATAAATTAAGTTTTTTTTTTACATATTTCTAATCTAACCTAACCAAACATAGGTATAAAAATGTTGAATTTTTCTCACAAGGAAAAAAATAAATAATAAATTTTTAGGAATATAAAACCTTGATCTAAAGGACCCTAAGTTCTAAATTTTATCTTTTATTGTTTTTTTATTTTGGTCTAACAAAATGATCGGATTGACTAGTAGATGTTTTAAAAAACCAATATGACACATTTGAGTTATGGGTTATTTTTAATCTTGGACTCTTAGAGCATCCTTAGTAGATGGTATTCCTAGTTACATCTTGAGGACCAAAAATTAAAAATGGGATAAATGTAGATTGGGTTAGGTTGGTATAAGAATAGTAGAAAGTGATAAAGTGACCTTTGGTCCCAAAGATCTTGGTAAAAAAATTATGTGCAAAAAATAATAATATAAAATCTAGAATCTAGAATTTGAGATTTCAAATTGGGACTTACTATACTACAAAACGAGTTCCTATATTCTGAATCTAGAAATTCTTAGGCCCAACATATAGCTCTTGTGGGTGGGTTATGCATGAGAATCTATAAATTGAAACTTATAATGGGTATTATTATTCTACCAAATTAGCTCCTACACTCCGAATCTAGAAATTAGGATGGACCTTACTAATAATGCTCTTAGAAAGATAGTCTCATATTGCCTAGAATCCCAAGTCTTTATATAAGACTATGCTTTGTATTGACATGTGCACATGGGGTGTAGTAGTCCATGTGATTGGATTGGTGGAATATTTTTCAAGAGGTGTAAATGTTCGTATCATCATGAAAATATTTATGTTTTTTGTTACTCATTTCTTTGGGGTTTCCCTTAGAAGCTTAAGCTTAAAGACTCAGACGCTTTGATGACGCACTTTACACTTCACATCGAACGCGAGATTATGCTTTTGCGTTTTGTTGCGTGCGGGCTGCCTACGTACTTGGTGTTCTTCACTTGAGAAGAGAAGAGTTAGAAGACATAGTATATGCTCTCTGTGTGTGTGTGTGTGTGTGTGTGTGAGAGAGAGAGAGAGAGAGAGAGAGAGAGAGGCCATATCAGCGTTTTGGAGCAACAAAGTGTTGTATGTCCAAGTGCTCTTCGAGAAGTTTGTGTAGAAGTAACACATGAGCGTTTCTGAAGTTCGTGGTTTCGAACTTGCTGGTTCCTAGAAGCAGATCGATGTAATATAAGTCGAATCTTGCTTTGAGCAACGGTAGTTTTGACCACTCCAGCAATTTTTTTTTTTCAATTATCTTTTTATTATAGCAACTTGGCTGTATTTCAATTCTGTCATTTAGAAATCAGTTTGTAATCTCCAATTTCTAGTCTTTGCAAGTGTCGTTGTAAGCGTTGTAATTTTTTTTCTTTTTACATACAAAATATTATAATCCGAAAATAACATAATTTATGGATGTTTACCATTAAATTTTTTGGTTCACTTTTTCTTTCTTTTCTCTCTTATAAAGCTGGGTAGTACTCTTACTCAGATCACCTGAAGCACAAGCCCAATAAAGTTCTTTGTTTCCCCAAGGGGAAATCTTGTGCTTTGTTTTCAAAGAATAGTTTGTATGCACTAGAATCCATGAATTTTTGTTATATTTGATGAACTTCGTTTTCAAATACCATAATGTGCGTTGAGATGGCTAAGGCTAGAACTAGAATTTTTGTAGTGGTTGGACAAAGATGTAAGCATGTCGAACCGCGTTTAACCCTCATAAAAAGCATTTGCCTTTGCATTCGCATCAACTTTCACCTTGGATTCAGGAAACAAATATTGCTTCCAATCTCGAAATGATGGAGGTTCACCTCCAACTAAAGACTTGAACAATATTTAAATTCTAAGTTTTAACCTCCAAGAAGGAGCCAGTGAGTCCAAAACACATATAATATAACGTACAAAAAATTTCGAACGTTATATAGGACATCTAAAAAAAAAAAAAAATTTATCCTCCACTTAATTTATCATAATTAATGGTGCATCCCACAATTGTTCTATAATGTAGAAAATTTTCACTTTTGACGAAATTCGTCCAGAATTGACGATCAATCCATTTGACTAAGATTTTTGACGAAAATGTTCAATTTCTTATTTTCTTCTTCCTCTTCCTCTTCCCTCTCACCTCCTCCTCCTCCTCTCCCCCTCCCCGCCACCGTCGTCCCCTTCCCCCCCCCCCCCCCCCCCCCCCGCGCCCCGCCCCCCCCCCCCTCGCAGCAGTGCCGCAACAACAACATTAGTTATGCATCAATGTATGCATATTTGGATGCATACTCTCATTTGCATATCACATAGTTGGTTACAGTAGTTTACTCTGGATTATGGTTTCATTATACTATTTACTTCTGGCTTATTTTTTTTTGTACCTTGTTACGTCCCCTTGAGGACTTGGTCCCCTGCCAGTTTTTGCAGCATAGACGATTATGGAGCCTTTTGAGTTGCTGATGTGTGTCACGCCCCGGTCCCAAAATACCGAGGGACCGGACGCGTGGCAATGGCCAGCAGCACACACCGATGGACAAATCCAATTTAATTGATCCATCGGGGCATGCTTAAGCTGTAATATAACAATAAGTAGGTCCAATGGTACAAGTCACAGTCTATACTAATCTCATCCACAACAGATAATCACAGATCAAATGCCAGAATAATGCAAATAGAATAAACTAACAAATCTCAATAAAAGTGTCTCGGAGAACAATCCGAGAACAAGTCTGATACATCAATGCAATAGACTGGAAAATAAAGGAACTGGAAATAGAAATAAATGAGTATATAAAGCCAATACTCAGGAGAAGTCCTCTGGCACGATCTCGTCCTCGGGTGTCGGTACAGCTCCTGTATCAGCTCTTGTATCTGCTCCTGCTGCGGTCCCGTATAACTCGGGATAGATCTCGTCTGCAAATCCTGGGGACATAATCCGGATCCAGGTCCTCAGGGGACATAACAAGGTACAGAAAATACAAGCCAAAATAAATGCAGTGCAGCAGATAAATGAATAAATATAGGTAAAATATGTAACCATCTGTGTGAAATGCAGGAGAGAGCATCACTAGTACTCAGGCTGAAACAACTACAAGTTCTGTGTCGGGGAGCCGGTAGCAGTGATATCATGTGGTGGTCTAGCTCAGCTAGAGACTGAGAAGCCGGCATAATATAGTCAACATGTAGCATGTGTGTCTCTCCAGCAATAAATGGAACAATAGGGGAACACTAAATAACCAACTAAGTGATATGCAAGATGAGAGCAACACTAGAACTCAGGCTGAAGCCACTACAAGCTCTGTGTCGGGGAGCCGGTAGCAGCGGTAATAATGAGTAATGGGCCAAGCTCGGGCTTCAGAGTCTTGTGCCTCACAATAATAGGGGTTTATATATATGATCAGCCTGTAGCCTGTGTGTCTCTCCCCACCCAATGTAATCATACGTCTCATGTCCACGATGCATCATGTCCATGCCACGCACAATCATATCTAATGCAACAAGTCATATAATGTCTAGGAATATAATGTCTATGTCAAGTCCTGTATCCTATACAGAATCACCATAAATATCTCAGGAAGATCCTGTCTCATGGATAGTGTCAAGTGTCCTGGGTATAATGTACTTGATAAGACAAGTACGAGAATGTAAAGGGGTCACGAATGTCCATCTCTAGATGACTTACACAATATCGCGTACGGTGTTGGCACCCGACTAATAATCGGACGCTAAGTAAGTCACTCGGTCCTAGGTCAAGCATGCACAGCAATATAAATGAATCAAGGAAAATGCAACAAGAAATGTAAAGTTGGCAAGGTATACTTGCCCACTGATGTATAACTAAGTCAAGGAAATAAGTAGCAAAGCTGCAGGGTTTGGCAAGGTACACTTGTCTGGGGTTCTGGCTCCAACTATAGCTCTGGTCTCAGTGTGATCTGCAGGTACTACTACGGTTGCTGAAATAAATATTACCATTAGATTCAGAAAATATCAAATAGCTAGAAACGCCTGTTCTTAAGTCCAATTTGGACACAAGGGCAAAAATGACATTTTCGGACCAAAGCGGGTCCACCTGTGGGCCACTTTGCACCGAAAAATGCGTCAAGGTCAAAAGGTCTCCAAATTCGTCCAACTTAGTGTCAACAAGTCAGGAACGATGACACGAACCCAACAAAACTTCCAGAACTGGATTCCGATGAGCCGATCACAAAATCGCCCGTCAAGTGGAGCTTGTGGGGTCCACGATACGCGATTCTGTCAACGTTCTCAGAATTGAACCAAACATGGGTCACAGGACCAGCGTATTGCTACGAGTCCGATGGCGTAAGTTTCGTTTCGATCCGACGTGTGTACACGAAGTTACGACGTGTTCTAGAACCGACGGATACGGGACGGTGTCGGCGGATACACGTTGATTCCGGTGTGCACGCACATCCAAATCAACTTCTGCGAAATTCTACACGTCCGTATCAATGGCGCACACGTTTCGGTGAAGACCGCGTGCGACAAAGTCGTCCCGTTTGGCGGGGCGCACTCAGTTCCGGGGTGAAACGGGGTGTTGATTTTCCTGTTTTTGGATCGCTGTTCGCGATCGCCACAGGACGCGATGCACTGAGCGAGTTACACAGACATCGAGGGGGTCACGCGGTCTACACGACACAACTGACGGAACAGAAATCGGATCAGCGAGGAGAGAAGAAACGCTACCTGAAATCTGAATTTCACGTGTCCGCGAGGAGATGCGACACGGGGAAACTGTGTCCTGTGTCCGCTGTGTCCGTCTAGGTTAGGGTTGGTTCGTTTAGAGGAGGAGGAGGAAGGGGGTCGGCGGCTGGGGTAGAGCCGGAGAGGAGGATGATGGAGGGTGGAGTCGGGCGGAGATGGAAGGCTGCTGGTTGGGGAGAGGGCTGAGAGCGGAGGGTGGTGGTGCTCCGTGGTGGCTGGAGGAGGTCGACGGGGGAAAGGGCGGTGGCAGCTGTAGAAGCATGAAAAAAATGCTTGAAAGATCTACACAACGTCTTGATACAGAGCAGCATAGGCAGAGGCCTTCAGAGCCATCCAGCGTAAAACAGGGTTCTTCATCGCCTCCATGGCGTAAAACCCAGCCGCTCTCAAAGCAGCGTTAAAGCGTACGAGGAATGCTTCGTATTTCCGAAAAGAAACTGTCCAGTCACGCAGTAAACCTGACCTCTGACTCCTGACAAAAAGTGCTGCACAGCTACCCAAACAACGGCTGGGAACGGGGGCAGACCCCTCGGGACGCGCTCCATAGTATGATGGCGGATCTCAGCATTTAATGCAGAGGATTTGGTTAAAATATCACCAAACCGGCGCTTACTAAAATCCTCCGGCGTAAACCGCTCTTTCGCGTGCAAAGAGAACACGCTGCCTTGTTTTACACAGGCAAACATAGGCTGTTTTACGCTCCGCAGAAGACAAACCGCCTGCCACGTCAAAAGTTGCGCTTCGTACAGGGCTCGAGGCACGTCTCTCCGCCAAAGCACACAGAGCGGTGACAGTGTCCCCTCAAGGCACGTCTTTCCACCAAAGCACACAGAGCGGTGACAGTGTCCCCTCAAGGCACGTCCCTCCGTCAAAACGCACAGAGCGGTGACAGCGTCCCCTCAAGGCACGTCCCTCCGTCAAAACGCACAGAGCGGTGATAGTTTCCCCTCAAGGCACGTCTCCGCATTTAATGCACAGGATGATGGCAAATCTCTGCCAAAGATTTGATCTCCAAAAGCCGTAATTCCGGCTAAAGATGTCCACATCAGCACCCTGGCACGGTACGCAGCGGCTTCTATGCCCATTCAGGATCTGTGCTCCTACGGCTTTCGTGCCCCCTCAGTCTCTACGACTGCTCGGCTTCCACGCCTACTCGGCTTCTATGCTTGTTCGGCTTCTATGCCTGCTCGGCTTCCACGCCCCCTCAGTCTCTACGACTACTCGGCTTCCACGCCTACTCGGCTTCTATGCCTATTTGGCTTCTACGCCAAGGTGACAGACATTTGGCTTCTACGCCAACCTCTTCTACACAATGGATACCTACCTACGTGACTTTTACGCCGTGATCTTAGTAGCAATTGTACGCGTTGTGTCCCCTTAGTTGGACCCGTGTCACACGCTCATTCAAAAGATCATCTATACGTAGGCATTGGTTACTTTAACCGTTGTGTAAAAGGGTGCTGTACTTTCCACTCCTCGGTTGTTACACCGATGGAGTGGTCACTGTCACCAAAACTCTATAAATAGAGACCCCTATCAATGGGGAACAAGGTCGACAATTTGGAAGATCGAACCAGGTCGGAAAATTTGGCCAAGAATACCAATATCAGATCAAAGCTCGAAACTTTAAAAGAAGGATCGAACAAGGTCACCGAACCGGAGATCAAGAGGGAGAGACAGAGAGAGAGAGAAGAATACAGAGCTCAGGCAAGGAATAGGGAGTGACGACCTTTAGCATCGCGCATCCACCCTCCTTCGCAATCTCCGAAGCTGCATCCTGTCTTCCACGGCACTTCTTCAACATCGTGTAGTCCAAGGGCTAAAGTGATCGACCGCAGATCAGACACCTATAGCAATTTATACCCAGATTAAATAAATTGTACTCCCGTATCCTCGTATAGGATCGAATTGTACAAGTTTGTTTGTAAACCAAAGGGCACGGGTCTCGTATAAACTCTGTAATTGAAATACACTTTCATTCTTTCATTTAATACCACAAACAAGATGGCGACTCTGCTGGGGACGTCTTTCTCTTCTGACGAGGAAGTAATTGCTCAACACGATGCGGTATCTGTAGGAACCGTGAAGAAGACACTGGTCATTCATTTCGACCAGTCTGCCTACGAAGACATGCTTCGGGCTGGGGGTAGCTCTCACTCTCTCTCCGTCCAAGACAACAGGAAGCTACGCAAAGTGTGGATGCCCAAGACATCCTCCGCCGTTCCTGTGGACTCTCCGATCTCTCCGACCAATGAGGTGGTAACATCGCTCCCTTCGTGCCCCGCACGTAAAATTCAGTCTCCCGCAACGCGCGGTACAGACAAAACTTCTGGTAAAGCCTCAGCGCTAACCCAGGAGTATCCACTATGCTATACGCGTAGAAATCAGTCTCCCGCTACGCGCGGTACAGACAAAACTTCTGGTAAAGCCTCATCGCTAACCCAGGAGTATCCACTGCGCTATACGCGTAGAAATCAGTCTCCCGCTACGTGCGGTACAGACAAAACTTCGGGCAAAGCCTCACCGCTGACCCAGAAGTATCCCCTGCGCTCCACGCGTAGGAACCTGTCTTCCGCTACGCGCGGTACAGACAAAACTTCCGACGGTGCCTCAACGCCAAATCGGAAGAACAGATCACGCTCCACGCGCAAGAGGACATCTGACCTCTACGACGAACCAGATGAGCGTCGTGATCTCCGCAAGAGGAAGCAAGCAGGCGAGTACTCAACTCCTCGGTCGTTACACCAGCGAAGAAGCTATCTGCCTATCCTCCGGATTATGCGGGAAGACGACGGTCGACTGAACACCTCTTCAGCTTTACGCCTGTCTGAGCGAATCTCCAAATCATGCCTGGGTAAGTCCCATGACGCAAAACAAGCTCAAATTGCTACTCCTGACCTACGCGAAGGCCTAATCCAGAAGCGTAAGGAGAGGGGACCTTCCAACATGTCTATTACGCCCCCTAGGGAACAATGTTGTAATAGTCATAAGATTGTGATTGACTGCTACTGTTCTAAAGCAAAACGATCGCTCTTCGACCGATTGAACTACTCTCAATCTTTCTCGGAAGAGGAGCACGCGTATGCGTCCGTGAACATGGCTTCACGCATACCTAGAAGAGGGTCGAGCTCAAAGCGTCTTCCCTCTGGACCTCCGAGCCAGAGAAAATTCGAAGACCTCCTCAGGAACGCTGAAGCTGGGGTATTCCAAAATACCCGTGCAAGGTCACAGCAACCAGCTCCGTACTCGTCTGATTCCGACGCTGGGGGTTGCCGATCTCCTAGATCAGATGCCGAGAGTATAGAGTCGACTTCTGCAGCGACCTATACTTACCCTTCGACGACGCCCAGAGAAATGGGAGCTTATGCCATCGAAGACGAACGCGAGGGAGCGTCGCCATCAGGAGACGCAGAACAACGCATCACTGACCTGGAGACGTCGCTGAAACAAATGCAATCCGTAATGGAGAATATGCACCAGATGATGCTAACTCAGCACCCAACCGCCATGGCTCAAGCATCGGTTCCGCCAACTCAGATACATGTGGGGGTGGACTTGCCACCATCTAGCCCAAGCCAAGAACCTGCTCTAGATCAAGAGTCAGCAGTTCCTCCGCTTCCAACGAAAAATCTGATGCAGGCGGTCCGGGAGTTGAAAGCCCAGTTCGATGCCTTGAAGCACAAAGATCAGCTCAAGAAACTGGGAATCAACCAGCCGTCCCCAGCTACCTGGGAAGAGGTCCCTTTCCCTCCAAAATAAAAACCTCAGGCGATGGCTCTGTTCGAGGGAAAAATATCACCAAGCCAATACATGAACTATTTCAGTATGATGACGGTGCTGCCACAAGGGAACGACGCCCTCCTCACTCGGGTGTTCAAAGGCTGCCTCTCAGGAGTAGCCTATCAGTGGTACCGTAGCTTGGCGGACAACTGCATTACTTCCTTCGAGGATTTCAAAGCTCTATTCTTCACACGATTTTACGAGGGAGGAATGGACATGTCTATGTCCTCTCTCATCAAAGTCAAGCAGAAGGAAAAGGAAGACGTTCGCATCTTCATCGAACGCTTTCGTCAGGCCACCTTACAGATGCCTCCAGGAGTTCCAAACTCAGCATTGGTGGACATTTGCAGGAAGAACCTTCTTCCCGTGGTCTCGGTGTTCACAGGACCATATCAGTTCCATGATTGGCCCTTGTTCATCCTCTCGGCGGTAGCAGCCGAAGACAACAGTCGCAAGGCGCGCGACAATGACATCATGATCTCCGCCTCTGACAGAAGCAAGAGGTCATCCCCTGGCAGCGACCATCATCGTGGTCCCAAAGGGAAGGAAGCACTAGCAATCAACACGGCCAGGCCAAAGATTGCGGCGACCGCCCAAGCGAAACCGGGGGCTCCGAGGCCCGTCGAAGTCTACTCTTTCGACGACGACGATATCCCAAGTATCTTCGAATGTCTCGTCAAAAGTGGCAAGATCACCCTCCCAGAACTAAGGCGGCCCCAGGAGGTCGGCAATACTGACGACCCAAAATACTGCATCTTCCACAGATACGTACACCACCCGACAAAGACGTGCTATGTACTAAAAAGGAAGATCCAGGGATTGATCGATGCTAAGGCCATCACTCTGCACAACACCGAGAAAACGGTCACGACCAACATGATCTCTCTGCAGTTTGGCAATTTGCCTCCCCAAAAGGTCCCTGATGGTGTTACACCTATCTCCCGGGCAACGATGAACCTCGTTAACCTTTCCCCTGCTAGGGATCAAGGTCACAACCTGGTGCCCCTAACTATCCGGCGGGGCAAGATTATGTGGGTTCACCAAGATTTGGTGTCGGATCTCGAGGAAGAGACCAAGGCAAACAGGGCTACCCCCAAGAAGAATCCCAAATACAGATCATGCTACATGGTCACAACTTCTTCTACATCAGACGGAGACGAGGTACTTGTCGCAACCCGTTCAGGGAGGGCCTACCTCGACAACGACGGAGCAAATCAGGAAGGTGCGCCGGCTGACGCTCCAGCTACCAAACCGTCAGAGCAAGATCCCGTCGTGCCAAGCATCAGCTCTGCGAAACCTACTCCGGCGGAAAAGGCAAAACAGAAAGAAGTACGCTTCGACAAACCTGTAAAAAATATTCTGAGCAAAGGTTTATAGAAGCCGTACAAATTTGACATCCTGGCCCAACTGGCCAATACGCCAGCCAGGTTGTCCATCTTCGAGCTACTCAGGCTCTCCCCCGACGCTCGTCTAGCCCTGAGTGAATCACTAATGCAGGCGGAAGTATACTTGACCCAGCTCAAGTACCCCGACGAGGAACCAGTGGCATATCCTCAATGCCACAGCGTGATGGAGGTGGTCCCGAATATCACTTTCACTCAAGACGACATGCTATTAAAACATAATAGACATGACAGGCCCCTCTATTACACCGGGTACGTCGGTTCCATGGAGGTCGATCGGATTCACATAGATCCGAGATCGTCGATCAGCATCATCCCTCGCAGTCTGCTCGGGCCACTGAGAATTCCTACCAGCGAGCTGGCTTACACTACCACTACAATCGTGGGTTTCAACGCCGGAAGGAGTAAACCATTAGGGAAGATTCGCTTGAGAGTCCAGATCGGCAACCTTAGATCAGTGGCCACATGTTACATCATCGATTCAGAGGTATCCTACAACATTTTGCTGGGAAGACCATGGATCCACGACCACAACATCGTTTCTTCAACCCTACATCAATGCCTTAAATATGTAGACACACAAGGAACCGTACAAACGGAGGTGGCTGACCTAAACCCGTTTAAAGGAGTAGAATCCTACTATTCCGATGCCGTGTTGTATTTCCATGACCACACGGAAGAAGTGCCAGGAGTGGCGAAGAAGGAATCCCACCGGGAGCCCGAAGAGCCCTCTGCCACACTACCACTGTCAATCAGAGTGAAAGGACGAACCGCTCGTCCAAAAGCCATAGAACCTATGGCTGTCCACCTGAGAAAGACCAAGTCAGAAGAAGGGAGTGATCCTCTAGTAATCACTTTGAACGGGAAGCCTCCACCCATAGTCATCAACCTTCGACGCAACCAGCAGCCGACTGATGTAAATGCCACCAGGAACGGAGTTCCAGATGATAATAAACATCCTCTTTTCCGGTACGTCGATACTCAGATTCCGAAACATGAACCCACTCCACATGACGAGGTAGAACCAATGGCTCAAAAGTTCAAGCTATAAACTCCTACCGTCCGTATGTCTGGGAAGTAACGTCACCATCCGACGTCGTCACAGCATATGGGCCACATGAGGATTCTATCTTCATTGTCCCGCCTACCTGCAGCAGTCAGCATTCAATAATCTTTGGTCGCATGCGAAATCGACCAACTATCCAGGAAGATCCTTTCGATGACGATACCAGAAAAGTACAGGTTTGCCAATACAGCCCGCAAGCGCAAAGGATCATGCAAAACATAGGCTACGACTTGAAGCGGAAGCCAGGCCTCAACTACGGAAGAGGCAGACGGACGCCGCCGCACGGCGACCCCCGCTATCGACAGACTCGTCTCGGGTTGGGGTATGCCACCTCCCTCGCAACTTCCAAGCCATATGAGGACCCCTTTCCACCTTCCCAGAGCAGCTCGTCGTCCTCCGACTCACCTGATGTTCTCAAACTAACACTATCAGTGAATATGGTGATGACAAGCCCCTCAGAAATCGAGGAACAGGATACGGAGACGTTCGAGAACGACCCCTGGGCTCAACAAATGGATACACAGTGAGAATTCTGCTTCGAGCAGAGAGAACCTCCCACCAAGGACGAAGTTATCCAAGTCAATGTTGGGGGTGAGCTCTCACCAAAGCCAATATTTGTCAGTAACAATCTTCCCCCAGTCGAAAAGGAAGAGATCATACAGCTGATAAAGGAATATGTCGACGTCTTTGCATGGGGTTATGAGGACATGCCAGGCCTAGACCCGAGGGTAGCTACTCATAAGCTCAATATTTCGACCGATTCGAAGCCAGTGAAACAACACCAACGTCGGTTTTGTCCGGATATGATGGACGCCATCAAGGACGAAGTCAAGAAGTTGACAACCTGCAGTTTTATCCGGGAAGAACAACATCCCGACTGGGTCGCCAACGTTGTCCCAGTCATGAAGAAAAATGGGAAGGTACGTATCTGCATCGACTACCGAGATCTGAATGCGGCCTGCCCCAAAGATGAATTCCCCCTTCCCATCACGGACATCATGATCGACAACACCTGCGGCTTCGAGCGTATGTCTTTTATGGACGGGTTCTTGGAATACAATCAGATCAAGATGCATCCGGAAGACGAAAAGCACACTGCCTTCCGGACACCACTGGGGGTATATTGCTATACGGTCATGCCCTTCGGATTAAAGAACGCCGGGGCTACGTACCAACGAGCTATGAGTAACATATTCCGTGAGCAGTTACGCAAGACAGTGGAATATTACGTGGACGACATAGCTGTCAAAAGTTGCCTCAAAGGTGATCACGTTCGAGACCTGAGGGCGGTATTCGAGTTAATGCGCCAGCATCAACTCAAGATGAACCCTACAAAGTCCTTTCTGGGGGTATCTAGTGGCAAATTCCTGGGATTTGTCATTACCGCCAGAGGCATCGAAGTAGACCCTGACAAAGTCCAGGCGATCATAGCAATGCGACCACCCCATAATCTGAGGGAACTCAGGGGGTTCCAAGGACGTCTGGCTTACATCCGGCGATTCATATCCAACCTCTCGGGGAGATATCAGCCCTTCTCTCACCTCATGAAGAAAGGTGTGTCCTTCATATGGGACGAAACCTGCCAGCAAGCGTTTGGGGATATCAAGCGCTACCTAACCAGTCCACCAGTTCTGGTGCCTCCCGTCATGGGAAAACCCTTCTTGCTGTACGTTCGGGCAATGGATCATTCGCTAGGAGCTCTCCTTGCACAGAAGAACGATGCGGGTCATGAACAGGCTATCTACTACCTCAGCAGGATGATGGTCGGGGCCGAACACCGGTACAACCCAGTGGAGAAGGAATGCTTGGCTCTGATGTTCGCTGTCCAGAAGACGCGACACTACGTCGCCGGCCAGACTATTCATATCATCTCCAGGATCAACCCTCTCCGGGTGCTGATGAGCAAGCCAAGTGCCCTTAACTCCCGACTCGCAACTTGGGCAATGCTACTGACGCCATATGACATGGTCTACGTCCCACAGAAGTCCATCAAAGGCCAAGCACTGGCCGACTTTCTAGCAGCTCATCCAATCCCGGAGACCTCCAAACTATACGAAGACATCCCCGATGAAGTTGCGGAATGTAATTTTGCAAGAGAAAGTGACGTATGGCAACTATTCTTCGATGGCGCCTCCAGAGTCGGTCCTAAGGGAAACGTCGTTTCAGGAGTAGGAGTCGTCCTAGTTACTCCAGATCAGCTCGTTATCTACCGAGCATATTCTCTTAGCGAGCCCTGCTCCAACAATGTGGCAGAATACAACGCCCTACTAATCGGGCTCCAAGTCGCTAAAGAGCTGGGGGTGGAATCCCTGGAAGCTTTCGGCGATTCTCTGCTCATCGTCAACCAAGTCAGGGGGATATACGAAGTCCGGAATCCAGACCTCATCCCCTATCACCAAGCAACGGTCGAGATAGCCATGACGTTCAAAGGGTTCTTCCTAGAGCATGTACCTCGATCTCAGAATCTGGAAGCTGATGCCCTGGCCAGCCTAGCTGCGGACTTAGCCACCCCTATAAGAAGGCAGGATTCGGTAATCCTTCTTAACAGAGATTTATTCTGTGTGAAGAACAGCTGTCACCTAGAACGCAGCTACGCTGTAAACGCCGATCCTCCTACAAGAGATTGGACGAGTCCCTTCATAGATTTTGTGGCATATGGAATCTTGCCAGAGGACCCCAAAGAAGCAGTATCCGTCAAGAGACGATCGTTACGCTTCTACTTCGATGCATCTTCACAATACCTGTATTGCCGGACCTACGACGGACTGCTGTTAAGATGTCTCGCTGGCGCCGAGGCACAGCAGATTATCCGTGAAGCTCACGACGGCGTATGCGGAGCGCATCAACCCGGTCCTAAGCTGCAGGACCGCATCAGAAGAATGGGCTATTACTGGCCCACTATGATCACAGACGCGATCAGCTATGCAAAATGATGCAGGGCCTGCCAGGTCCATGCAGACTTCATACATCAACCGTCTGAATATCTACATCCTACGATTGCATCCTGGCCCTTCGAAGCCTGGGGTATGGATATCGTTGGGCCCATTCACCCGTCTTCCTCCAGAGGCCACCGGTTCATACTGGCCATCACAGATTACTTTTCCAAATGGGCCGAAGCAATCCCTCTGGCTGAAGTAAAGGCGTCTGACGTAATCAGCTTCATCAAGCACCATGTCATTTATCGCTTTGGGATTCCCCGAAGGATAATCCACGACAATGGACCTCAGTTCATCAGCCAAGCGTTTCATCAGTTTTGCGATAATAACCGTATACACAACATTGCCTCTACGGCATATTATCCAGCTGCTAATGGTTTGGCGGAAGCCTTCAACAAAACCATTATCAAGCTCCTGAAGAAGTTCGTTTCTTCAAACAAAAGAGACTGGAATGAGAAGCTGGGCGAATGTCTCTGGGCATACCGCACAACGGTACGGACACCAACAGGTTGTACCCCCTTTTCACTAGTCTACGGAAGCGAGGCGGTCCTTCCTATCGAAATCCAGATCCCGTCGCTCCGAATAGCCGTGACCAGTGAGCTGACTCGAGAAAAGAATGACCTGTTGAGGCTCCAAGAGCTGGAAGGATTAGACGAGAAACGCCTCCAAGCTCAGCAGCGCATCGCGCTCTACCAAGCACGCATTTCCAAATCTTTCAATCATAAAGTAAAGGAAAGAGTGTTCAAAGTCGGCGAGCTAGTTCTAGCCGTGAGAAGGCCGATGATTCTAACTCACAGAAGTAAAGGCAAATTCCAGCCCAAATGGGAAGGCCCTTATGTGATCGAGACAACGTTCTCAAACGGCGCCTACAGGATAGCCCAGCCCAACGGAGATCTGTTAATGGCTCCTATCAACGGCAAATTCCTGAAAAGGTACTATGCCTGATCTCTCCTGCTCAAAGAGGAAAATAGCAAAGACCTCGATTCTGACAAAACTACTTCCAAAAAACATAATTAGTTGGGTTACACTCTATCATGTCCGCATGACCTCTGAATAGATATGTCCCGCTAAGAAGTTTATCGAGAGTTTATCACGTCCATACTACCTCTGATATCACTCTCACCTAGCCTGTCATTTACATTCCAAAATGATGGGTCCACAACAGTCAGAAAAGAGTCGCTATTATTCATTCCCGAAGAAGGCAGAATTACATAGGAAGGGGTACATCAAGATAGCGGAGTAATCAGGCCATGAATCTGCCGCTCCAGTGTAGCTATCCTCTCATTCCTAAGGGCCAAAGCATCGGCGCGAGCCTGCTCCAGCCGTGCCTCCAGAGTATGCGTAAGGGTCAGATTAGCCCTTGCCCGAAGACAGCCCGTACGGGCAGCTTCCGCACGGTCCAGATCCCGTCGTGCTTCGCTCAGTCGACCAGTCGCTACCTCCAAACCTGCCAACGACTGGGAAGCCCACTCCTCTGCCCGAGCAAGTTTTTCCCGCAGCTTGGAGACCCTCCCGCATTCCCTTCATGCTCGGATCGACACTGCATCTCAACGGCAAGGGCTTCTTCCACAACAGCTCTTCTCCTATCCATCTCCATCTTATGCGTCTGGATAGAGTTGTCTAGGCTTTCAAGCTTTGTAGCGAACCGCTCAGACATGAGGTCGTACCGAGCCTGGACATCAGCATCAAGGCTGCCCTCAGTCCGCTGCAAGTATTCGTTAATGGGTTGCTCTAAACCATTAACCACCGCCTCCAGAGCGTCAGCCACTCCAGGATTGCCAAGCCCCCTGACAACCTCGATCGAAAGCTGAGAAGTCTTCTTCAGGAGCTCAAAGTCAAGGTTCTTCGCCAATACCATCGGTATCATCGTTTTTAAGCCAGTGTAGACGAGGCTGGAATGCTGCTCGATCAACGCGACTAAACCCGACTGAGCGCCCGGAGCGGCCACAATTGCAGACGAGGTAGCCACCGCCGCCTCAACAGGTGGCACGCCCGAAGAAGGTGCAATGGCGACAATCGAAGTCATCGGCATACTCGCAACAGGCGAGGTCACGATGACAGGTTCGTCCTCCCCTTGAGACGACGAAACCTCCCCGGGCGAGCTAGTCCCCGAAGACACTCCTGCCTCAAAATCCGGCGCCTCCACGTCACCGCCAGGAGCCAGAACAAAGCCGGAAGGCGCTTCAACGCCATGCTCCCCGTGGACGTCATCCCCTGAAAAAAGGACAAGAAAGCAAACATGTCAAACACAGTGGTAATCCTCCTAGGAGGAGACATCGAAACGACATTTACCCGGAACCAACGGCATATACGACGCATCTGCAGCAGATGTAGCTAAGCCACGCCTTAATGACGCGATACGAATTGTCATACCTAGAGAAGGAGGTGGGCCGACCGACATCGCCAAGAGTTCGGTCAAGCCTTCCCCGAGACGCGGTCGAGGTTCATCAGCCGGAGTCTCGCTAGGCGCGCTCGCTAACGCAGGAGTAACTCCGCCCGCTACTGACCTCAGGGAAGATTCTCCCATCTGTTGGGGCCACGCAGGCAATCCCGCTCCGCTGCTTGGAGCAGCCGCAGCAACAGCAGCCTCTAGCGAGGACTCTCCGGTGCCGCCAGCCAGAACTGTAGAAGGTCCCCCTCTGAAAGGCGAGGAACCTCCGGCCAAAGAATCATCGCTGATACAGGGAGATGCAGGCTCATTCCCGGGAACCTCAACACCAGGAATACGGAGAGGACGAGCAACCGTCTCCCTCCTCCTCTTACGAAGGGAAGCTTCCTTCGGAGCAGAAGCCCGTCGCTTCCCGGAAGAGACTACCAGGGCCCCCGCCGGCAGAGGCACTACACACCTCGGCAACGACACCAGAGGCTCATCCGGAGTACCAGATTCCTCCCCCTCATCAGAAGAAACCGAGGAGACTTCGACCCTTCCCCCAGGCTTGGCAGAAGGCACCCTGAAGCTCCCACGCCTGTCGAAATCGCGGTGGAAAGTGTTAACCGCCACATAAAACTGGGCGTAGAAGTGAAGGATGCGCAGCTCCGTGGAGGTTGTAACGACCGGCACGATAAAAATTGCCCCCGTACAACCCATGATAAAATATTGCCACCCTCTAGCTCCATCAATGAGTCCACCCCTGGACCTGAAGCTGGTGACGGCGTTGCCCACATGCAACTGGTCATACCCGAACTGCCTGGCGAACCGACTAGGCAGGTAGGGCTCGAAGAAGCAATGGTCTTCACTCCTATACAGCAGATGGGAAGGTCTAATACAGACCAACCAATTAAACGCCTCCGGAGAAAGAACGGTCTTCCCTCGACCTGAATCCTCGAGCCACAGCCCTGACTGGTTGCGATGCACAGGAGGGGGAGTACAAAGGATCTTCCAGCCATGGCTGAGGTTCAAAACCAGCCTACAGTCTAAAACTGTATTCACATTCCAGGAGGAATCCCTGTAATTCAATAGGAATATACCCCCTGAGCTGCTACCGGAACCGGGTGACATAACCCGGGAATTGTGGAGAATTAACCATCCCATCAAGTACAAGTATGGTAATTCCACCCTAGGAAAGCTCTCCCGCCGAGCTTCATCAACGAGCAACCCATCTGTCATGGCCCTCAGGCCAGCCTATATACGGCACACCATGGCAGGAAGCAAGCCCAGTCTTGCCCCAAACACCAGGCGCACTGCCGGCCACAGGATGTTGCGGTGAACGCGGTCCGCGGACGCGGTGCCCGGCACCACTACTTGACGCAGCCATATGGAGAGGAAACCAGCCAGCTGGGCCTCCTTAGACAAAGGCCTGCGGCAACGCCTCAAGTAACTACAGGCCTTAGTGCCTTCCGGGTACTTTTCTACCCCCTCCACAAGAATCTGATCCGGAGCTTCAGCCTCCTCCATAAGAGTCTCCACAACCTGGGCACTGAGGATGCCCAAGCAGTTCACGGGCTCTTTCTTACCACCCGAGGCTTTCTCCGACCTGGCGGCCCTGGCTCGGTGGAAGAAGAGGTAAGACATCCACTTAGTGGTGTGAGCCAAATCAGAAGGCTCGTTATAAAAAGCGGTGCACGCGAAGTACTGACACATCAGCTCCTGATATACTTCCGCCACTCGAGGGTCCAAATCCCCCAACTCCTGGTCGGTGGGAACGTACTCTTCATATGGGGTATCCCCCATCTGCAGTCTCGAGACAACTGCCATCTCATGAAGGGCCAACCCCAACTCCCCTAGTGGAGTGGCGAAGGTCCCGGTGAGCAGAATGTACCGCTCCATCAGTAACAGGAACAAATTAGGGTTCGGAGGCAGCCCGACGCTCGTCGCACCCACAGCGGCATATAGTCCGATGCCCTCCAACTCTCTCTGGAAGTGCTTTAAGGCCCAGTCAACTAGGCATCTCCATCGGGAGTTCGTTGGGGCAATCCACCCATTGCACCGAGGATTCTCCTTGGGATATACCCCACCTCGACCCATGAAGTCGTTGCAGAAGGTCGGCAATTGGACCGGCTGGATCACCGAGCTATCTTCACTTGGAACACTGCCCGGGCACAGTCCTCGGAACAGCGTCACAACGCCAGAAGGGCGACTAACAAACGACCCCTGGTCAGCGCCTTTCAGATGAAAGATCTTTCCCGGCATCCCGTGAAGATCAGGAGTCAGCTTCCAAGACATCTTCCTGGGATGCGTCGCATGGGAGAAGGCCGAGATGGGATAATCCCTCGGCATCGTCGGCAGGTACAAGACCAAATCCCCGACAGGGAAAACCCAAGGCTCCCTCTTGGGCTTCGTCTGGGACTGTTTATCAATCATGTCCCCAAAAAGGAAAGCCGGCTTTATGTACCGCTCCCCATCTACACGTACCAAGGGTTCGCCGTTGATCATACTCAACAGCATTCGCTCACCCTGGGCCGATATCAGGAGCTCCCTTCCCTCAGGATACTGGGGTCCAGAGATGGGAAATGCCACATGGGACAGATCCTCCAGATAGTTCGAGTGCAGCATCCCCGCAGCGGAGCCCATCAACTCAGCCAATGGGGACTCACCCAGATCAACTGCAAGATAATGCAAAGAAGACATGTCATTACAAATCTGGCACAAATACACGGACCAAGGAAACGACAGTCTGTGCTTTACGCCAAGATTGTACAAATTTGGTCACCTTACGCCGGAAGTCTCCTCCACAAACGTAAAATTCAAATTTTACGAAATACGCCAATTTTCGGTAGCCCGAGCTATTTACGCCCAGAGCTGCGAAAATACAGAGTCTTTACGCTGACACATTAGAAATGTGGGCGTAAAAGATGAAAATACCTCCGTGCGTCATCTTCCTCAAAAGAGGCTATCAGCATAGAAGACGACCTAGCGCAGTCACGTTCAACGTGTGCGAAGGATTTTTTGTCGTTTGTGTCATCCCAAAAAGTTCTACCTCTAAAGCCGGGAGCGCTAGTCGTCGGCGGGATGCTCCCCTCAGAGGGAAGTTCACCTTGGCCGACCGGAGATTCCCTCGCCGGGACAGAAGAATGAGAAGAAGAACCTATGCTCTTTCCCTTAGCGGAGGGGGTTTGTTTCGACGCCATTTCTGAAGACTCGAAGTGCTCGGAGAAGGAACGAAGAAAAACTCAAACAGTCGAAAGCTCTCTTTCGCAGAAGACAGATAAAAAGTTTTTCTTTTCAGAAGCTGGGGATATATATACAGTCCGGGTCGACTCCTCGAATCCTCGGACGAACCCCTCGAGATCCTAACCAAATCTCGCAATTAATAGTTGATCATGATTGGATGCTACGTCAGTCCACTACCCTTGGAAGACGGACAGTCAGCGAATTTGAAAGGTTTTTTCGTGCAAGACGGTTCAGCGGGTTCTACGCTAAATGAGCTTCCTACGCTCGACAGCAACGGATCTACGGTTTTACGCTCGCAAGCTACAAGTCTATGGTTTTACGCCCGGATGCCTTTGTGCTCGGTAGCTTTTATGCTCGAGAGGCCACAAACGCACGACTTTACGCTCAGTAGATACCAAATCGACGATCTCACGCTCGGTGGCGCTCAGTTTACGCTCAGCAGCAACAGATCCGCAAACCTCACGCTCGAAGAAATTTTCTTTTCAGGAGCTACAAATCAAACAGTTCTACGCTAAAGGAGCTTTTCTACGCTCGACAGCTACGAATCTAACGGCTTTACGTTTGACAGCTACAAGTCTATGATTTTTCTTGCCCGGATGCCTTTGTGCTCGGTAGCATTCTATGCTCGAGAGGCAACAAACCTACGACTTCACGCTCAGGAACCACAGGTCTACGATTTCACGCTCGATGGTGTTCTACGCTCACAGGCTACAGATCTACAGTCCTACGCTAAAAGGAGCTTTTCTACGCTCAACAGCTACGAATCTAACGGCTTTACGTTCGACAGCTACAAGTCTATGGTTTTTCTTGCCCGGATGCCTTTGTGCTCGGTAGTATTCTATGCTCGAGAGGCAACAAACCTACGACTTCACGCTCAGGAACCACAAGTTTACGATTTCACGCTCGATGGTGTTTTACGCTCAAGAGGCTACAGACATGATTTCCCGCTCCACGACTTTCCGCATATCCAAACAGTCCCCAAGGCGGTCAAGTACAAAGAGTTCACACAGAAGATACTCGTTCTTGACCCAAAGCATCCCCATATACCCAAAGTATACAGAGTTCAAACATTGAGAAATTACTCCTCTCGGGTCCAGAAAACTGGAGGTTCATCCAGATTCCAGTCTGAACATCTCGTCTATCAAAGTGGCAACTCAGTTTAACAGCCAAAAACCTCGACCCTGTTCCAAGGGAGTTTCGAGAGATCATTCTTGAAGACGAATTCTGAACAAAACGAAATTCCGCTCATCAGAGAGGCAACAGTTCAGAAATTCTACGCAGTCCTTGCAACAGGACAGTTCTAAATGTTCAAAGCGCTCAGCAGCGTTCTATGGACTATCCGCTATGCATAAAGGACAGGGCCTAATACTCTTTCTATCAGAGTCAGCGTAAAGATTCAGACGTGTCGAAGCTGCACATATTCAGACTTCACAAGCAACGTATGGCAAGACGATCATATGGAGAAGAAGACGATTTTATTAAAGATTAAAATCATGATTACATATGAGGGAAATCCAATCTATAAGGGTTTTTCTCTATTTCTCATGATTACATCTGAGGGAAACTCCGTCTACAAAGGAGTCCCCCTATCATCGTCCGAAGATCGCCCAGAAGCTGTACTGACAGGTTCTCACATGGGTGAAGGTCTTCCTCTTCTTCGAGGGCTGTTCATCGACTACCACAGTCATGAACAAGAAGATCCTCCATTCGCCATGGGCGATCCAGTTGAGGCTTCTTTAAGCCCAACTCGATTGGGGACGATAGATTACAGTTTGTCTAATCTCGTCCGCGGGGATCTCAGAGGAAGATACACAGCATGCCAGCCGCTGTGGGCCAATACGACCCTTCCTCTCTCCTGGGGCAACGCCATACAAAGTTGCTGATTATCCCGAGCAAGGGAGGCTAAGATGTCCTTCCATGATCCATCGTTGCAGTGGACACTTGCTCGAAGACGCCGTCTTTTACGGCTCCCTACATGCTGGAAGAACATGATCTCCTTCTTCCTCAGATCGATCCGACGAACTCCGGCGATCATCTCTGCATGACAATGGGAATGTGGTGAAGACAGGTTCACCCCCCCAGCCTTTTATAGGCAAAAGAGATCACAGCGGTCCCCAATAAATCCGCCATAAAGTCAGCATCGACCGTTTTAATGCTCCATTCAGAAACGTTTCGAGTTACGAGGGGCCGTTCATGCTTCATTCAAAGCGTTTCAAATTCTGAGGAATTTAAAAGCTTTGAAGGGGGTCTTGTAGAAGCATGAAAAAAATGCTTGGAAGATCTACGCAGCGTCTTGATACAGAGCAGCATAGGCAGAGGCCTTCAGAGCCATCCAGCGTAAAATATGGTTCTTCATCGCCTCCATGGCGTAAAACCCAGCCGCTCTCAAAGCAGCGTTAAAGCGTACGAGGAACGCTTCGTATTCCCGAAAAGAAACTGTCCAGTCACGCAGTAAACCTGACCTCTGACTCCTGACAAAAAGTGCTGCACAGCTACCCAAACGACGGCTGGGAACGGGGGCAGACTCCTCGGGACGCGCTCCATAGTATGATGGCGGATCTCTTCATTTAATACAGAGGATTTGGTTAAAATATCACCAAACTGACGCTTACTAAAATCCTCCGACGTAAACCGCTCTTTCGCGTGCAAAGAGAACACGCTGCCTTATTTTACACAGGCAAACATAGGCTGTTTTACGCTCCACAGAAGACAAACCGCCTGCCACGTCAAAAGCTGCACTTCGTACAGGGCTCGAGGCACGTCTCTCCGCCAAAGCACACAGAGCGGTGACAGTGTCCCCTCAAGGCACGTCTCTCCGCCAAAGCACACAGAGCAGTGACAGTGTTCCCTCAAGGCACGTCCCTCCGTTAAAACGCACAGAGCGGTGACAGCGTCCCCTCAAGGCACGTCCCTCCGTCAAAACGCACAGAGCGGTGACAGTTTCCCCTCAAGGCACGTCTCCGCATTTAATGCACAGGATGATGGCAAATCTCTGCCAAAGATTTGATCTCCAAAAGCCGTAATTCCGACCAAAGACGTCCACATCAGCACCCTGGCACGGTACGCAGCGGCTTCTACGCCCATTCAGGATCTGTGCTCCTACGGCTTCCGCGCCCCCTCAGTCTCTACGACTGCTCGGCTTCCACGCCTACTCGGCTTCTATGCCTGTTCGACTTCTATGCCTGCTCGGCTTCCACGCCCCCTCAGTCTCTACGACTACTCGGCTTCCACGCCTACTCGGCTTCTATGCCTATTTGGCTTCTACGCCAAGGTGACAGACATTTGGCTTCTACGCCAACCTCTTCTACACAATGGATACCTACCTACGTGGCTTTTACGCCGTGATCTTAGTAGCAATTGTACGCGTTGTGTCCCCTTAGTTGGACCCGCGTCACACGCTCATTCAAAAGATCATCTATACGTAGGCATTGGTTACTTTAACCGTTGTATAAAAGGGTGCTGTACTTTCCACTCCTCGGTTGTTACACCGATGGAGTGGTCACTGTCACCAAAACTCTATAAATAGAGACCCCTATCAATGGGGAACAAGGTCAACAATTTGGAAGATCGAACCAGGTCAAAAAATTTGGCCAAGAATACCAATATCAGATCAAAGCTCGAAACTTTGAAAGAAGGATCGAACAAGGTCACCGAACCGGAGACCAAGAGGGAGAGACAGAGAGAGAGAGAAGAATACAGAGCTCAGGCAAGGAATAGGGAGCGACGACCTTCAGCATCGTGCATCCACCCTCCTTCGCAACCTCCGAAGCTGCATCCTGTCTTCCATGGCACTTCTTCAATATCGTGTAGTCCAAGGGCTAAAGTGATCGACCGCAGATCAGACACCTATAGCAATTTATACCCAGATTAAATAAATTGTACTCCCGTATCCTCGTATAGGATCGAATTGTACAAGTTTATTTGTAAACCAAAGGGCACGGGTCTCGTATAAACCCTGTCATTGAAATACACTTTCATTCTTTCGTTTAATACCACAAACAAGATGGCGACTCTGCTGGGGACGTCTTTCTCTTCTTACGAGAAAGTAGTTGCTCAACACGATGCGGTATCTGTAGGAACCGTGAAGAAGACACTGGTCATTCATTTCGACCAGTCTGCCTACGAAGACATGCTTCGGGCTGGGGGTAGCTCTCACTCTCTCTCCGTCCAAGACAACAGGAAGCTACGCAAAGTGTGGATGCCCAAGACATCCTCCGCCGTTCCTGTGGACTCTCCGATCTCTCCGACCAATGAGGTGGTAGCATCGCTCCCTTCGTGCCCCGTACGTAAAATTCAGTCTCCCGCTACGCGCGGTACAGACAAAACTTCTGGTAAAGCCTCAGCGCTAACCCAGGAGTATCCACTGCGCTATACGCGTAGAAATCAGTCTCCCGCTACGCGCGGTACAGACAAAACTTCTGGTAAAGCCTCATCGCTAACCCAGGAGTATCCACTGCGCTATACGCGTAGAAATCAGTCTCCCGCTACGTGCGATACAGACAAAACTTCGGGCAAAGCCTCAGCGCTGACCCAGAAGTATCCCCTGTGCTCCACGCGTAGGAACATGTCTTCCGCTACGCGCGGTACAGACAAAACTTCCGACGGTGCCTCAACGCCAAATCGGAAGAACAGATCACGCTCCACGCGCAAGATGACATCTGACCTCTACGACGAACCAGATGAGCGCCGTGATCTCCGCAAGAGGAAGCAAGCAGGCGAGTACTCAACTCCTCGGCCGTTACACCAGCGAAGAAGCTATCTGCCTATCCTCCGGATTACGTGGGAAGACGACGGTCGACTGAATACCTCTTCGGCTTTACGCCTGTCTGAGCGAATCTCCAAATCACGCCTGGGTAAGTCCCACGGCGTAAAACAATCTCAAATTGCTACTCCTGACCTACGCGAAGGCCTAATCCAGAAGCGTAAGGAAAGGAGACCTTCCAACATGTCTATTAGATTGTGATTGACTGCTACTGTTCTAAAGCAAAACGATCGGTCTTCGACCGATTGAACTACTCTCAATCTTTCTCGGAAGAGGAGCACGCGTATGCGTCCGTGAACATGGCTTCACGCATACCTAGAAGAGGGTCGAGCTCAAAGCGTCTTCCCTCTGGACCTCCGAGCCAGAGAAAATTTGAAGACCTCCTCAGGAACGCTGAAGCTGGGGTATTCCAAAATACCCGTGCAAGGTCACAGCAACCAGCTCCGTACTCGTCTGATTCCGACGCTGGGGGTCGCCGATCTCCTAGATCGGATGCCGAGAGTATAGAGTCGACTTCTGCAGCGACCTATACTTACCCTTCGACGACGCCCAGAGAAATGGGAGCTTACGCCATCGAAGACGAACGCGAGGGAGCGTCGCCATCAGGAGACGCAGAACAACGCATCACTGACCTGGAGACGTCGCTGAAACAAATGCAATCCGTAATGGAGAATATGCACCAGATGATGCTAACTCAGCACACAACCGTCATTGCTCAAGCATCGGTTCCGCCAACTCAGATACATGTGGGGGTGGGCTTGCCACCATCCAGCCCAAGCCAAGAACCTGCTCTAGATCAAGAGTCAGCAGTTCCTCCGCTTCCAACGGAAAATCCGATGCAGGCGGTCCGGGAGTTGAAAGCCCAGTTCGATGCCTTGAAGCACAAAGATCAGCTCAAGAAACTGGAAATCAGCCAGCCGTACCCAGCTACCTGGGAAGAGGTCCCTTTCCCTCCAAAATAAAAACCTCAGGCGATGGCTCTGTTCGAGGGAAAAATATCACCAAGCCAATACATGAACTATTTCAGTATGATGACGGTGCTGCCACAAGGGAACGACGCCCTCCTCACTCGGGTGTTCAAAGGCTGCCTCTCAGGAGTAGCCTATCAGTGGTACCGTAGCTTGGCGGACAACTGCATTACTTCCTTCGAGGATTTCAAAGCTCTATTCTTCACACGATTTTACGAGGGAGGAATGGACATGTCTATGTCCTCTCTCATCGAAGTCAAGCAGAAGGAAAAGGAAGACGTTCGCATCTTCATCGAACGCTTTCGTCAGGCCACCTTACAGATGCCTCCAGGAGTTCCAGACTCAGCATTGGTGGAATCCCACCGGGAGCCCGAAGAGCCCTCTGCCACACTACCACTGTCAATCAGAGTGAAAGGACGAACCGCTCGTCCAAAAGCCATAGAACCTACGGCTGTCCACCTGAGAAAGACCAAGTCAGAAGAAGGGAGTGATCCTCTAGTAATCACTTTGAACGGGAAGCCTCCACCCATAGTCATCAACCTTCGGCGCAACCAGCGGCCGACTGATGTAAATGCCACCAGGAACGGAGTTCCAGATGATAATAAACATCCTCTTTTCCGGTACGTCGGTACTTAGATTCCGAAACATGAACCCACTCCACATGACGAGGTAGAACCAATGGCTCAAAAATTCTTAGAAGCTATAAACTCCTACCGTCCGTATGTCTGGGAAGTAACGTCACCATCCGACGTCGTCACAGCATATGGGCCACATGAGGATTCTATCTTCATTGTCCCGCCTACCTGCAGCAGTCAGCATTCAATAATTTTTGGTCGCATGCGGAATCGATCGACTGTCCAGGAAGATCCTTTCGATGACGATACCGGGAAAGTGCAGGTTTGCCAATACAGTCCGCAAGCGCAAAGGATCATGCAAAACATGGGCTACGACTTGAAGCGGAAGCCAGGCCTCAACTACGGAAGAGGCAGACGGACGTCGCCGCACGGCGACCCCCGCTATCGACAGACTCGTCTCGGGTTGGGGTATGCCACCTCCCTCGCAACTTCCAAGCCAGATGAGGACCCCTTTCCACCTTCCCAGAGCAGCTCGTCGTCCTCCGACTCACCTGATGTTCTCAAACTAATACTATCAGTGAATATGGTGATGACAAGCCCCTCAGAAATCGAGGAACAGGATACGGAGACGTTCAAGAACGACCCCTGGGCTCAACAAATGGATACACAGTGGGAATTCCGCTTCGAGCAGAGAGAACCTCCCACCAAGGACGAAGTTATCCAAGTCAATGTTGGGGGTGAGCTCTCACCAAAGCCAATATTTGTCAGTAACAATCTTCCCCCAGTCGAAAAGGAAGAGATCATACAGCTGATAAAGGAATATGTCGACGTCTTTACATGGGGTTACGAGGATATGCCAGGCCTAGACCCGAGGGTAGCTACTCATAAGCTTAATATTTCGACCGATTCGAAGCCAGTGAAACAACACCAACGTCGGTTTCGCCCGGATATGATGGACGCCATCGAGGACGAAGTCAAGAAGTTGATAACCTGCGGTTTCATCCGGGAAGAACAACATCCCGACTGGGTCGCCAACGTTGTCCCAGTCATAAAGAAAAATGGGAAGGTACGTATCTGCATCGACTACCGAGATCTGAATGCGGCCTGCCCCAAAGATGAGTTCCCCCTTCCCATCACGGACATCATGATCGACAACACCTGTGGCTTCGAGCGTATGTCTTTTATGGACGGGTTCTCGGGATACAATCAGATCAAGATGCATCCGGAAGACGAAAAGCACACTGCCTTCCGGACACCACTGGGGGTATATTGCTATACGGTCATGCCCTTCGGATTAAAGAACGCCGGGGCTACGTACCAACGAGCTATGAGTAACATATTCCGTGAGCAGTTACGCAAGACAGTGGAATATTACGTGGACGACATAGCTGTCAAAAGCCGCCTCAAAGGTGATCACGTTCGAGACCTGAGGGCGGTATTCGAGTTAATGCGCCAGCATCAACTCAAGATGAATCCTACAAAGTCCTTTCTGGGGGTATCCAGTGGCAAATTCCTGGGATTTGTCATTACCGCCAGAGGCATCGAAGTAGACCCTGACAAAGTCCAGGCGATCATAGCAATGCGACCACCCCGTAATCTGTCAAGGTTATATACTGTATCATAATAATAATAATAATATATATATATATATATATATATATATATAATACCATATATACAAATACATATATATATACATATATATTCATATATATACATATATAATAATAATAATAATACAGTATATAATAATACATATATATACTGTACATATACAGTATTAAATATTTATATAATAATATAATATATATATTATATATTATAATATATATTATATATATATAAACATATATATACATATATATATACATATATACATACATATACATAAAATGATACACATACGTACATCAGAGGGGGGGTACTGTTCCGGTCAGGCAGGTGGGGCCCTAGGCTCGTCGCCGGCGGGAGCACGGCGGCGGAGGAGGCGGCGGCTGGCCGTGGCGGTGGCTGCAATGGCAGCAACAGCTAACAGCAGCAGCAGCAGCAGTGCCGGCTTGCAGCGGTGGCAGCGGCGTCAGCGGCGGTGGTACGGTCGGTGCAGGGCGGGGGATCGGCGGAGGAGATGGTGGCGGTGAGGTTGGTAGTGGTGGTGGGGGTCTACGGTGGCGGTAGAGGTGGCTGGAGGCGGTCGGAATGGGGGTGGTGGTGCAGTCGGGGAGAGGGGTCGGGGCGCTGTGGAGGTGAGGGCGGCGGCTGTGGTGGTCGGGGGTGGCAGGGGGTTGGTCGGAACGGTGGAGGAGGTGGTGGCAAGGCGTTTGGGGGTGGTGGCGGTAGTCGACGATGGCCGGAGGCGGCGCTGGGGGTGGATGGGAGTGGTGGTGGTGCTGTGGTGTGTAGGTCGGGGTGGCGTCTGTGGTGGTTCAGGGCGGCGGAGGCGGTGGCCGGAGAGGGGTGGCGGTGGTCGGAGGGAAGGGGAGGGAAGTGGCGAACAGGTCAGAGGTGGTCCGGTGGGTGGAGGGTGGCCGTGGTGGTGGTGAGGTGTGGTCGGAATGGGGGGGGGTTTGCTCGGGTATAAATAGGGTTTAGGGGATGGCATGGGTAGTAATTAAGGGGAAATTTAGGGGTATTTAGGTCTTTTGGGTTTTTAGATATTTTTGGCAGCCTTTTAGATATTTTTGTGGGCCCCACATGACACGTGGACGGTCCACATTCACCAGCCAATGAGGTGATGCCACCTCACATTGTAATTTTGCATAAAAACCCCTGATATTTTATAAATTGTAAATAGGTCCCAAAATTGGTATTTTGCGTAATTACGCAATTTGTCTGATAAATTTCCCGGTTCCCAGAAAATACACTAATGCTCAGAATTGAGAGGGAAAAGCTGTGGGAGGGTCCTGAGGGGGTGGGGGTGAGTCTGGGCAGGGGCAGGGCCTGGTTTCTTGGTGATACGGGTCATCGTATTTATTATTTAATAAATACTGCGCATGGTGTTCTCTAATTATTTAGAGGCAGGTAGGGCCATAATTTAACTACGGTGTCAATATACTAATTGTAGTATATTCAAAGTAGAATATTATCGTATTTTTGTCTGAGTAAAACAGGTGCCTGTTGGTCCTCAATCTCTAGGGGTACAGAGATGGGCAAAGAGCAAGAAATAAAATAGGAATTAAATACAGACTTTTGTAACGATAATTGTGCGTCTCAAACGAGGCTCAAAATAAAGCATCTGAGAGTTGCACAAAATTCTAAAAAATAGTTTAACAAGTCTAGGGCAGGTAGGTAAATTTTGTTTGGGAAAAACAGCTAGTGTAATGCTCTAATTAATTATGTGAAGTATAGGTGCACAATCAATAGGATATGTAAACAAAATAAATTTTAAAAAGTTACAGAAATTCTAATTAGGTAAAATAAATCCTAAATTACTAAAATCTGGTCGAGGGAGTTTACAATCTACCCTCCTTAGAATATTTCGTCCTCGAAATAAAAACGGACATATAAAGAAAAACTTATTTGAAATATTAGGACATACCCTAGTTTGGAAATAGATGGGGGAAACGCTGTCGAATATCCTCCTCTCGTTCCCAGGTTGATTCACCTGGTGCATGATGTCTCCATGCGACACGAACTAGAGGGATAGTCTGGCCTCGCAATACCTTCTCGCTACGATCTAGGATCTCTACAGGTTCCTCCTGGTACGATAGGCTTGGGCCGACGGTGATCTCTGAATGGTCCAGTACATGACTTGGGTCTGGAATGTACCTCCTCAGCTGAGATACGTGGAAGACGTCATGTACTCCTTCCAAGGTCTGGGGTAGGGCTAGCTTGTAGGCAACTTCTCCGATGCGTTCTAGTACATCGAAGGGTCCAATGTACCTTGGACTCAGCTTTCCTCTTCCTCCAAATCTGATAGTACCTCGGGTGGGTGAGATTTTTAAGAACACATGCTCTCCCACTCAAAACTCTAGAGGTCGTCGATGAACGTTGGCCCAGTGCTTCTGTCTGTCTTGTGCAGCTCGTAGGTGTCCTTGTATCTTCTTTACCTTCTCCACCGTACGAACAACCAGTTCTGGTCCCAAGATCCGTCTTTCGCCAATATCGCTCCAGCATACTGGGGAACGATATTTCCTGCCATACAATGCTTCAAAGGGAGCCATTTGGATGCTCGCTTGATAGCTATTGTTGTAGAAAAATTCCACCAGGTGCAAATGATCTTCCCATGATCCGCTGAAATCAAGCATGCAGGCTCTCAGCATATCTTCAAGTGTCTGGATGGTGCGCTCTGATTGGCCATCTGTCTGCGGGTGGTACGAGGTGCTGAACTTAAGGCGGGTACCAAGACTTTCTTGCATACTTCGCCAAAAGTAAGATGTAAACCTCGTATCTCTGTCAGATACTATGCTGACTGGTACTCCATGCAGTCGTACTATCTCTTTCATGTACATGTCCGCCAAGACTTCGGTAGACTGTCCGACTCTGAAAGGTAGGAAATGAGCAGCCTTTGTGAGTCTATCTACGATCACCTATACAGCATTACGACACTGGGACTTCTTGGGAAGCCCGTAACAAAGTCCATCGTAATGTGTTCCCATTTCCACTCAGGTATTGGGAGGGGTTGAAGTAGACCGGCAGATCTCTGATGCTCAGCCTTGACTTGCTGACACACCAGGCACTTTGCTACAAAGCGTGCTATCTCTCACTTCATTCCATGCCACCAGTAGTATTGTCGCAGATCTCTGTACATCTTTGTGCCTCCAGGATGTATAGAGTATATTGAGCTGTGAGCTTCTGACATCAGCTCCTCTCGAAGTTCTCCATTTGGAACATAAAGACGTTCTCCACATCTTAGAGTCCCATCTTCGTGTATGCGGCATCCTGTCTGGATTCCAGCCTCTGTTCTTTGTCGAAGCCTCTGAAATCTTGCATCTGCTGGTAGAGCAGCTTTGATTCTTTCGACCAATGTTGATTGTAGCTGGTAGTTTGTGTCACGCCCCAGTCCCAAAATACGTAGGACTAGGTCACGTAACCATGCCAGCTGGCCCGTATATATGGCAACTCCAATATATGAAAACCATATATACGTGCGTACGCTGTATAATGAACAATAATTCATAAGTGGTAAAACTGATCACAAGTCACAGGGTAATATCTAAATCTCATCCACAGAATCAAATATGAATAACCAATAATCATGTAACTAGATCTCAATACAGATATCTAAGAATGACAGTCAGATGAAATCAAATCTACTGCCGAAATAGAATACAAAAGGAACCAGAATACACACCATAAAGAACAACATCTGACAGTCACGAGGCTCGAAGAGAAGACCTCCTGGGAATAAACGTAACATGTCCGGATCTGTGCTCCTGCGAGTACTCAAGAACATATACACCTGGCAGGGAACCAGGTCCTCAGAGGGACATAGCAAGATACAGAAAAATAACATGCCATAATGTAAATACTGAATAAATAAATAGGATGTGCTAACCATCTAAGTGAATGCAATTTAAAGACCTTGTAGTACGCATGGGAATGTGTAGGCTAGACATATGCTGACGTAATTCACCAATCGTCATGACTGGCTAGTATATGTATCATATGCCCCCGATCACACGGGTAACTCTGCAATCGTCCATCCCTGCAGAGAGTGGAACGAAGGATAATAAAAACACACAAGGGGTATCCCATCCTCCTCGGAGCACAGTAACGGGAACAAGAAAACCAATTCCCCATCTCCGAGCAGCATGGTATCAGGCGACATGAACATATAAGGAGGGGGGTGTCCCATACGCATACTAGTATCTTTCCCGCCCAATATAGATGTACAAGTCGTGAAAACGACGTGGACACCTCCTACTATGATGCAAGTCTCAATAAAATAAACAACTGAGCTAAATACCGCTACACGTGTTGCTCACACTGATGGCCAGTCGCGCATGAGGCACGCGTCCCTACATGTACTCACTCTGTGTCGTGTAATGATACGTGTCAAGGCCTGAGAAGTTATATCAATAACTTCACAACTTTAGGTGGGTCTACTAGACACTAGGTCAGATACAAGTCCTAACGTCAACGCCATCGTTGACTGCACCCGAATCTGCTCGGACGCGCACATTTATATAAAAATAAATAAACATGTAACTAGTAAGAACTGAATATAAACAGTACAACAAGGCAAGGTATACTTGCCTGGCAGGAGAGCTGCGAATATAATGTCCAGATGTCAAATGCCAAGAAGTCAGAAACTATGTCCTCAGAAGGAAAGTCTCCGGATGCTGAAATAAATATCACTAACAGTCTCAGAAAATATCAAATAGCTAGAAACGCCTGTCCTTAAGTCCAATTTGGACACAAGGGCAAAAATGACAGTTTCCGGTCAAAGCGGGGTCCACATGTGGGCCGCTTTGCACCGAAGAACGTGTCAGGGTCAAAGGTCTCCAAATTTGCCAAACTCAGTGTCAACAAGTCAGGAACGCTGATACGAACTCAACGGAACTTCCAGAATTGGATTCCGATGAGCCGGTCACAAAATCGCCCGTCAAGTGGAGCCTGTGGGGCCCACGATACGGAATTTTGCCAACGTTCTCAGAATCGAACCAAACTTGGCTCACAGGACCAGCGTATTGCTACGAGTCCGATGGCACAAGTTTCGTCTCGATCCGACGTGTGTACACAAAGTTGCAGCGTGTTCCAGAACTGACGGATACGGGGCGGTGTCGGCGGATACGCGTTGATTCCGGTGTGCACGCACATCCAAATCAACTTCTCCGAACTCCTACACGTCCGTATCAACGTCGCGCACGTTTTGGTAAAGACCGCGTGCGACCAAGTCGTCCCGTTTGGCGGGGCGTACTCATTTCCGGGGTGAATCGGGTCGTTGTTTTTCCTGTTTTTGGATCGCGTGCCGCGATCGCCATAGGACGCGATGCACCGAGCGGGTTGCACGGGCACCGAGAAGGTCACATAGCCTATGTGTCACAACTGACGGAAATAAAAACGGAATTACGAGGAGTTAGAACGGGTTACCTGAACAGGGCTCCGTGGAAACTGAATTTTTCCGTGTCCGGCCACTGTGTTGTGTCCTGGTTTGAATCTGCCTGTGTTCGGGCTGTGTCCAGTCGCTGTGTCCAGTCCGAGTCCAGTGGAGACTCGCCGGGGCTTCGCTGGAAGCGCTCAGGCGAAGCTCGTCGGTCAGCGGGGCGTCCGGGCAGGGCATGGCGCTGCGGCTAGGGCTCCGGGGTCGTCGACTCGTCGACGGAGGAGCTCTGGGCATCGTTCAGGAGTTGGCCGGAGTCTGCACAGCGAGTCGAAGCTGGACAGTGGCCGGAGTCTGAAGCCGCAGTGGGGGAGAAGTCAGGTGGAAGGTGGCTGGGCCCTGGGCTGAGCTCAGCGGCCGGGGGGGGCGGCTCGGGCGAGGTTAGGGTTAGGGGGAGGAGTTCCATGGTGAGGAGGAGGAGAAGGAGTGGGTCGTGGTGGTGGCGTTGGTGCTGGTGGTGGAGGATGGTGGTGGCGGCGGAGTGGAGGAGGAGGAGTCTGGTGATGGAGGGTGGTGGTGGATGTGGTTGATGATGATGATGACGGTGGTGGCTGTGATAGGGGGCTGCGGGGTGGCGGTGGAGAGCTTTACGGGGAGGTGGCGGCGATGGAGGGAAGAGGAGCAGCGGGTCAGGGGGGTCGACGCCGGCGGGGCTCACCGCGAGGGAAGCTCAGGGGAAGAGGGGAGGAGAAGAGGGGGAGCTGAGGAGAGAGGGGCCAGCGGGGGGGTCTCACAGCGACCGGGGGGAAAGGGTGCCGCTCCGGCGGGGCTCGCCGCGGGGGAAGCTCACCGCGAGCGGGGAGGGAAGTCGACTCCGGCGAGGGAGCTTGAGGGTGGCGGAGGGCGGCTCGCCGCGGGGGCTCAGGGAAGAGGGAGGCTGCGGGGAGAAAGAGAGGAGAGGGGAGAGAGTCGGGCCAGCGGGGGGGGGAGACTCGCCGCGGCCGGGGGTCGGCTCCGGCGAGGGTTCGCCGCCGGCGGGGGTCTGCGGCTGTGGGGGGGGGGGGGGGTAGAGTCGGCTGAGTTAGGGTTAGGTTTTTAATTTCTTTTTAGGATTTTTTTTCTTTATTAATAGAAATATTTTAAGGATAAAAATGTAATTTACATTTAAGATATTTACTTAATGTAAATACATCGAATCTGGACTCCTTTTGGAATGGACGGTGCACGTTCACCGGCCAATCAGGAGGTGACACCTCGTATGGCAATTTACAGAAAAGTCCCTGTAATTTTGTAAATTGCGCAGAGGTCCTATTTTGGAAAATTGCGCAATTACGAAATTGTCTGGGAAAAACACCTGATTTCTGAAATTACTAAAATTCACAGTATTGAGGAAAATTGCTGTGCGAGGGTCCCGAGGGGGTGGGGGTGAGTCTGGGCGGGGACTGGGCCTGGTTTCTGGGTGATACGGGCCATCGTATTAATTAATTTATAAATACTGCGCACGGTGTTCTCTAATTATTTATAGGCAGTTAGAACCATAATTTTTCTACGGTATCAATATACTAAATGTAGTATACTCAGTGTAGAAAAATAACGTATTTTTGTCTGGGCAAAACGGTTGCATGTTGGGCCTCAAATCTCTATTGGAACAGGGATGGGTACAGGTCTGGGAATTAAAATAGGAATTAAATACGGGCGTTTGCAATGAGATTTGTGCGTCTCAAACGAGGCTCAAAATAAGGTATCAGGGAGTTGCACAAAGTGCAGGATAGTAGACTGACATGTCTAGGAGAGGTACGTGAACTTCATTCGGGGATAACAGTCAAGGTAAAGCTTCAAATAATTAGGTGACGGACAGGTGCACAAGAGAATAGGATATGTAAGCAAAATAATTAAAATATTGCAACAAATCCTAAAATGTGAAAAATATTCCTAAAATACTGGAATCTGGTCGAGGGGGTTTACAGTTTGATATTTGACCGTCAATTCCTGGCATAATGATCTTTATTCCCAACTTTTCTAGATCTCTCAGCAGACCTGGTTGGGTGATCATAAAGAATGCTGAGGGTCTTCTGCTTAGAGCATCGGCTACTACATTAGCCTTTCCAGGATGGTACTGCAGATCGATCTCGAAATCCGTCATCACTTCGAGCCATCGTCTTTGTCTCAAGTTTAAATCTTTCTGAGTGTAGACATATTTCAGGCTTTTGTGATCGGTGAATATCTCCACTCGTTCGCCATATAGATAATGTCTCCATAGCTTCAGGGCGAAGATGACTGCGGCAAGTTCCAAGTCGTGAGTGGGGTAGTTCTTCTCATGAGTCCTCAGTTGTCTTGAGGCATAAGCTACAACCTTCCCATGTTGCATTAAGACACAACCCAATCCTTTTTCGGATGCATCGCTATAGATGACGAAACCTCCGGATCCAGATGGTATGGTCAAGATGGGGGCAGTAGTCAGACGCTTCTTTAACTCATCAAAAGCTGTCTGGCATTCCTCAGACCAGATGAACTCCTGGTCCTTGCGGGTAAGACGGGTAATTGGCTCTGCGATTCTTGCAAAGTTTTCTACGAACCTCCGGTAATATCCGACAAGTCCTAGAAAGCTTCTCACCTCTGAGACGTTGGTAGGGGTTGGCCACGTCTCGACAGATGAGATCTTTGCTGGGTACACCGAGATGCCTTCTCCTGTGATCACGTGTCCCAGAAAAGCGACACGATCAAGGAAGAACTCGCACTTGCTTAGTTTAGCATAAAGGCTCTCACGTCTCAGCATCTCTAGCACTAGTCTTAAGTGCTCTTCGTGCTCCTCGTGGCTTTTTGAATACACCAATATGTCGTCGATGAAGACTACCACGAACTGGTCCAGATATTGGTGGAAGACTCTGTTCATCAGGTTCATGAATACGGCTGGTGCATTAGTCAGTACAAAAGGCATCACCAGGAACTCGTAATGACCATAGCGAGTCCTGAATGCTGTCTTTGGAATGTCTTCTCTCCGTACTTTGACCTGATGATATCCAGATCTTAAGTCTATTTTTGAGAATACCATAGCTCCCGTCAGTTGGTCGAACAGATCATCAATTCGCGGCAAGGGGTACTTATTTTTTATTGTCAGAGCGTTAAGGGCTCTGTAATCAATACACATTCGATATGTTCCGTCCTTCTTGGGTACAAACAACACTGGTGCTCCCCAGGGTGATGCACTAGGACGAACAAATCCCTTGATTTGTAGTTCTTCAAGTTGCAGCTTCAGCTCGTCAAGCTCCTTCTTCGCCAGTCGGTACACATTTGAGGATACCGGTGCAGCTCCGGGTATCAGCTCAATAGTGAACTCTACTTCTCTGTCAGGCGGTAGGCCTGGAAATTCCTCTGGAAATACGTCTTCGAATTCTGTAATGAGTGCTGGGGGTTCTATCTCCATCGCCATGTAAGTTCTAGGAGTCTGGCCTACTCCTTGCTCGATGGTACCTCGTACGTATTCGAACTCCGGGTGTCCTGGTGGTCTAAAGGTGATACTACCTTTTCGGCAGTCTAGGATAGCATTGTTCTGGATTAACCAGTCCATGCCTAAGACGACGTCAAAATTTGGCATTGGAAGTACCAAAAATTGCGCTCTTAGCTCTCTACTACAAACAACTATTGAACATGTTTCAATAATGTTGGTAACTGGAACAATACCTCCTCCAGTAAGAATTTTCCAGCACTTGGGTAGCGGGGAAGTGATTAGTTTGTGCATGGCTACGAAACTACTAGATATGAATGACAGGGTTGCGCCAGAATCAAATAATACGGTTGCAGGTAATGATGCAACTAAAATGGTACCTGCGATGGTTTCTCCTTCGGGTTCTTCGGCAACTACAGCTAAAGCAAAGGCTTGTCCGGTCCTTTGTCCTCCGGATTGTTGTCTGGCCTTGAACTGGCTCTCCTGAGTGGCCAGAGGTGGTCCCTTCTGATATCCTCCTGATGTGGAGGGTAGCATCTTTTGGGCAGGTGTTCCTGATTTCTGCCCGTTCTGAGGAACTGCATCTCTGCGTTGCGGGCAGTCCCTAGCCATATATTGGCTAGCCCCACATATTAGGCAGAGTCCTTTCTTCTTTCTGCAGTCATTGGCAAAATGCCCCTTCTTGCCACAAAAGTGACAAGTCGGGAGCTCCTTCTTCTGGTAAGGTCCCGTCGTCTGATGCGTCTGATTTTGTGGACGACGGATAGGGCCTCCTGCTCCTTGCTGGTTTTTGGTCGGGAAGGTTGGATTTGAGCGTCTCGTTCCTCGGCCAATAGCTTCTTGCACCCTTGCTTCTGCAAGAACCTCCTCGTAGGAGATCCTTGACTGTGATGTCGTATACCTCTGAAGCTCGCAGGTGAGGCCGTGGTGGAATCTTTTGGCCTTCTCCAGCTCATTCGGTATCAAGATGGTACCGAATCAACTTAATCTGCTGAACTCCGCGTCGTAGGCGTCAACAGTCATATTTTCCTGTTCCAAATACAGAAACTGGGAGTATAAGGCATTTTGGACTGTTGCAGGAAAGTACTTGGCATTGAAGTGTTCCAAAAATTGTTCCCAAGTTTGATCCTTGCCAACGCTACGCTCTATAAATTCCCACCAGTGATGGGCATTGCCTAAGAGTTGAGCTCTTACGGCGGTCATCCATAGATCGGGGGTAAGTTGCGAGCCTTCTAGCAGCATTTCTGTATTGGAGATCCAATCTGAGATCTCCTCTGAGGATTCGCTACCCTTAAAGGTTTTCGGGTTCATCTGGCGGAAGCCTTTGACTGTGCCCATTGGTTGGACAGGTACTGGTGCTGGAGCTGGGGCAGTCGTTCTTTCCAAGGCCGCCATCAATGTCTGTCTCAAGGCCTCAGTTTGTTGCCACTGAGATTGTCTCAGGGCTTCAGTCTGCTGCCACTGAGTTTGCATCATAGCTTGGAGGAACTGGAACATCTGTGTTTGTCCCTCAAGCTGAGGCATCTGGGCAGGGAAGACGGGAGGTGGAGGCAGTGGTGTCTCCGCCTGGGAGGTTTGCCCTTCATGCTGGGCTGGTGTTCCTATCTGGGCAGGATTCTGGGGAAGGTATGGAGTCATTGGGTAGACCAACATCCGTCTCGGGGATGGGTCCCTTGGGGTGGATGGGGTTCCCTGGACATCGGGCGAGGGGTCTGTTGCTGGGTTAGTCCCATCTATTGCATGTCCTCTGGGTATGTCCATTTTTCTGAAGAAAATAGAATAATTAGAAAAACACAAGAAATTAATAATTTATAATCAAGCAAGATGCAAAATTTTTTTTTAATGAAGTCAGTGTGGATGAGACCTAGTATTTCTATCCTATTGCAGGCTTGCTGGGCATGTCATCATACCACTAGCAATAAACTAAACCTGCATGGGCCACCACTAAAACTATGTCACGCCCCAGTCCCAAAATGTAAGGAACTAGGCTACGTGGCATTAGCCAGCTGACACGTCACTAAGGGTTTAATCCATTTTGATGGACCCAAAGGAACGTGCTACGCTGTCCTAGTATACTACAAGTCTAGTACAGGCAAGTCTATCTCATCCACAGAAAATATCAGAAAATAGTGCTGAATATATATAATGCTGAGTCTGATAATGTCATATTACACATCTTGTGGGAACAACCCACTGTCAAAATATAATAGAAAACAAGATAGACTGAACATCGTCTATCTAACAAAATATCTCCATCGCCAAGAGAGCATTTCCTAGAATCAGGTAGATTCTGATGGTGTCTCCTCTAGTTCTTCCTCGGTGGCATGCCTAGTCTCCTGTCCTGGACCATACACCATGGGGTAGTAGGCCTCGTCTAAATCTGGAAGGGAACCAGGTCCTCAGTGGGACATAACAAGATACAGGAAATAACATGCCAGATATGAAAATACTGAATAAATAAATACAGGGTGCTAACCATCTAAGTGAAATGCAAGTAAAGACCTTGTAGTACGCATGGGAATGTGTAGGTTAGACATATGCTGACTTAATTCACCAATCGTGGTGACTGGCTAGTATATGTGTCATATGCCCCCAGACGCATGGGCACTCTGCAATCGTCCATCTCCGAGGAGTATGAAACGAAGGTAAAACATACAAGGAGGGGGTGTCCCATACGTCTACTAGTTATCTTTTCCGCCCAATGTAACTAAATGCCAAGTCGTAATTATTACTGATTTTGCTAAGCCGTGATGCGTGTCACACGTACTGGTAGCTAATCAAATACGCAGCTCGTATCTCAATATGTATGGCAACCATGTTGCGTGTTCCCGTGGTAGGGTCTAGGAGGATATTAAGATACCCTCACAGATGTTGGTAGGTCTGAAAAGACTAAGTTAATTATGCTACAAGTCAACGTATCTGTTGACTGTACCTGAGAAAATCTCAGGTATTCACAGTTATATGAAAATCAGGAAAAACATAGCATATAACATCATTTGTATTTAGACAGTAGCTTTGGCAAGGTATACTTGCCTACTTCCTGATTGTATTGGACACCTGATCCCACTGTCAAGACTGAGGGTCCTTGTGACAGGGGGTCACTGACTGTGCTGGAGATGTTTTCTGTTTAAGACGTACAGGTTTTGTAAATACCAAATAAATAAAAGGGTACAATATAATAACATATATATATTTTGGTGAAAATATATATATAATATTTATAGTCATATATATAATATAGGGTACATAATATATATAGTATATATATACTTATAGATATAGTATACATAGTATGTATATATATCTAGCATATATAATAGGTATACATGTGTTATATTTATATTTACATATATATCAAGGAAAAAGGAAATGCAGGAAAATAACATATATATTCATGATATACTAAATAATATATATATATATATATATATATATATATAATATTTATATAAGTCATATATATATACATAGAAATGAAAAGACATACATATATATAAATAATAATATATATATATACATAAATAGGTAATATATACATATATAGATATATAGATATATATATTGCATATATATATATAAAAGAAAGAATGCTGAAAATTAAATGTACATGTATATATAATATCATAATAATATTATGTATATACATATACTTTATAATATATATATATACAATGTTCATAAATATATAGATATAAATATATATATATATATAAAAGAAATAAAAAGATGCAGGAATTAGATATATATAGATATATATGTATTTACATAATATAAAAAGAAAGAAAAGTGCAGGAATTAAATGTATATATATATATATATATATATATATATATATATATATATATATATATATATATATATATATATATATATATATATATTTATATATATATATATATATATATATATATATATATACATATATATTAGTATATAGTATATACATATATTCATATATAATTAAACGAAAAGCATATATATATATATATATATATATATATATATATATATATATATATATATATATATATATATATATATATATATATATATATATATATATAATATATGTATATATATAATAAATACTATGTATAATTATATGTATATAGATATATAAGAAAGGAAAAGGGATATATATATACATATATATTACAATATATATATATACTCAGTATATATATATATATATAGGTATATAGTAAGAATAATAATTATATATAATATATATATATATAGAATACATATAAATATATATACATATACATATATATATTACATATGTATATATAAATAAATAAATAAAAGAAAAACAGAAATTAAAAATATACATATAAAATATACAAAAATATATTTTATACTATATTTATATACTGTATCATAATAATAATAATATATATATATATAATACCATATATACAAATACATATATATATACATGTATATTCATATATATACATATATAATAATAATAATAATAATACAGTATATAATAATACATATATATACTGTATATATACAATATTAAATATTTATATAATAATATAATATATATTATATATTATAATATATATTATAATATATATTATATATATATAAACATATATATACATATATATATACATATATACATACATATACATAAAATGATACACATACGTACATCAGAGGGGGGGGTACTGTTCCGGTCAGGCCGGTTGGGCCCTAGGCTCGTCGCCGGCGGGAGCACGGCGACGGAGGAGGCGGCGGCTGGCCGTGGCAGTGGCTGCAATGGCAGCAGCAGCTAACAGCACCAACAGCAGTGCCGGCTTGCAGCGGTGGCAGCGGCGTCAGCGGCGGTGGTGCGGTCGGTGCAGGGCGGGGGATCGGCGGAGGAGATGGTGGCGGTGAGGTTGGTAGTGGTGGTGGGGGTCTACGGTGGTGGTGGAGGTGGCTGGAGGCGGTCGGGATGGGGGTGCTGGTGCAGTCGGGGAGAGGGGTCGGGGCGCTGTGGAGGTGAGGGCGGCGGCTGTGGTGGTCGGGGGTGGCAGGGGGTTGGTCGGAACGGTGGAGGAGGTGGTGGCGAGGCGTTTGGGGGTGGTGGCGGTAGTCGACGACGGCCGGAGGCGGCGCTGGGGGTGGATGGGAGTGGTGGTGGTGCTGTGGTGTGTAGGTCGGGGTGGCATCTGTGGTGGTTCAGGGCGGCGGAGGCGGTGGCCGGAGAGGGGTGGCGGTGGTCGGAGGGAAGGGGAGGGAAGTGGCGAACAGGTCGGAGGTGGTCCGGTGGGCGGAGGGTGGCCGTGGTGGTGTTGAGGTATGGTCGGAATGGGGGGGGGTTTGCTCGGGTATAAATAGGGTTTAGGGGATGGCATGGGTAGTAATTAAGGAGAAATTTAGGGGTATTTATGTCTTTTGGGTTTTTAGATATTTTTGGCAGCCTTTTAGATATTTTTGTGGGCCCCACATGACACGTGGACGGTCCACATTCACCAGCCAATGAGGTGATGCCACCTCACATTGCAATTTTGCATAAAAACCCCTGATATTTTATAAATTGCAAATAGGTCCCAAAATTGGTATTTTGCGTAATTATGCAATTTGTCTGATAAATTTCCCTGTTCCCAGAAAATACTAAGATGCTCAGAATTGAGAAAAAAAAGCTGTGGGAGGGTCCTGAGGGGGTGGGGGTGAGTCTGGGCAGGGGCAGGGCCTGGTTTCTTGGTGATACGGGTCATCGTATTTATTATTTAATAAATACTGCGCACGGTGTTCTCTAATTATTTAGAGGCAGGTAGGGCCATAATTTAACTACGGTGTCAATATACTAATTGTAGTATATTCAAAGTAGAATATTATCGTATTTTTGTCTGGGTAAAACAGGTGCCTGTTGGTCCTCAATCTCTAGGGGTACAGAGATGGGCAAAGAGCAAGAAATAAAATAGGAATTAAATACAGACTTTTGTAACGATAATTGTGCGTCTCAAACGAGGCTCAAAATAAAGCATCTGAGAGTTGCACAAAATTCTAAAAAATAGTTTAACAAGTCTAGGGCAGGTATGTGAATTTTGTTTGGGAAAAACAGCTAGTGTAATGCTCTAATTAATTATGTGAAGTATAGGTGCACAATCAATAGGATATGTAAACAAAATAAATTTTAAAAAGTTACAGAAATTCTAATTAGGTAAAATAAATCCTAAATTACTAAAATCTGGTCGAGGGAGTTTACAATGGGTCTGTGCGTCTTCCAAGGTTATCGCTGGAGCTTGTTCACGTTCTTGCAGTTGATTCCTCTGCTGCTGTTTAGCCTGCTGGAAGAGTGTTGCTTGTGGTGCCAAGGGTGGCCTCGGCTGATTCCCTCCTGGGGCTGGTGGTCTGACTCCTTCAACTCTCGTTTGCGGTGCTTCCAATGCTGGAAAGGCTGGCCTTGGTGCTGGTAACGCTCTTTCTCGACGTTCAGGACATTCCCTTAATAAATGCTGACTGGATCCGCAAGCTAAACATAATTTTCTTTTGCGTCTGCACTCGTTCTCAATATGGCCTCGTTTGCGACAATATTGACAGATAGGTAGTACTTGAGGAGGTGCTTCTGGTGGCTGGTGCATGTGAGACTTCTTTGAACTTCTTTCTGTGGTGCTCCGGTTGGTGCTGATGTGGCTGGTTGATGAATCATCAATGCTTTCTCTCGATGCTGAGAACAGTCCTTAGCTAAGTGTTAATTGGTTTCGCAAATCAAGCATAATCCTGACTTGCGTCTGCACTCATTCTCAATATGGCCTACCTTGCCACAATAGTAACAAGTAGGAAGGAATGAGACTCTGGGTGCTGCTCTCGGTGGTGGATTCATCTGTGGTCGCTTTGCAACTCTTTCTTGTTGTGCTTGGTCTGGTGCTAATGCATACGGTCGCTTCTGGCTGGACTCTATCCTTGGGTTGCGCTCCATGGGTCGTGCTGCAGCAAGAACGTCCGAGTCTAAGGTAGGTGTAACGGAGCTGATTAACTTCCGTAACTCTGAGCTAAATCTGTCGATGAACTTCTCCGCTTGGTTTTGCTGAGCTTCTTTATGAACCTTCTGATGGGCTTGCATCATTGCGTAGAATATTCGAAACATTTATTGTTTGTCCATAGCCTGCCCTTGTGGAACGGTAGGCATCGGTGGAGCAAACTGCGTCAATGGTGGAACGTCATCTTGCTGGATTCTCGAGGCATGCTGATTCGCTTGATTGTGTTGTTGAGCTGATTGTCCTTCATCAATTGGTGCGCTTCATCTTCGTGGGTAACCACAATACCCCGTAGTGATCTTGCAGAAACCTCGTCACTTATTCGTGAATCCATAACTCTGCAACCAAAAATAAACGATAAGAGGCGTACAGGAATCAAGGCAGGATGAAAGTCAAGAATTAATTCGAATCCGACATAGATATCAAAAACGTTTCAAACAAGTGGATGAGATCCTAAAAACTTATCCTATTCCTATTGCAGGCTTGCTCGGTCCCTAAGTTAAAACCGAACAATTTAGTCGTAGACCTGCATGGGCTACCACAAAAACCATGTCACGCCCTAGTCCCAAAATACCGAGGGACCGGACGCGTGGCAATGGCCAGCAGCACACACCGATGGACAAACCCAATTTAATGGATCCATCGGGGCATGCTTAAGCTGTAATATAACAATAAGTAGGTCCAATGGTACAAGTCACAGTCTATACTAATCTCATCCATAATAGATAATCACAGATCAAATGCCAGAATAATGCAAATAGAATAAACTAACAAATCTCAATAAAAGTGTCTCGGAGAACAATCCGAGAACAAGTCTGATACATCAATGCAATAGACTGGAAAATAAAGGAACTGGAAATAGAAATAAATGAGTATATAAAGCCAATACTCAGGAGAAGTTCTCTAGTACGATCTCGTCCTCGGGTGTCGGTACAGCTCCTGTATCAGCTCCTGTATCTGCTCCTACTGCGGTCCCGTATACCTCGGGATAGATCTCGTCTGCAAATCCTGGGGACATAATCCGGATCCAGGTCCTCAGGGGACATAACAAGGTACAGAAAATATAAGCCAAAATAAATGCAGTGCAGCAGATAAATGAATAAATATAGGTAAAATATGTAACCATCTGTGTGAAATGCAGGAGAGAGCATCACTAGTACTCAGGCTGAAACAACTACAAGCTCTGTGTCGGAGAGCCGGTAGCAGTGATATCATGTGGTGGTATAGCTCAGCTAGAGACTGAGAAGCCGGCATAATATAGTCAACCTGTAGCATGTGTGTCTCTCCAGCAATAAATGGAACAATAGGGGAACACTAAATAACCAGCTAAGTGATATGCAAGATGAGAGCAGCACTAGAACTCAGGCTGAAGCCACTACAAGCTCTGTGTCGGGGAGCCGGTAGCAGCGGTAATAATGAGTAATGGGCCAAGCTCGGGCTTCAGAGTCTTGTGCCTCACAATAATAGGGGTTTATATATATGATCAGCCTGTAGCCTGTGTGTCTCTCCCCACCCAATGTAATCACACGTCTCATGTCCACGATGCATCATGTCCATGCCACGCACAATCATATCTAATGCAACAAGTCATATAATGTCTAGGAATATAATGTCTATGTCAAGTCCTGTATCCTATACAGAATCACCATGAATATCTCAGGAAGATCATGTCTCATGGATAGTGTTAAGTGTCCTGGGTATAATGTACTTGATAAGACAAGTACGAGAATGTAAAGGGGTCACGAATGTTCATCTCTAGATGACTTACACAATATCGCGTACGGTGTTGGCACCCGACTAATAATCGGACGCTAAGTAAGTCACTCGGTCCTAGGTCAAGCATGCACAGCAATATAAATGAATCAAGGAAAATACAACAAGAAATGTAAAGTTGGCAAGGTATACTTGCCCACTGATGTATAACTAAGTCAAGGAAATAAGTAGCAAAGCTGCAGGGTTTGGCAAGGTACACTTGTCTGGGGTTCTGGCTCCAACTGTAGTTCTGGTCTCAGTGTGATCTGCAGGTACTACTCCGGTTGCTGAAATAAACATTACCATTAGATTCAGAAAATATCAAATAGCTAGAAACGCCTGTCCTTAAGTCCAATTTGGACACAAGGGCAAAAATGACATTTTCGGGCCAAAGCGGGGTCCACCTGTGGGCCACTTTGCACCGAAAAATGCGTCAGGGTCAAAAGATCTCCAAATTTGTCCAACTTAGTGTCAACAAGTCAGGAACAATGACACGAACCCAACGGAACTTCCAAAACTGGATTCCGATGAGCCGATCACAAAATCGCCCGTCAAGTGGAGCCTGTAGGGCCCACGATACGCGATTCTGTCAACGTTCTCAGAATCGAACCAAACTTGGGTCACAGGACCAGCGTATTGCTATGAGTCCGATGGCGCAAGTTTTGTTTCGATCCGACGTGTGTACACGAAGTTACGACGTGTTCCAGAACCGACGGATACGGGATGGTGTCGGCGGATACGCGTTGATTCCGGTGTGCACACACATCCAAATCAACTTCTGCGAAATTCTACACGTCCGTATCAACGGCGCGCATATTTCGGTGAAGACCGCGTGCGACCAAGTCGTCCCGTTTGGAGGGCGCACTCAGTTCCGGGGTAAAATAAGGTATTGATTTTCCTGTTTTTGGATCGCTGTTCGCGATCGCCACAGGACGCGATGTACCGAGCGGGTTGCACGAATATCGAGGGGGTCACGCGGTCTACGTGACACAACTGACAGAACAGAAATCGGATCAGCGAGGAGAGAAGAAACGCTATCTGAACAGGGCTCCGTGAAATCTGAATTTTACGTGTCCGCGAGGAGATGCGACACGGGGAAACGGTGTCCTGTGTCCGCTGTGTCCGTCTAGGTTAGGGTTGGTTCGTTTAGAGGAGGAGGAGGAAGGGGGTCGACGGCTGGGGTGGAGCCGGAGAGGAGGATGATGGAGGGTGGAGTCGGGCGGAGATGGGAGGCTGTTGGTTGGGGAGAGGGCTGAGAGCGGAGGGTGGTGGTGCTCCGTGGTGGCTGGAGGAGGTCGACAGGGGAAAGGGCGGTGGCAGCGAGGCTAGTGCGGAGGCGAGGGGGATGTTCGTTGGGAACGGTAGGGAGGTGGAGAGGAGGAGAAAGGGAGGAGGGCGGAGGCGCTGCTCGGGGACGATGGCGGAGGAAGGAGGAGGGAGTTGATCGGAGACGGGTCTGCGGGGGTGACGAGGGGTGGCCGATGGTCGGGCTGCTGCGGGGGTGTCCGGGCGGAGGAGGAGAGAGTGATGGCGAGGGATTCTGGCGGCGGAGCGAGGAGGAGGAAAAGTGGGGAATTAGGGTTCCGGTAGGCGGCGTCGGGGTTAAATAGCCTATCGGAACAGTGAATCCGATTTGGATTCAGTTTGGGTTTCGGGTCCGGGTCGGGTTTGACTCGAATCCGACCCGACCCGACCCGACCCGTTAAGCTGGGTGGGTTCGGTTCAGGGTAGCGGTTCGGTTTGAGTTGGGTTGGTTTGGTTTAATTTCAATTAAACCCGATTTATTTTAGGGGTTTAATTCGGTCTATTTTTACATTAGTTTTTAGGGCTTTTAAAATGCTTCCGGAGTCCAATAAATTCACCAAAAATTATCCTATGTCCGGTTTTCCATTTTACACCATAAAATATTATTTCCATAATATTTTAATATTAATTTACAGCAATTAAAAATCATTTAATATCAAAAGCCTAGATTTTAATTACAGAAAAATCCCAAAAAATTACGGAAAATTATGAAAAATCCAAATTAATAATTACTGAAAATCAGGGGGCTTACATGTGTGTTGCTTGTCATACGGGCATTGGTACCAGATACTTATATTATTTCTACCGGAGTTATGGTTATTTATTCATATTGCTTATTCATCTGCTGATGTGGCCTAGTTTTTATAGACTCGTATTTCTTTCTCGAGTCTATTCGAGCTTATGTCTTACTTGGCGGCCAACTTTAGCACATGTAGTTCATTCTTGATATTTTGTTCTTTATGTGGATTGTGACATAGATATTTTCAGTATTCTTAGATAGTTAACCTTATTATAGAGCTTATACGTATTCGAGTCAGACCAGAGTCTGGTCGAATGCATAGCTAGCATGTTACGTATTCCTAGTCCTACGTTTTTGGGACTGGGACATATTTGAAAACTTTATTCGAAATGATGAAACACATATGAAGTTTCTATCTTTATAACAGCAGGCTGCATTCCATGTTCTAAGCAAGTAATACAAGATGGAATTATTTTCTTATCTAGGTTGGTTCACTCCTTATTAGTATGCATCAGTTAATTTCTCTAATGACTAGCATGTATCATCCAGGTTATTAGGTGTACAGGCTAAGCAAAGACAGGTTCATCGTAGCCACCCACCTTAGCGATGTTTCGCATCGATCGAGCTATACTCTGAGCGCGCCTTTGAAAGTCTAAGTCTGAACTTCTGAAGGGCCAAGTCTGAATTCCTTTGCCTCAAACGAGTCTTCTCGCAGAGCTAGGCGGGACGGGTTATCGCACTTGCGCCGTTTGAATCGGCTCTTCGCCTAAGCAGAACGGGTCGTTACACATAAGACTTTCTTAGCTATGTAACATGTTATATGAGGGTCACTGGCCATGAGCCAACTCTACTAAATAAAATTCTGGTGTCCTTTACATCGCAGGTAGTGAGCCTTACTGGAAGTCCCGTCTATTTCGATGCTAGTCAGTCGACACAATCTGTTCTCCCTAGGTCGAAACAGTTCCACATGCCCCCCCGGAGTATCATTTCATGTAACCTAATCTTATGCACAAGTTGTCGGTGATCATGCATGCATATGCAACTTTAACTATAAAAAGGACATAGCATGTACGTAATATAGGAAACTTGATAAATTATGTCACAGTTCTTATTACTTTGCCTTGAGTCGTAGCTCGCAATACTTACCGCCCAATCCAGGGGCTTACCAACATGATCCATCATTCTACAACAACTTGTGTAAATAGAATGTTATTATTATCTTTCATTATCTTTCTTGGTTCTTGTTAGGTATCGTTAATCAGAGTACTACGTAGTAACAAACTCTTCCTTTTGTTTAAACGTGAAGATTAAGAATTCATCGAAGGAACGAAGCCACTCACTAGTTGATGAATTGCTCTGAGAGCGAGAGCGAGAGCGAGAGAGAGAGAGAGAGAGAGAGAGAGAGGTCATCCACGCGACTTCAGGCATCACTTACTTGCTTGACTGCATTTGTACCAACAACGATTCAGAACTCTTTTTCTCTTTCTCTCAGTAATTTGATATGAATGCGAGAGCAGTGAAAGCAAGTAATAAAACTATTTATCGAAAATATTCACGAAAACGCATCATAAAACCAACAGAGAAAGCACATCGAAAACCAATTGTGCAGATGTCTTGAGGTACAGACCTTTATATAGAGTTCATTCTCCAAGCACATCGAAAACCAATTATGCACAACTTCTAAAGAATTCAATCCATAACATGCAAAGGTTCTCCATTTACTTGTTTCGATTACATGATACCGGTAAGGTTTTCCTATTATATAATTCTGATTCGGCCATTCCAGTCGCTATCCCACTTTGTGCTCCCAACGGAATCGAGACACTACAATTTTAACCTTGTCAACTAGAAAAACTTTACCATAACACACTTCATGTGTACAACTTAATAAATAAATGATCAAATATTAAAATATATACATGTGATTTGTCCCAAAAGGAAATAGTAGGACGATATCATCAATGAACCAATTAGTGTTGTCAAAACCGGACCGGACCGGCGGTTAAACCGGGTCTGACCTGGTCTGACAAAAAAATAGGTTCGGTCTGACTTGAACCAGTAATTTTAAAGAACCGACGATTTTTTTTGTGAACCATTTTTTTCCTACACCGAATTTTAACCGGTGAACTGGCCGATCCGGTTCCCAATTGAACCTTTAGTTTATCATGTAAGATTTGGACTATTTTGTACTTGGTTTGGTTTTGAGAGACCTTATAGTTGTAAAACCAAACAAAACCACACATACTAAGAACCAAATCAAACCAAACCAAGAAGTAAATATGATTATCTTATATGATTTAGTTTTCGTAATGGGTCTATTTGAACTCCGGTCCGACCTACACCAAAGATTTTGGGTTCAATCATCGGTCCGGTTTTTAAAACATTGGAACCAATCCTTACAAAGACCTATAAAACTTACGTTGTTTGCAAGTAAGCCGTCTGATTGTCAGTTGCGAACTATCCTTTTATTGGTTTACTCATAGCTAATTAGATTTAAGGTTGCTAAATACTAAGTACCCTTCTCCCTCTTGATTCGGATTCTCTCTTCCACGTGAGAGTAGAGGAGAGAACTCTTGAACCCAAGCCCTATCCAACTACATGGAGTTCTTTTGTTTGTTTTAGATAGTTCTCTCGTCTCGTGTACAAATACCATAGAGACGAGGTTCCAAATTGTCTCGAGATACACATTCATGCATGAATATATCAATATAGTGACTGAAACTGATAATATTCACGTACAAGTACGAGTATGTAGCTTGTACTGCACACACCTCTAACAAACGACGTTATTTTAAACTTATTTTTCTTCATTTCCATTTCCATTGCTGCGCTTCGTATGAGTTATTGTAAAGAAGAAGTAGAAGAGCTAGTTCAGATGAGCGGGTAGGACGCCATCATCGCGATCCCGCACAGCCCTTGCGGGTTAAGGACGTCGCGGCCCATCCGAACGTAGCCCTCCTCGCCCCAGTCTGCACCCCACGAGTTCTTAACAATCCAGTACTTGTCCCCTTCCAGACCCTCCCCCACGCCCTCGGCGGTCCCGTACCCGACCACCGCCACCCCGTGGTTGAGGTCCGCCCCGCACGGCCCGCTGAACACCCCCTGGGAGTAGAACTGGAACGCGAACCCCCCCGCGTCGATGGCCACCGACACGGGCTGGGCGGCCACCGCCTCCAGCAGGCTCTGCTCGCTGTTGGCGGTCACGTTCCTCGACCCGGTGATGGCCGCGGCGTGGTTGGCCAGCTTCGTGGTCTGGCAGGTGGCCTTCGCGCCCGTGTACGGGTAGTCGGACTCGTTGGTCAGGCCCTGGTTCTTCTCCACGAACGAGAAGGCCTCGGTCATGTACCCCCCGTTGCAGCCGCTGTTGTCCCCGCGCGAGTCGCAGTCTAGCAGCTCCTGCTCGGAGAGGGAGACCAGCGTCCCGGTCTTTATCTGGTTGATGCCCTCTATGGCCGCCACCGCCGAGAAGGCCCAGCACGATCCTGAAGTCGGTGGTGGCATTGATCGTCCGATAAGTATACTAAAAAACCAAACTACATCTAGTTTGAAACTAATTACACTGATCATCCCTCTGCTTTATAAAAAATAAATAAATATATATATATATATATAGATGCATGGTTAGTGTTATAACTTCCTATAGAAAATATAAAACATAGAAGTGGTTCGTGTAATTGGCTTCAACATGAAAATGATTAGTGTAATAAGCATGAACCATAGGAATAATTAACGTAAAATGTCCTTGATCGGATAGTACGTAGATACCGCATTGGCCTTGGTTCTTCACTTCTGTCACTGCTCCTTTCTCCCTCCAATCTTGACACGGTGGTATCGGAGTCTCGCACATAGGAGCAGGTGCATAAGCCTTGCAATCCAGAACCAATCATAGTTAGTAACCACCAAGAACTAAAGTAATTATAGTCCAAAGGAAAAAAATGGACACTCTAAAAATCTGGACCGTGTTGTGAGTATAGCACACGTGTCGGACATTATAAAATAGGTGATGTGTTCCGTGTCTCCATGTCGTATCCGTGTCCGTGCTTCAATCAACAGAGAAAGAAATTGGAAAACCTCGACCGGTGGCTCTTCCGAAACGTGGTGGATGGGCTTCTGGATGTGTCCTAAACACGTGATATGCGCCCTGAACTCCTCGTTGGTCATGTCCGCGAACTTGTTCTCGGAGAGGCGGTAGCCGAGGTTGAGGGAGTTGTGGCTCTCGATGAGCTCGATGTTGTTGCGGAAGATCCCGAACCGGTGCTCCTTCTCTTGCTTGTCGGCGTAGACGCGGCCGTGGTGGACGACCCACTGCTCGTGCCTCGCTCTCATCGGGTCAGGATGCACCTGCTCGGGGTGTCGAAGCGCCTGATCGGGGTCTGGACTCACCTGATTGGACGATGTAGGCGGCCGAGGCGGCTTAGGCATTGAGGTTCTGGAGCAGGAATGCAGTGGCAGTTGCTGGAGCAGGATGAACAAGGCCAAGAAAGCGGCAACCAGCAGTGTCTTCTTCTTGGATGCAGACATAGTGATCAAGTACAAGTTGTTTGTAGCTCGAATGCTTCATTAGCTCAGCAGCATGAAGGTCTATATATAGTCGAGCTGCGAGCGTCCACAAGTAGACAGCGCGCAGAATTCGATCGAACACACGAACGGGATGGTCTTGTGTTCTGGAACTGTTTCATTGTCACCCCGTTGTTTGTGTGTTGCATTAGACCAGGAGAATATAGACGTGTATAAGTGCATTGTCAAGTGTTAGAAATTTATCGAACTCCTATCCTATTTTCGTTTAGAAATCTGTAAACAATATAAAAAAAAAAAAATTAATGTTATTAGGCTTCCGAAAAGTCGTACACGAAGCACTGTCCTAAGAGTTAATCCGAGGTCTATGTACAGACGTTTCTCGGAAGCTCCTAGTGGTAAAATTCCTGACTACCGGGTTCTCTTCGTCGCACACAACTCGGAGAGAGAGAGACCGAACTTAGCTCTGCCCAGAGCAAGGATTTAGAGGAGAGAATGTGTTTGGAGAAAAGAACAAGAGAAAGAGGTTTCACGTTGAGGATAAACTTGTGTAAAAAATGGAGGAGGAGACCGCAATATATAGGCAGTCCCTAGACACAACCAATTGACAGAATATTAAATGGCTCATAAACAGGCCATTAAGGAGCAATAACAAAAGAAAAGAAACGTGAAAAAATTGCTGTCATATGAGCTGTTACAGAAGCTGTCACATGTGCACAATGAACCTAGACATAGTGCCCAACGTTCAAATCTCCAATGAGTTTAAAACAAGGAGGAGCAAAAAGACATTTAGGGTCTCAACCCGATCCCGAAGAGGAAATCAAATCGGCATTCGGCGCCCGCAGGTGTGGGCACGTACTCGCACCCGTTACGCGCGCCGAACCGAACCGAGCCGGGCCGGGCGGCAGCGGCGACGCGCGCTTGTGGCCCATAGAGCTCCCCACACAAGACCACAAGGAAGCAAAGAGTAAGAACTATTATATACATACAAAGGTGGAGTGGTCCAACCGATGTGGGACTAAAGCAAAGGAGAAAATTGAGCTTTTGCTCACATGTGTGTGAACACTTATACACACACAGCCAACAATCCCCCCCAAAAGGTCAAGGTTCGAAATAGATGTGATAAAAAAATTAAGAGTAAAGAAGTTTTGGACAGATATATATTATGCATAGATGAGATGGACTACAACCTTGAATCTCACTTAGTGACTATTGTCTTTGTATGAAGAAGTGCTTGATGGACTATGCCTTGAATCAGACTTCTTGTACCAGATTTAGAAAATAACACACATAGTACATTAGAGGTTCTTGGGTCTAACGGGTGGCGCTTTTGGTTGGCCATGCACACTTATTTCATATTCATGAGAGTTGTCGAGATCGCCCTGTCCCATAGTCGTGGCCTTCACGGCCTTTCATATAGGTAAGTTCTTAGGGGTTGGTGATGTGTGTCAACTCCGCATATCAGCTTGGATCTATTAAGAGTATTAAAACTCATCCTAACCATATCACTCAGGAACACTGTCACCATAGGGATGGAGAATCATTGTACACATGTACAGCCACTTGGGCATTATTTTTAATAAGATTTTAATCTCGGGTCAGTGTTCAATAAAAGTCACCTAAGTCCAGCTTATTTCTACCAATTGAACCGGCTTCTTGGGATCTCTAGTCAGACTCGGTTGGGTTGCCACTGCTGGTGACTTATTTATGGGCTTAATCCCACCCCCTCGATGATTCTAGGATCAAAGTCCTAGACAGACCCTTCGTCAAGTGGTTTGCAATATTCTTTTCTGACTTTATATAGTCAAGAACCACATATTTACCTAGTAGGCCTTTTATTGACTTGAAGCGCAGCTGCAGGTTCCTGTTCATCTTACCATTTACAGAATCATGCTTTAGTAATTCTATAACAGATTTATTATCACATTTTATAGAAATTGCTGGAACAGGACTAAGAGAAACATGTATATGTATAATAAGATTTCTTAGCCATTCGGCTTCAGTACAAGTAGTGTCTAATGCTATCATTTCAGAGTTCATTGTACTCCTAGCTATGATAGTTTGTTTACATGAGCCCCAGGAGATTGCAACTCCTCCTAGAGTAAAAACATATCCAGTAGTGGATTTTATATCATGTGAGTCAGTTACCTAGTTTGCATCTGAATAAACTTCTATGATATCAGGGTGTCTAGTATAGTGCAGCATATAATCTAAAGTATCCCTAAGATATCTAAATACTCTTTCTAATGCTGTCCAATGTAACTGATTTAGGTTACTAGTATATCTACTTAGTCTCCCAATAGCAAATGCAATATCAGGTCTGGTCCCGTTTGATATATACATGAGAGAATCTATCATTTATGAATATCTGTGTTATTCCATGGGAGAACCCTCATTCTTCTTGAGAAATACACTACTGTCATAAGGAGTAAGGTCAGGTTTCTTATCAAAATACTCAAATTTTCTTAGTATTTTCTCAATCGAGTGTGCTAAGGTTAAAGTATAACCCCTTTTGTATTTGGACACTGGCATTCCTAGAATCGAGTGTGCTAATGTAACTGATTTAGGTTACTAGGAATTTTTTTTTTTTGAGTTAGGATTTAGGTTAGGGTTAGGTTTTTTCATTGTTAGGGTTAGGGTTAGGATATTTAGGATTAGAGAACCTTTTACGGTTAGGATAAAAAATTAAAAAAGTAATATAATAAAATTAACTTGATAAAAAAAAATTAAAAATAAACACTAACATATGTCTCGGTTGCCCAGTCGTACGTCTACGAGCTTTCCATCATTCTTTCGTTTGTTGGCCCGCTCGAAGATTTTGAAGAAGTCGATGGTATTTGGGTCTATGTTTGTCCTAGTGTCATTCTCGTACTGTAATAATTAAGTAACTAATAACTAAGTGGAGTTGGTGTCACAACATGCATTGTTGAATTCTCAACACGTAGTTGTGAACAATCATTTTTTATATTTGCCACAAATTTTTTTTACAAGTTGCATGATTGAACAATTGGACAAAAGATGCTTGTTATGACAGATAAAACACAACATCAGGGATTGCCTCTTAGTTCATCGACATCCTCGGAACGATCGTACGTCCTTCCATTCTTTCAAGAGAAGTGGTTACTATTGATCCATGAGCCGTGTTGTTTATTCCTCCAGAACGACTATCAATACCATTGTAGTATCCGTTCGAGATCCAGGATTTCTATGGTTATCATCTCTTTCGGTACTACCTCCACCCCCTGGCCATCCTTGATACAAAGTAATTTTATTCTCATACTTCCAGCATTACACAATGTACCAGAAGGTAAATCTTTCGAAACATAATATTTTCTAGTCCATTATTATGATTACTTTGAATTATTTTCCATTATCTTGTAACCGATTTCATTGTGTCTGTATAGTCATGAAATAATTGTAGAACGGGGGAGAGAATAAAAAAAAAAATTTTAAATCAAGTTTATTATATACGTTGGTTTGATGCCTAAGTAACTTAAAACTTAATTTTTAAAACTTGTTTCATCTATCGTCAATCTTCCTCTTGACGCTTTTCATCAACACCTCTTCGACATTGGATTACGGCACGATTGCGAGTACTAAATAAAGTGTATAAAGTTTTGGTATATTCCAAAACTAACAATTAAGCTCATTGATAGATCTTTGCATCTTGGAATAATTTTTTGTAAAATTATATCAGTAATTGTGCTCATAATTAGGTTCTTGGTCCAATAGTTAGCCTAATAGACTGCGATCCATAAGTCCAACTGAATTGAACCCCCCTGAGTTTATTTCAAAACAAGCAATGAGTAGTTAACAGTAAATGGTTGCTCGACTTCTACATTTATCAAATTATTGTAAGAAGAGAAAAACACCAGTAGATATTAATGTCCTAGCTAGCTCAGAAAACCGGGTAAGACCCCATCATCGCTATCCCGCACAGCCCTTCCGGGTTGAGGACGTCGCGGCTCATCCGAACGTAGCCCCCCTCGCCCCAGTCTGCGCCCCACGAGTTCTTAACAATCCAGTACTTGTCCCCTTCCCTGCCGTCCGCCGCCGCCGCCGCGTCCTCGGTGGCCCCGTACCCGACCACCGCCACCCCGTGGTTGAGGTCCGACCCGCACGGCCCGCTGAACACCCCCCGGGAGTAGAACTGGAAAGCGAACCCCCCCGCGTCGATGGCCACCGACACGGGCTGGTAGGCGACCGCCTCGAGCAGGCTCTGCTCGCTGCCGGCGGTCACGTTCGCGAACCCGGCTATGGCAGCGGCGTGGGCGCGGCTGTTGGCCAGCTTCGCGGTCTGGCAGGCCGCCTTCGCGCCCGTGTACGGGTAGTCGGACTCGCTGGCCAGGCCCTGGTTCCTCTCCACGAACGCGAAGGCCTCGGTCATGTATCCCCCGATGCAGCCGCGGTTGCCCCCGCGCGAGTCGCAGTCGAGCAGCTCCTGCTCGGAGAGGGAGACCAGCGCCCCGGTCTTGATCTGGTATATGCCCTCTATGGCTGCCACGGCCGAGAAGGCCCAGCACGATCCTGAAGAAGTCATGCTTAAGTCTCTTTAAGTTTTAATTATACTAGCATTGCATAGCATATATGCATGGACATCAATCAGAAGAATACCTAAGAATCAGAAATTTGTATATTAAGGGTACAAAATTTTAGATATTTATAACGCAGCTCCGATACGTCCTTCTAGAACAACGTAATTGTTTTTGCACAATTTACGTTAGGTCTTTCTGAATGACGTATATTTTGCATTTATATTTATTCATCTCGAGTGAGGTTAACTAATAAAAAAAAAGTTAGTGGCAAAATTTTAGTGACGAATTTTGTTTTTAAGTGACCAAATTTGAATTTTCAGTGACAAATTTGGACTTTTCGTGACAAAATTGGACTTTTACTGACGATTTTTTTGAAAAAAAAAACATAAATTGTGAACCAAAAAAAAAAATTTCGTATTGGGTCTGAGTTTATAATTTTTCTAAATTTTATGATGTTCGTGAATTTTAAGAGAAATTTGATACTTAATATGCAATTTTCTGCTTAAGAATAGATAGTACGTAGTACCGCATTCGCCTTGGTCCTTCACTTCTGTCACTGCTCCTTCGTCCCTCCAATCTTGACACGACGGTGAAGGACGGATAGGAGGATTGCCTATGGGTGCAGGTGCGTAACCAGCCTTGTCGCGGAAATCGGGTTGTTGCGAGATTGTGTGGACGGGCTTGTGGACGCGCCCGAGACAAGTGATGTGCGCCCGGAACTCCTCGTTGGTCATGTCCGCGAACTTGTTCTCGGAGAGGCGGTAGCCGAGGTTGAGGGAGTTGTGGCTCTCGATGAGCTCGATGTTGTTGCGGAAGATCCCGAACCGGTGCTCCTTCTCTTGCTTGTCGGCGTAGATGCGGCCGTGGTGGACGACCCACTGCTCGTACCTCGCTCTCATCGGGTCCGGATGCACCTGCTCGGGGTGTCGAAGCGCCTGATCGGGGTCTGGACTCACCTGATTGGACGATGTAGGCGGCGTAGGCGGCCGAGGCGGCTTAGGCATTGAGGTTCTGGAGCAGGAATGCAGTGGCAGTTGCTGGAGCAGGAGGAACAAGGCCAAGAAAGCGGCAACCAGCACTGTCTTCTTCTTGGATGCAGACATAGTGATCAAGTACAAGTTGTTTGTAGCTCGAATGCTTCATTAGCTCAGCAGCATGAAGGTCTATATATAGTCGAGCTTCGAGCGTGGAAGTAGAAAGAGCGCGCGCGCAGAATTCGATCGACACACGAACGGGATGTCTTGTATTCTGGAAACTGTATCTTTGTATGCATTGCCAAGTTCACACAGATGGAATGGTTGTTTATGTCAAAGTAATGTTGGATGAGGAGATGGGACATCAAATATAGTTTTTGTCCCCTTGAAACTGTTGCTCTCCCACAAGCTCGTATCCCGTCCAGATGTGGGAGGAGAAGTGATGGATTTATTTACTTATTTATTATTCTATTAAATATTTAGTTATCACTAATTAATATTTAAACTAATTAATAACTTATTAACAATTAATTAATGTTTATGTAATATTTTCAATATAAACTTTTTATTCTTAATTAGTGTTTGTTGTCAGTATAATAAAGTTTGTCTATATTAAATTTTATACTTAGATTTGGACTTATATTGCATGACTTACGACACGACGCAGTAAATAAGGACACGATGGACACGACGTATATTTCGGTGTGTCTATTGAGCGACTCATACATGTTTGTTGAGTTTTTGATACATGTTTGTTGAGTTTTTTAATACCATAGTTTTTGTGTTCGTTGTAGTGTCTCGTTCCTGTTGTGAAGTACGGTGTAGGCTAACGGTTGGAATGGCTAAGTTGGAATCATATAATGGAAAAAAATTGTTGTTTCGATTTATCGGGACAAGTGAATTGAGATCATTTCCTCTTTATGGATTGGATTCGTTAGAATTGTGTCCAATATGCAGTGAATTGTGTCTTGAAGAATGAACTATATATAAGATTCTCTTCCTCAAGCCTTTGCACTGTTCAATTTTTTATGTTGCGTTCGTTGTTGGTTTTATGATGTATTATCGTAGATACTTTTCGATGAATGTTTTCATTGATTGCTTTTATTGTCTTCACATTCATATCGAATTACTAAGAGAAAGAGAAAAAGAATTATAATTCATTGTTGGTGCAAATGCAGATGAATAAGTAGGCGAAGCTTGACATCGCATGGAAGATCTCTTTCTCTCGACAATTCACTAACAGTGAGTGGCTTTGATCATTCGATCTTTAATCTTCATGCTTAACAAAAGGATTAGTTTGTTACTACTTAGTATTCTGATCAATGATACCTAGCAAAAAATTCTGAAAGATAATGAAAGATAAGTAATCACATGGTTATTAACCTGTTGTAATATAATGATGGATATGTGTATTTGTGTAACAAATGTTGGGACCATTGCATCGTCATTTATGGTAAGTCCCAAGATTGGGCAAGTAAAAGAAAAATCATGGATTTGGCATCAAAGTCCATTGATTGGACAGTAAGTATTGTGAGCTACGATTCAAGGCAAAATGGTGAAACATATGAGAATTGCAGCATATTTTATCAAGTCTTCTGTAAAATGCATGATATGTTTATTTTATAGTAAAATTGCATATGCATGCATGATCATGAACAACTTTTGTACAAGATTTAGTTACTCGAAACAGTACTCCAGGACCACGGAGCTGACGTAGTATCACAATTGATTCGGGAACCTTTCGTGGGCTAGCTACTCGTCGTTGAAGGGGGGGCCGTCTAACCACACATAGTCCAAGATAGCGTGTCGCCGGTGACTTTATGTAGACATATGACATAGCTAATGATATATTATGCAGACAAAGTAAGTTATTACTCATTTACAGGAAAAGACAATGACCGTGGATAAGAATTACCTTTTGGTGAAAGTTATGATGTTTCTTTTATGTTCCTATCATATATGAATTGTTAATTGACCTTAAGGCAACAAAACAAAATCACTTTTAAAATAGTGTTACTCTCATATTATTTACAATGTTGATTTTAGGTTAGATTAATTACGCTCTTACACCAGTATACGGCAATGTACTAACCCACGTCTTTGTGGATCTCCACATATGCTGGAAACCTAGTGGAAGATAGAAGACGATAAAAGCTTGTCCGACTCTTTGGAAGCATTGAACTTATTTTGAAGCTTCCAATTTGAGAAGAAAACTTTCGCTGAAGGTATTTTTATGTTTTGCTTTAATAAGGGATATGATGTATGGAACAGTTGTATCTCATTTCAATATTCCGCACTTTGTAAAGCAAGTTTGGCATTTCTACTCGGTTGTTTGAGACCCTTATATTTTTAGCTGCAAAAGTTATCAATAAAGAAATATTTCAGTTTCATTCTGTGTTATTCAATTTCTCTGTAATATGCTAAAAAATACTATATTTTACAAATGAGAGCACGAACACGTCTTATACAAACGCAATCCAGGCTTGTACGACATCACGTCCGATAGCGACTTTTCGATTCGACGGAATCGAGACGTGACATCAGTACTACCTAAATTTGGGCTGAGTTTATTTAGATTATCTAATTATTAGTAATTAATTAGAAAATAAAATATTTAATTACTATTTGAGATTATTTATTTATTTTATTATCTAGTTAGAATAATCAGTTAGTTAACTGTTTTTTAATTAATATTAATTAATTGTAACAAATATTCATCTTTATTTGTTTAACTAATTATCATAATTTTTATTATAATATTTAATCTCACCTTCTACTCCCTTGTTTTCTTATCTTAACCAAACACATCTGTCGCCTACAACAAGGACAAGAAATTGTGTGAATTACATATGAACAACATTATTGAAAGTAAAAATCTAAATATTTTCATATTTACGATTTACCAAACAGGCTCCGAGGAGAGAAGAAAGAAAAATACGAAAATAGACAAAAAAGAGAGTACAAAACTATCAAATAATTTACATGTGTCATAAACCAAATATTTGTGCACAAATAAGTGGCTGCACTTATTCAGTTACACTTACCCGTATCATTCTCCCCCCCCCCCCCCCCACACACACACACACACACACACACACACACACACACACACTCTCTCTCTCTCTCTCTCTCTCTCTCTCTCTATATATATATATATATATATATATATATATATATATATAAAATAAAGAAACTCCATATTCAATTCAACTACAAAATTCTCTCTTTCTCACTTTTATAACAGGTTACCTCTTTCCTATCAAACAAGAAGGGAAGGTGAGACTTCTTTTATCATTCAAGATCATCAAAGCTCCGACAATCAGAAATTTTTATCCTAGGGATGAATTTTTATCCAATTGTGGCTGGAGGAAAAAGATAAAAAGAAAAATTGTAAGAAGGAAAGGCTCGCCAACTAAGTTGGCGGAGAAAAGAGAAGGGGAAGGGGGTACCGCCAACTTAGTTGACAGATGAGAATAGCGGATTGGTTGAATTTAGTTTGGTTTGGTTTGGTTTAATTTGATTTTTTTAATTGGTTTAATCTATGAGTTAATTTGTTATTATCTATATTAATTTGTTATTATCTATACCAATATTTATTATCAATATTATATTTTAATACCTTGTAGTTAGTTTAAATATAATTTAAATTTTGAATATATTTTAGAATTTAGTATATGTTTAGGTGAGTTTAAATTTTTTTTGTCAACTACTTACGAAAAAACAGTAGTTAATTTTTTTTATAGTAAGAATTGGTGATATATATATATATATATATATATATATACACACGATTTAGACGGTTCATTTTGAATCGTTTCTAAGCTGTATTTACAATAGTAGAGATTATATATTTAAATAAATATTTTTAATTTATTAATATCCATGTTATATTTTTTTTATTACTAATAGATAATTCGTTATTATCTATTCGCACAAAAAAAAAATCAAACATATATAATATATTTTCATGCAACGCACATGAATCTACTAGTACGTACGAAAAAAATAGTATATTATTGTTTTAATTTTTATATTAAGAATTGATTATATACAAACGTTTTAGACGGCTCATTTTTAGGAGTTTCTAAACTGTATTATAATAGTAGACATTAAATTTTAAAATAAATATTTTTGATTTTTTATTATATATATTATATTTTTTGTGATATTACTAATAAATAATTTGTTATTATCTATTCAACAACAACAGAAAAACAAAGACAAAACAAAATAATATATTTATTATTATGTTTAAACTAACTACAAGATATTACCTAAATAAATTTATTATTATTTATTTATTATTATAGTATCAACAGATAACAAAATAATTTATTTATTACCTACAGATAATTTATTATTATTTGTACACAAATATATTATTGATACATAAATTTATTATTTAAAATAATTAATTATATAGATAATAAGTATAATTATTGAGACAGATTTATATTATTTAAAATATATTATTGATACATACTTATTATTTATATAATTAATTATTTAAATAATATATTTATGCATCAATAATATATTTGTGTACAAATAATAATAAATTATCTGTAGATAAATTTATTTCTGTAGTTAGTATAAATATAAATTTTTACTAAATAAATTATTTAGATAATATCTTGTTACAATATATTTTTAGAATTTTGGATAAGTATTTAAGTTAGATAATATCATATAATATAATTCGAATTTTTTATACTATAAATAATTTTGATTAAATTAGGTGTAACAAAATAATTAATAAATAAATTATTTGGATAATATATTTTTTAAAAATAACAAAGAAATAATACCTTATTAACAAAAATTATAGTATTGATGATAAATATCAGTATAGATAATAACAAATTAATATAGATAATAATAAATTAACTAATAGATTAAACTAATTTTTTAAAATAAAAAATTAAACCAAACTAAATACAACTAACTCGTCCGCCCGCCCTCTCTCCCACGTCCTCTCTCCCACGCCAACTAAGTTGGCGGTCCCTCCACCACCTGCCAACACGATCCGATGGTGCGGGAGAACGGAACTTAGACGGGACTCCGTAGACGAATATCTTTGAACGAACCATATATATATATATATATATATATATATATATATATATAAACGGAATATGAGCTATAGTGCTCATACTAATAGGAATAGACTTCCACATCCCAAGTGCACTAATATACACTATTTCTATTGATCCACATGTGCGTGACTCATATACCCATGTGCACTAGTACACTCTATTTTTATTGATCCACATATGCTTGACTCATGTAAAAATAGTGTGTGTATGTGCGCGCGCGCAAGCGCACTATGATCCGAAACTTATGTTCATTCATTGATACTTTGCAAATATGATACTTTCTATTAATATGAAATTGGAAATTTGAGAAATGGTTCTAATCTGGTCAAATCCATCAAACTTATCTACTGAAAACACTCATTTTTAAGAATTAAGATTCTTCCAAACAAAATACTTGTTTTTCATCAGTTGGAAGTCCAGGAGCTAGTAACTCAATTATTAGTTATTTAAGGAACTTCCATACAAATAATAATATTTCAAGAATTATTTAAAAATAATATGATGGATTTATGACAGTAGTAAAAAGTTCTGTAATGCATTCCATCATATTTGCTTCATACATCGCAATAAAAAAAAGAAAGATATAATGAGTATCTAACATCTGAGGAACCTCTCATCTAACGCACATTCCTTACTCTGTTAGTTAACAATAGTATCTTGAACTGTGTATAGAAACATCATAGTAACATCTGACATAAGTAGCATAACTGCGTATCTTATTATCTAAAAGACCACGGATCTTAAACATCACTTCATGTATAACCAAGTTATCACTCAAGTTGATCAAATAACCACCAAGTTGTCTACTATTACACGAGTTTTTTGTGTGTGCACGTACAATGTGAAACAGATGAGTTTTATTCTTGAACTGAACTGCAATACGGAGGAACTTTATTCTGCTGCTCAAATATTAAACACAACATATTAGTGGGACATAGGAACAATATTTACCAATACCTCAAGGGCATATTTTTACTGTTGAGACTGGGAGTTGCTTAAATTTTAATCCTGCCCAATTGACGCCGTTTGAGAAAATCTGCAGGCGACTTCAGTTAGGAATCTCTTCATGTGTAGGAAATCATATATTTACCTCTACATTTATTTGAGATGTGACTTGAATTTGTTGAATACAATCCAGCACCTTATTTATCCCATGAGCTAGAAACCCCCAAACCAGCATTTCATAAGTAGAAGATTCTATTTGTGGAGGTTGTTATCCTGGTCATCGATGTGGTTAGTTGAGCAATATATATGATGTTCAGCAGCAGCTTCTGAAAGAAAAGCATGAAATTCTTCATGCCTATCTGACTTCTGAAAGTTCACTGCAGTGTTTCTCCAACATGGGGCAGCATGTCGAGTCCTCCTCTCCAGCTCTTTTTTGACATTCTGTATTACAATGAGGGCATAATGCTTTCATATATGTATGATAGTATTTTCAGCCATGACGAATACTACTACCAACAATAACATTAAGATTTAGAATACTACAGCAAGTTACAACTCAATCTATTTGTACTTTGCATAGACAATCAATCATTAAAAGTCATGAGCCTTCTAGACAGATAAAATGTGATATATTATCTCGAAGACAAAAAAAAGTAAATAATAAATTAATAAAGAAACACTAAATTTGTGTGACCCAATGGCATTTGCATTTGAAATCCTAATTCTTGGATGAGGCTCCTTCAAGAAAGTTGTCCTTCCCTACCATCTACCCTTTTTCCTCTCATCAACAATCAATCCCTCTTCTAGTAATTTACAACACTCATTCTTGATGTCCAAAATCTGTCAAGTTCAGATGTCTCCTTTTTCTCAATATTTATAGCACCCAAGAATCTCCTTCATAATCCTATCACTTCTCTCCATCCACCCACCACCAGCTTGATTCCTACACCACAAAAATACCACCCAAGATCCTTTTGAAAGACTGACATAACAATGTTGTCCTGCAGTCCAGAACTTGCTATCAACTACACCCAAGAAACCCCAAAATAGTGCCTCAATTAACTTCTCAAAATTGTAATACAACTTTCGAAGATTTTTACCTATGCCTCAATTAACGGCCCAGTAGAGTTATTAATATATCACCGATATATCGGATTTATAACGATAAATATCGGTTTACATTTAAACACAGTTTTTATATATGATTAACACTTTTAATAGTTATCTATTACAAAATATGTATTACAAAATATGCAAGAAGAGTTTCTTAAAGCATTAAAACTAAAATGTTCACAGTTCATTCCAAAACTAGCATTAAAATATAAAAAGTACCCACTTCAACAGTTTAACTAATATGAAAAAAAAATGTAGCAGTCGGCAAAATAAGAATAAAAAAAATGTAGAAGCAGCAAGAAGAATAAGATGAAAGTTGCAGAAGAAGAAGAAGAAGAAGAAGAAGAAGAAGAGAAGTTGCAGAGAAAAGTTGAAGAAAGTTGAAGAAGAAGAAATTAAGTTAAAGAAGAAGAAGAAGAAGAAGAAGAAGAAAAAGAAAAAGTTACGTACCAGCAGCCGCAGTAGCAAGTTCTCCGCTGCTTTTTTTTTTCTCTCTCTCCCTGCAAGATCCATCCCCACTTTAAACATAATATAACTGTGATATATCAATTTTTTCCAAAACCGATATATCACAACATGTCGGTCATATCGGCCGATTATATCGGTTCCGATATTTAACCGATATTTTTCACACAAAAAAAAATCGGTTTAGGATCGATATCGATATATACCGGTTATATAACCGATATATATCGGTTATTAACTACATAGATTTTTACCCTACCCTTCCATATATGAAATGTATTAATTAAAATCGGATTATTGATATTTTCATTTTTTAGGTTAACTTTGAAAAGTGCAATCCACTTAATTTCCCACATGGTGGACGATGATTGGTCAACTTTAAGAAGAAATATCCAAAAACTTTCTATATAGTGAAGGAAAAGAGAAAAACTGAACCAAAAACAAAAATAATAATAACAAACAACAAACAACAAACGAATGGATTTTCAACCAAGAAGATGAGAGAAAATCGGCATGGATGGTTTGGAATTTGGACATGTTCAGCGTAAAACAAAAGTTACTCAAGTTAAGAGGAGTGATTAGATAGTAATTAAAGGAGCTGCTAGGACTAGAGGTAGGCCTAAACGAACATGGATTTAGGTTTTAATGAAGGATATACTATTTTTAGTGTTTCAGAGGACATGGCCCTTAACAAATTTGAATGGAAGAAAATGATTCAAACAGCCGACCCCAAATATTTGGGATAAAGGCTTTTACGTTGTTGTTGTTGTTGTTGTTGTGGATCTTTAAACCAATGGGAAAGGATCTGTTGTGTGGATTTCCTTTTACTGGAAAATATAGCATATATGGTTTATAATCTCTATGCATGCAGATAACTGTAAGAAGATCACCTACAACACAAGGAGACATAAGTGGGGTTCATAAGTAAAGTGTTCTTCACTGTCACAAGAGTTATTTGTGGAATGCCAACAGAGTTTTGCAACTTGAGTTTTTCTGACACCCTACTTTGACTACGCAACAAAGAAAATTTGAATAGTAATTAGATCACTAAGAAGATGGATACTTTTCAAAATGTTTAGGAAGTTTAATAGCATATTGATTATTGCACCTTTATTTTATAATTTTTAATCAAATTAGAACACCAATCTGGATAGAATCTTTTTGAAAACATTTACAAGGTCAAATAGTGTCCAACTGTTGGAACCTTTATTTCACGAATTCCTGTCCCCAGATTTCCTTTCGCATCACATATTTTGATCTAAAAAACTGACATTTGCGTTGGAGTTGGGTGGTTGCATTGTAGATTCAACAAACTATTTGTTAACAGTAGTACGAGAGAGAACTATTATATTGCAATAAGGCACATAGCAAGGGATCTTGTGTATCCATCATCTGAAGAAAAAATATAAAGAGAGAGAGTGGCTTGAAAAAGTACTTCACTGATACGAGATATAAATAACAACAGAAACAAGGCAGATCAGACTATCTCCACACAGAATTTTGCTCAGTTGGCTGAGATTGTGTTCTTCACCCTATCTATTCCTAATTGCATCCTTGCCATGCCACCTTTTTGACCATGGTACCATTGTGTCACTGTGTCCACTTTTGGACTATCAGGATGATCTTTAAAGAGCAGGATTACTCAAGTACTTTTGCCTCACTTTGGAGTTGTCGTAGCTCTAAGAATATAATAACTTAAGAGTCCTTGTTCAGCAATAAAGACTTACAGAACATTATAACTTTTTTACTCTAGAATCAAATTTCACAGCATTGTGCGACTCGAAAGTAAAATGCATCCCTTCGCTTTGGCTACCTCGACCTCAGAACTTGATGAATGCCCTAGGTCTAGCTCCATAATGTGTGGCTGTCCTCTCACCTTTACTTTCAGCAACTAAAAAGATGTTTCTTCTTTGCACATTTTGTCCTTCAGGATGAAGCAGAACATTATAACTTTTTTACTCTAGAATCAAATTTCACAGCATTGTGCGACTCGAAAGTAAAATGCATCCCTTCGCTTTGGCTACCTCGACCTCAGAACTTGATGAATGCCCTAGGTCTAGCTCCATAATGTGTGGCTGTCCTCTCACCTTTACTTTCAGCAACTAAAAAGATGTTTCTTCTTTGCACATTTTGTCCTTCTTCAGGATGAAGCAGAGCATATGTTTGCATTTGAGTTTGGTCAATCATGAAGTTGTATTTAGCTCATGCACATCCTAGCCACTACAAGAAGGATTCTCTTGCAGATTCTAGCCCATGTTTTTGGCACACCTATAGTTTACCTTTGACTACTAGATGCTTGTAGAATGTGTATTCTTCAACCTTCTAGCTTCAATTGCCTTTTATTTCTTTAAAGATGAATGTTAAGCATAAGGATCTTCCTTCACGGCTGGGCTATCCTTCCGGGCATTGTATTTTGATCATAGTCTAGGGAACTCCATAAATATGTAGCTCTGCACAAAAATGTCTATGTATATTCAATTAAAAACATTTTAAAATATTCAGCTTGTGTGCGCCCCCAAACAGTGCGCCCTATGTTCTTAAAATTTTAACCAATTTACATGGTAACCTGAGCTATATAGTTATCAGCCACCAAGCAACTGTATATTTGATATGAACTCATTTGGGCAGTAGATATGTTTCCACAACCAAGTTTCCCACAGCAGATTACAGCATAATTTGGCTTTGGCAACCATGAGTTCAGTTTCCAAAACCTTCAATTGAACCCATTTGAAATTTTCAGGTTTTAAACAACATAGAGTCATCACTGGCGTAACCATGATCTCACACAACCAAGATTTTGTTTCTGTAGGATTTTTGTAGCCACCCATACCACAAATGCTGACTAAAATGTTACTTCAGTTGTTCATGTATTCGGCTTTGGCAACCAAGTTATCAATTTTCAAAACCTTGAATTGGGACATGCTGAAACCTCTTCTTTAATCATCTTAAAATTATGTCAATTGGGATATTAGGCTCCTATAAAGATATACAATTCTTCAAATAATGAAGTCCATCACGATTGAACTATGTTGCTTCAACATTTAAGAAGCCACCCATCCTGCAAATGCATGATTGATTGGTGACTACAGATTGTTTGGTTCTGGCCAACCCCAAAGGAAAGGCTTGATTGAGAAATTCTTGAGCAATATAAAGAATGCATTATCATTTGAGTACTTACACTTTGGGTAACTCGAGACAAACTTTCACAGAGCAGAGCAGCTAAACCAAAATATAAAAACCTCAGGATCTAGTCTATTTCCTCCTAAAAAAATGCAATCAGAATACATCCTACAGATGAAGTTAGATATACCCGTTTCAAAGGTTCAAATCTTTCGTACAGAAAACCTTTTTAAACTACTTTTTGCAACTTGGATTCTCAAGTCCCCATATTTGAACAAGCAATATGTACTTTTTAAGGAAGGCATGCAACTTTTGTTTCAGCTTAATTACATCTGTCATTCTTCAGAAGAAAATTAAAGTGAAAATGGTAAAGCAAAGGGAAGTAAAAATAATAATAACAATAAAAAGAACCATGTGTATTTTATGGTATGAGGACAAAAAGGGCAGTAAAGCAAAAAAAACTTTAAATTACAAGAGGTTCAAATTTTATCAGCACTTTATGAACCAAAATCCATACGCTATATGGATCACTTGTATAATTTTTTGGAAGGCCCGTGATTCCTAGTATATCCCACACATCATATAGTTGAAAGTAACTAATCATTGGCATGAGTGGCCACACTCGAATGATAAACATCATACATGTTATTAACATAATTTGGATGGTAATTCCCTTGTTCACAGAAGTCTACTACCACGATAAATGTCCTACATGAGCACAGGAATCAACAATTATAATTTTTTTGGACTCAGCTGTTAACACTTCCTTCCATTCAACTCTAGCAATGGCACCTCCTGGGTTTCATCAGGAAAGCACAAAGCACTTTTAAAAAGCTTCATTCTACCTTCTTATCACTCTGAAGTCCTAACCAGAATAGCCAAAATATACAATCATCTCACTCCTAACTGGCACATCAATGGATCTCAATTATGCCTGCCCAAACAAAATATAAAATGATTTCCCCTATCTAAATCTGAATATAAGCTAACTCTAATGAGTCTAATCTTCTCGAATAAACTCATTTCTGAGTCTATATTTTCACAGATTGCTCCCGTCCATCTCAATATTGTAATGTAATCCTTCTCTACATTATCTTGATTGCCATCTTTCAGATCCACAAAACATATTAGGTCAGATACTCATCTGATAAACAATTCCTCCGAGTCAACAGTTCAAGTGCATCCTACATAGAACTCCAAAAACACTATAAATAATGTCCTCAACCTCACCTTCATGCTAGATGCTTGATCTTTTATATCCTTCGAAGCAACGTTTTCTGGTATCAAAACTCAAGGCAACATTTCCTTTCGTCATTGTGCGAGAGCAACACATCTTAGTGTTTCACGAGTACTTGCATTTATTTTGCCAATATAATCATTCTATGAGTACACTAATCATATTCTTTACTTGTATTATTGTTTGATTCCATAATCTACCCAAGCACAAATGCAATTGTAAAGAGTAGCTTATACTGTAACGGGTTATAACCGCAGCATCGTGCTTCCTAGGTATTGACCTAGGAGAAAAACCAACATATCCGGAAACGTTTTCCCTGTTGCATGTCTACTGGGGAGACATGCATTTTCTTTTACTTACAACATTATGATATTAAGATTACACTAATCACATTAAAACAACCAAACATCCATTCTTTAGAGCAATGGTAAAGAGTACCATTTCATTACCTGCAGGATGGCGGGATCGAACTTGGGGATCCCGATCTGCCCCACCGTGAGCGACCCGAAGAAGTTCCCCAGCAGCGCGGCGTCTGGCACGGCCAGCCCGCTCGCCAGCCCAACCACAAAACCTCCCAGGAAGCTGTCCCCCGCGCCGGTAGGATCGACCTCCACCGTGGGAAAAGGCGCCACCTTCGCCTCCCCCTCCCTCCACCACACCCTGCACCCCTCCCCTCCGTCCGTGACGATCACGCAGCACGCCTTCCTGGCCTCCGCTAGGTCCAGGAACGGCGCCTCCTCCGCGGAGGCCTTGAGGAACGACACCCGCGGGAGGAACGGGGAGAACTCCGTGTCCGCGAGCGGGACGAGGGCAACGGAGCCGTCCTCCGGGCCGAACCTTCGGATCAGTCCCTGCGCGTCGACGAGGAGGACCCGGCAGAGGTCGGACATTCTGGAGAGGGTTTCGGGGGGGATCTCGCCCCCGACCGCCGCGGCGACGCCGAAGTGGAATCGGCGGTCGGGGATCTCGGAGGCGGCGATGGGGTCGCAAGCAGAGACTCGTCGGAGAGTGCGGGCTCCGGCGGAGGCGGCGGCGGAGGAGAGGTGGGCGTGGAAGAGGGTGGTGGGGGAGGAGGGGGAGAGGATGGGGGGGTGGCGGAGGACGAGGGAGGGGTAGAAGAAGTCGGAGCCGACTTTGGAGACGAAGCGGAGGGAGAGGGGGAGGAAGAAGGGGTCGAGGACGTTGGAGATGAAGGAGGCGGCTCCGCCGAGGGACTCGGCCATGGGTTCGGAGTCGCGGAAGAGGACGTCGTGGCAGTAGTTGCCGACGACGAGGCCGAGGGGGCTAGGGTTAGGGTTAGGGTTTTGGACACCGCCGTCGGCTTCGTCGGCGTCGGCGATTTGTTGGACCATCACGACGAGAAAGTGTTGCTTACTGTGCTGGTGCTGGTGTTGGTGCTGCTACATCATAACCTTTATTTTAGTGTGTATGGAGAGGTGGTGGACGACAAAGGAAAGGGCGGTACAGATGCCGAGGCGAGGGGAGGCACGCACCTGTATACGTGGCACACAACATCAACGGAGAGAAGAAACATGTGAGTGAAAAAAAAAAAAAAATTAGAGCAGAAAATTCGGGGCAAGAACCTCCGTCCATGGCTTCAAAATCATCATTTACTCTCCAATTGACCCTACATTTTTTTTTCAAAAAAGGGATTATTTACAATGATATTTTCTATATTTTATATTTATTATACAGATCTTTCATATTTTAAAAATAAATATATTAACATATTTTATGTTTTGTGTTAAATATACGAACTATTCTAAATTTTATAATTTATGTAAAATATTTTACACTGACCATCCATATTTTAAAAATAAATTACAAAGGACAGGGACTGCCGGTGTATTTATTTTTAAACTAGGAGACGGCCGTATAATAAGCACAAAATATGGGAAGTGTCAGTGTAAAATAAAGGTTTTACACTGACAATTCCTACTTCAAATTTGAGAATAGTCCGATTCTCAAATTTGAGGGGAAAAAATTAACTCCTCAAATTTAATAATCTACTTTTATACCTATTTTATCATATATTTTTTAAATAAATATAATAAATATAATTATTATATTATTAAAAAATATTATTTATACTAACTACCTCTATGTTTTTAGTTTATAATACGGGGTACCCCTGCTTTAAAAAAGTTATACTGACTACCCCTACTTTTTTGGTTCATTACACGGGATATCCTTACTTTAAAATAAAAATAAAAAAGTTATAACACTAGCTACCCCTATTTTTATTTTATTTTTCTAAAGGGATGGGTGGTCAATGTAATTTGTTTAAAAACAGGAGTACCTAGTGTTATAAACAAAACAGAAAATTTTGTGTACCGATAATAATTTTAAATTAATTAAGTGTAACGATAGAAGTTTTAAAAAATTTGAAATTACGATACATATCGCCAACAGAGTTGGCAAAATTAGGAGTGCTCAATTTTCGCCAACCCAATTGGCGAAAATTCGACGAAAACCGACGTGGAATCCGACGGGGCAATTTTGTGGAATGCGACGTGGCAATTTTGGCCGGGAATGGTTAGATTTTCGCCAACCGAGTTGGCAAAAATTTGGTCGGTTAGTTTTTTTTGGTTTTATGTTTAGGGTTTGATTTGGTTTGGTTTTTTTTATGTTGGTTTGATTTGTGTTAGTTTTTTTGTTGGTTTTTTTTGTTATTTTTTTGTTGGTTTATTTTCTGGGTATGTTCATATTGTAACGTTCATATTTTTACAACAACTCTTTTTTTCTTATATCTATAAATTTCTTTCATTCTTCTGCTATTCATTTCTCACTCAACCAACGTAAAAAAAATTTCTTCTATTCATTCTCACTCAACAGCTTACTCAACAGAAGCTACTTCAGCTCACTCACTGTATTTAGAAGTTCATTCTCTAGTCATGGATCAAAGTCTAACAATATTATGTTCGGTTGGAGGTGTGCTAAATGGGTTAGTTTATGAAGGAGGTTTAACTGAAAATTTTTTAATTGATAAAAATATTTCGTTTAATAGTTTACGTAATCAAATTGTTGAGCAATGTTCTATTGATTATGAATTTATATTGGTTCATGTTTATTTAACTAATTGTATAAAGTTAGTTAGTGAACAAGCATGAAAATTTATTCTAGAAGTTAATGTACAAGCAACGTACATTAATATTTATGTAACTTCACCACCACCTAGAAATAATATTGTAAGTAGTATATATGCTTCTAATCAAGTTAATACTACCCCTAGTTCTTCTCATCAAGTTATTTTATTTACTGAACAAGAACATATTATAGATGATGGTAATAACGACGATGAAAACAGTGATGATTTAATTAAAATTTTAGATGATGAATTTAATGGCAATGTTGATAGTGTTAGCATTTCTGGATTAATCATTGGAAGAAAATTTGATAATCGTTCTGAATTTAGATATTTTATTAGTGATATAGCAATTGCACATAATTTTACTTGTCATGCTACTTTAAACAATGCTAGTGGGATTGTATATAAATGTAACGATTCAAGTTGTAATTGGAGAGTATACGCTAAAGCAAGTGGTAAAGGTGAAGGTTTTGTTATTACAACGCTAGAAAATGTACATTCTTGTTTAGGGGGACTTACAACAGGTTCTCATCCATTAGCTACTACTGTATGGGTTAAAAATAAGATTATTGATTAAATTCAAGATAATCAGTCGTATAGTCCATCGCATGTTGTAAATGATATATATAGAGAACACGGAATATATATTAAATATTGTAAAGCTTGGAAAGCTAGGAAACTTGCTCTATCCGAAATAAATGCTAGTTATATTAATGCATATAGTAGTCTTGAAGAGTATGATTTTAAAATTATTGAAATAAATTCAGGTAGCCAATATTTTATACAGACTACAGAAGACAATAGATTTAAAAGAATTTTTATTTGTTTCCCCGACGTGCCCCCGTGTCGCCGCCAAGGTGAGCACTCCCCCTCTCTTTGTATTGTATATTGTGTTATGTTTTGTTATGTTTAGTTTAGTATTATCATGTGTGGGTTATATACTTTGAGTTAACATTGATGGTATGTATAATGCATTGATCTTTACGGTTTGAGGTTATGTAAAATATGCGTTGATGGTTGTGGCGGAGCAGGTTTAATTGTCGTGAATGCTCTAGACGACCTTAGAGTTTTGAAAGCATGAATTTTAGGATTTATTATATTTTAATATATAAGCAATTGATGGTTAAATGCAAGGTTGATATTTAGGTTTATTTCAGGTTATAATATGCACTTGATGGTTGGGGATGACATAGATTAAGTGTAGGGTTTATGAATGCATCAAGTTTAAGGTTTGACATAGATTACACCGTCGTTGCACTTGCTTCTTTCTGTTATACTTTGGCATGCTGTATTTTTGTACATTATTACGTCCCCCTGAGGACCTGGTCCCCTGCCAGTTTTGCAGCATAGACGATTACGGAGCATTTGGAGTTGCTGATGGAGTTGCATGTCTTGCAGGCATTGTACCAGGTACTTACATCATTTCTACCGGCATTATGGTTATTTTATATTGTTTATTCATCTGTTGTTGTAGCCTAGTTTTTATAGACTCATATTTCTTCTCGAGTCTATTCGAGTTGGTGTGTTATTGGGCAACCGACTTTAGCACATGTAGCTCTTTCTTGTATATTTCTGTTCATTGTGGATTGAGACATAGATGTTTACATTTACGGGATTTTTAGATAGTGTCCTTTATTATACAGCTTATACGTTTTTGAGTCAGACCAGAGTCTGGTCGAATGCGTAGCTGGCGTGTCGCGTATTCCTGGTCCTATGTATTTTGGGACTGGGGCATGACATTGTGGCTCCAATTTTGAGTAGTTCCTAAGCTCCCTTGTCTCTCACCAGCTTGTCTTTCTTTATAGCTACTTGTTCAACTTTTATTCAATCTTTCTTATTCTCAAGATTTGTGCATTCGTACTGCACAAGTCTTGACCCGCATTTATTTACTTTTGTCTCTCTTTGTTGTTGATTGTTGTGAGTTTTGTCATTCACCTTGGGCCTCCTTTGTGATACTTATTGCTTGGAGTTTTGACCCCACTGATTTTGTATGGCCAGGTTTCCTAGCTAGACCCAAGGATCCACCGTCACACCATTGGATAGCTCGCACTCGGAGGATTGCGGCTCGAAATTGCGAGTGGGTTATCTTTATCTTGTACTTTTATTTTGTGGTGTTAGCCAAGGACGTGTTAGTCCTTGTTTTTTGGTTTTTGTTCCCTCCGTCTAGACGACATATGTGTATATTTTGGACCGTGGCTAGTTGTACATTTACATATCTTTTGTATATTCAGTTGATGTATCTTTTTATTATGTCAGCTCTCATGATTATGTTTGCCTACGTGTTTGGGATGCCTTACCCATCACGTACATGATTTACTCTTTACTGCTTCTTGTGTTGATTGGATTGAGATATGATTTGTCCGACCATAGGAGTCGTCAGTGGCATGCTAGAGTCTTCATATTTGTCTTCTAAACAACCGTGATCGTCATACGATATTTTTATACCTTATACGGGATAGCTGGCAATGTTCGCCCCCATATCCAGTATTCTGGAAACGAGATGTGACAGTTGGGCGAGATGAAGCTTCTCATTCAGAGATGTGATTTTTCTATTATAAATGACTTAATGTATGGAACATCATCGTTGTATAAGCTATTGGCTTGTAAGCCTTGTGGCACGTTTCATTATATTAAGAGGGAGAGAGTGCTTGTAATCGAATATTCTTTGGCTTCGAGCCATTCTAGTTCCACTATATTACTATAAATAAAGAGAATTATTTTTGTACATCTTGTGTCGATTCAACTTTTCTGCTTAGTATTTCCGTCGCAATGACTTTGTATCTTAGATGTTCTATCGATCATTTGGTGTTTGTCTTGTACAAATATAATTTAGACTTGTACGACATCACGTCCAGTGTCGACTTAGCGATTCTGTGGAATCGTGACGTGACATTGGATGTGTATGAACTGTAATTGAATTATAATGAGATCAGGGCCAACTATATCAATGATCCAATCTATGCTTGTGGTTCCTATAATGGATAACTTAGTCATGAACTAATCCTAATCCTAGCTAGGAAGTCAACATATTCCCAACTAACCCGTCTCTTTAGTACAAGTAGAGGGCTAGGGACCATTTCCAATAAACTTATAGATTATTTATATACTCTCAAAAATAAAGAAATAAAATAAAATAAAATCAACCTCTGGAGACTTATACCTAATTAATTTAAACAACTAAAAGAAAACAGAAAATCTAAATTGACCCTCTTATTTTTTCCACACACATCTATCTTCCGGCTTTTTCGTGTCGGTGATCTCTTCGAACATGCATGGTTATTAATTTGCATGTGTTATAATGCTCAACTTTACCTCTACTTCATAATTGTTTCTGCTTCTGTGGTAATGCTCTTTTTTATCTCTACTTCAATTCTGCTTCTGCTTCTGCTTATGCTTATATAGATCAGGTGTTTATTGTGATTTAAGCAATTCACATGCATGCATATGCAAACTATAAGACCCGTCCCGCGTTATGTCCCCCTTTGCTTTGACCCATATGTAAACGGGGATTTGAAGCTGTGGGTATGGCGCTCGTGGGCGCACAATTGGCACGGTATGGTATGTGGGTTCGTATCAGATCTATCGATGCATGCAACCACCAGACAACAATATGCATTAATTAAAAGCATGATATGATCATATATAGGTTCCTTCCTTACTCTTTCCAATAGATATCCATCCATCCATCCATCCATCCATCCATCTATAAATAAAATCCTTAATCTATAGCTCTCCCTCCAAGCACTTGAGTTTTGTTCTTGTTGTTACTAGCTAGCTTGTTAATTATAATGGCAGACAAGAACGAAGCAGCAACAAGTGCTGATCCTATGATCATCAAGGACCACTCCTTGCACCACCAAAAGAACAAATTAGGGTACAAAACCTACATTCCACCACTACTGCTGCTGCTGCTGCTGCTCATTCCCTTCCTATTAGTACTACTCTCTTCACTTGTTTCAATCCACAAATTGCTCTACTCGACCCTTATCAACCTCAACTCGGCAACCCTAGTCTTCATTCTAGTCGCGACCGCGACCGCGACCGCGACGTCGGCCTACTTCGCGTACCTCCGGCCCCGGCCAGTCTACCTCGTGGACTTCTCGTGCTACAAGCCCCCCGAGGCGCACAAGGTCACCCGCGAGGCCTTCATGCGGCAGTTCCGCAGCCACGGGGCGTTCACCGACGGCAGCGTCGCGTTCCAGAGGCGGATGCTGGAGCGGTCGGGGCTCGGGCAGTCCACGTACCTGCCCGAGTCCCTCCTCACCCTGCCCATGTCCCCGAGCATCCGCGCGGCGAGGGACGAGGCCGCGGCGGTCGTGTTCGGGGCGATCGACGACCTGCTGGCGAAGACGGGGGTCGATGCCGCAAGGGAGGTCGGGATGCTGGTCACCAACTGCAGCCTCTACGCCCCGACCCCGTCGCTGTCGGCGATGATAGTGAACCGCTATGGGATGAGGGGGGACGTGAGGAGCTACAACCTTGGAGGCATGGGGTGTAGCGCTGGCCTCATCTCTATAGATCTTGCGAAGCAGCTACTTCAGGTTAGGTATTTCTGTTATCATACATATACTTAGCACGTGTTTTGCACCTTAAAAATAAGCAAACAATAGGTAAGTATTTTAAGAAAATACCTTTTTGGCACCCGGGTGCACGCGAGGGGTGCACGCCAGAGATGACCAGAGAGGCCGCCGAAGACGCCGGAGTGCATAGAAAGAGGAGAGGGAGGGACGGAGAGGAGAGTACTGCGCCGCCTCCTCCTACTCCTCCGCCTCCCCTCTCCCCTCCTACTCTGTCGTTGGAGCCTCTCTCCCACCTCCTGCTCCCGCCACAGCCGTCCTCCTCCCTCCGGCACCGCCGCCACTCCCCCGCGCACCACCGCACCTCCCCCTCACTCTTGCGTCGTTTCCGGCCTCCGTGGCCCTCTCCGCAGTCGCGGATGCACGGAAGGACCGAGCACCCGGATGCCAAATAGCAGGATTGATTATTTTACTTGAGAAGAACAAACAATAACTTTTTTATTTTTACACTTAGGAAGAACAAACAACAATCTCTTGTTCTATACGTAATTATCTAACTACCCATATTAATAATTTTAATTAGTAAATATAGGTAAGAGTATTTTTGGAAGAAAAAAAATTCACGATGAATGCTAACTTTTCCTATTATACAGTAGTATAGATTAATTAATTTATTGTTGCATTCACATTTACTCTATTTAACTAGTAAATTCCTCGTGCGTTTAACGCAAAATAAATTATTTTTTCTAATATTGTTAAATGATAATTTAAATATATTTGAATTAATTATTTTTGTAAATATATGTGTGGATAATTAGATAATATAAGGTAATTAAACTATTAATTTGATTTTTTGTCTTAATTTTTAATTTTGATGGTTCTTTTAGACTAATTTTTAAAAATTAATTTTGTATTATTTTATTTCGTATATTTTTTAATTAATTGAGGATATATATGTATTGTGAGACGACTCATTTTTTTAGCCATTTTGAGACCGCTTAGTATTATTTTGACTTGGTGCCAAAATAACATCACTTCTATCTATTATCTATTTTGATGGAAAACTAGAATTGAGTTTCACATAACTTGTTGCCCCCCCCCCCCCCCCCCCCCTCTTCTTTTTTCTTCCTTTTTCGTATCGTCCTATCCCGTCCCGTCCAGTCCCATCCCGTCTCGTCTCGTCTCGTCTCGTCTCGTCTCGTCTCGTCTCGTCTCGTTAAAGTGCTTATTTATTTAAAGTTTTAAATAAATAGGACAAACCATTTTCATTGTATATGTATTATTGATTCTCATAGATATTGCATTTGAGAAGATATTAAGCTGAGATGAAAAGAAAGAAGTAATTTTTTTTATTTATTCAGCAACACCAATTGATTAAAAACAAATTATTGAATCATGAATCAAGTTTGCGTACGCAAAAAATTGTACTGGAAATCGATTCGGACAAGCACTATGTCGAGTTAAACCGGATCAACCAGTAGGTTAACCAAAGTGATCCAAATTCAATCATTTTGGACACTAATTCTTTTTAAAATATTTATTTACGACCGATTTAAAAAAAAAATAATAGATCAAAATTAACTCAATTATAAAAAGCTACTCATTCACGTGTCAACCGGTTAAACTGTCAAAGTCTGGTTTTTAAAAGACGACCTTGTGACGTCTGAGTTCGTAGTTATGGTCAGATGATCATCTAACGATTCCCAAATCATCGAACGGTTCTCCGGACCAATCAAATCTAGGATCTGCTAGCTCATGCGAAAAGGAGAGGAGAGTTGCATGTGTATGCTTTAAAGAGGAATGGGCAGTAATTCCACGCTTAAAAGAAGCACGATGTAGGAGCCAGTGAGCCACAATCATAATTCCACGGCCTTGTCGAGGCCCAAAACTTCAGAAAATATTCTCTCGCTGAAAACAATAAATAAAAAATGAATGCATTGTTGACTAATATATCTGCCGGTGGCAGTGCAAGCAGAGAAAGAAAACATCAGAAAATGCATGTGCCTCTTTTTACTCTTTTCCGTCCTTCGTGTTGATGTTGGGCCGGCCAGCCGACCACCCATCGTGGCTAGACACGCAAGGATGGACTTATTGAAGGCCCTTTTTAACTTATGTTTTTCTTGAAACTAATTTTTCAAGAAATTTCAGTTTCATTTTATTATAATTTTTATGCTCTTAAACTAAAGTTGTGTTCGGTTCATTGTAATTTTCAAAAATAATATAATATAATCAAATTTGTAATAGCCATTTCATTTCAATACAATACATTACATTCAAAAAAAGAAAAAAAAATCCAACCAAATATCTGAATTAGTTTTTCAACTTCATACTAATCATATTAAATTGTTCATTCCTACGAACCAAACCCCCGTATAATTTATTTATTTATTTATTTCCTTGTTGTTTATTCCACATAATGGTCACGTTCTTTAATTTACAGGTCCACCGCAACAGCTACGTGCTGGTGGTGAGCACCGAGAACATGACCCTGAACCCGTACTTCGGCAACAACCGCTCCATGCTCGTCACCAACAGCCTCTTCCGCATGGGCGGCGGCGCCGTCCTCCTCTCCAACCGCCGCCCCGACCGCCTCCGCTCCAAGTACCGGCTCCTCCACGCCCTCCGCACCCACACCGGCGCCGCCGACCGCTGCTTCTCCTGCATCAGCCAGGAGGAGGACGAGGCCGGCATCGTCGGCGTCAGCCTCTCCAAGGACCTCCTCTCCGTCGCCGGAGACGCGCTCAGGTCCAACATAACCACCCTCGGCCCACTGGTCCTCCCGCTCTCCGAGCAGCTCCGCTTCCTCGCGGCCCTGGTCAAGCGAAAGATGCTGAAGACGGGGTCGATCAAGCCGTACGTCCCCGACTTCAAGCTCGCGTTCGAGCACTTCTGCATCCACGCCGGGGGACGAGCCGTGCTCGACGAGCTGGAGAGGGGCCTGGGGCTCAGCGAGTGGAGCATGGAGCCGTCGAGGATGACGCTGTACCGGTTCGGGAACACGTCGAGCAGCTCCCTGTGGTACGAGCTCGCCTACTGCGAGGCGCAGGGGAGGGTCCGGAGGGGCGACCGCCTCTGGCAGATCGCGTTCGGCTCGGGGTTCAAGTGCAACAGCGCGGTGTGGCGCGCTCTCAAGACCATCGACCGCGCCGCCAGCAGCTCCTCCGACTCGACCAACCCTTGGGCCGACGAAATCCACGAGTTCCCCGTGCATGTGCCCAAGGTTGTGTCCATTGATTTGGACACGACCAACTGACTCGACGACTCATGACTGGACTGCCTACGAACGGGGTTCTATACTCTATTCCTATACTGTACGCACCGTATAGGGGAAAATACGTTTCTACGCATGCTGGATCCGGAAAATTAATTTATACTACTATATATGATTGGAAATTAAGTCTGGACCTACTACATCTACTAAGTATTTTATTTATAATACTTTGCTCCAGCTAATGAAATTATTTTAGTAAAATTGAAGTGTTTCAACTCTGAAACAATTGTACCAAAAAATTAAGTTTTCTATTTATTTTCTTCTTGATCAACGACTGTCATCATATGGTATAATTATACTATGTAATATTAGAGTTTTAATTATTTCTGATCTTTCTAAATACATATCCGTGATTACTAGCCCCTACGGACTATGTCCTTGCTCAAGATTAATTTACTAATTAAAATGGTTATTAAGAGTAAGAGGGGCAACTAAGATAATTTCACCGTGAGTTTTTGGTTGCATGTAAGTAAAAAAATTACTAGAAACAAAACTAAAATCTTAGATGTTCAACGTTACTAGTACAATTTACAATATGCAGTAAATATATTTATGACTTTCTGTATTTTACTTGCACATGATGCCTACAAACTGAAAATTAATATTTATATTAATTTACCTTGTATAATTTAATATTATTTAATATCATAATTACTAATATATAATAGTATTAATTAATTTTTTTAGTTAGCTGCTAGTTATTTAAATAGTAAAATTAAAATAGAGGATGTGGAAAGTGAAAATTAGAAGGGATAAAGAGAGTAGAGATCAATTATTGCTCCAATTTGTCCACGGGGTCGTGGCATGTTGGTTACGATGGGGGGCTTCCGTGGGGATGGGCACGATTCGAATCCCCTCTTGAGAACTTAGTTCCTAACCCGGTGGAAATGACATATCAAAAAAAATGATTGCTCAACCAAACACAAAAAGTGAAATTTTCATCCACACTTTCTGTTGGTGTTGTTTCCTTTGGACTAGTAAATATAGTTCCACATTGGCTACACCACCAAGTGGATATCTCAATATAATACTTTGTATGAGTTGAGGTGTGCACATGAGGTGTGGTGGGGCACATGGATGCCATGTGGGGTGTATTCCTATGAGGAAAAAGGATTAACTCCTCATGAAAGCATTTATGCTTTTTGTCATGCTCTTGGAATTATTTCCATATGAGCTAAGCCCCAAACGACTCGGACTCGGGCTCGGACTCAATGGTGCAAATTGGCACTTTGTTGGCGCACTTTGCACTTCAGCATCATCGCATGACGCTTGTGCGCATTTGATGTGCATGCTGTCACGCCCCGATCTCCCGCAGGCAAATCGGTCGTCCCCGCTAGGCGAGAATCACCACGCCAGCGCTCCCGCGAGACGATCGCTTCGACCCATCCGGGCGTGATACCGCACGAGCGTGGGCCGCACCCGTGCAAGGCCGTGGTTCGTTGGCTGGAGGTAAGAAGTCTAAGCCACAGAGTCGCACAGATTGTCCGAGTGCAGCAGAATTTATGAACGCATATGCGATCGGTAACAAGTTCACTGAGTCGACAATAGCGGAAGACTTGAATAACACAAGTAGAAACCCTTTATTGATATAAACAAGTGTTACAGGCGGCGCTTGGCCGAGATTACAATTCGCTCAGATCTCTCTCTTGAAACAGTAAAAGTGTGTCAAGTGGCTACAATTATGGAATGATTATACAGGGGATGTTCAGGCGATATTCCAACATTATGTCTTGTATATGTGCTTCTATTCCGGACGCAACGCTGCAAGGCTTCAGAGTGAACTCCACGCCTTAGCACGCACGAAGGAGGCATCCGCACCGAACGAGGTTCTCCCGCACCATGCAAACGATCTGGTGGGTTATCAGTACATTGAATGCACTGGTGGGGAGGCTACTCGCCCGCTCGACAAATCCAAACACGTAATATAGGTTCCGTGCACCAACTATTATGTTGTCTTTCTAGTTGTCTTAGGGTCAGTTTCATGGCAAGGTTAAATAGCCTAACTCGTGTGGCAGTGCGTCGTGCGATATAAGAGAAAACACGACGAGACTTACCAACTTACCGTTTGATCTTCCCTGTTCAAGGCAAACCAAGTTAATTCAAGCACAAGCAACATATGTGATAATTTAGGAGGCAATAACATGTGCAACATGAGTGTCGTGAGCGAGACTACATTTTCGATGCACGAGTTACAGTTATTTCCAGTCACTATGTTATGAACGTTCAGGGCAATAGCATATGCAAACGCTCTGTTGTGACGAGTCTATTGTTTTGGTTGCACGAGTTACTCGGATGATCAGGTGTGTTGCATACGATGTTCAAGTGCTCTTTATGCACAAGTATTGTATTACCATTAATCGTTCAGGTGTTCAGTTATTCTCGATGCGATGCAATGACTCGCACGTGGATAACCGCTAGCGAGGATGACTTATCTATATGAATAATTATCGCTGGCATAGCCATAAAGGACCAATTTTAGTCTCTAACGAGAATGGTATGCAGCGAGAGAACATGATGCGATGCATGCCATTCCGTCTTTGTATATGGGTGACTAAACATGAGAGTTCTATCCGGATCGGATCGGCCCCGGTGCCCCGGTGACCGCCCGTGGAACTGAGATCCGAAGATCACCTTTTTTAAGTTGTCCGCGACATGCAGGTCAGGGTCCTTCCAAATCCATAACTTGACATGATAATCCATGATTCTTGCTCTGAACCGAGAATTTGCTCCACGAGCTGGGATTCTTGACTTGCTTCACAGGATTCTCGTTCAGAGGTAAACTTGATGTGATTATCAGTCAGGTGTAATCTTGACAGGATTCTTTCTCAATGAACAACTTGCCTTGATGCATTCCCCTGGTGCGGGGTCTGCCTTAGCGACCTGATCCCGTATACTTGCAGGTTCAATTGCACAGAAAAGCTATTTGATAGTCTTCTGGCTGACTCAATGCATGAATAATACACGATAGTGTTCCTTGATTTTGTGGCATTGATTTCGTGTGGCAAACACTGAGGCAAGGCAACATTCAAGTTAACATATAAGCAGGCAAGCATGCATTCATAAACATTCACATTAGCTCGGGTCCAAAGGTAAGCCGAGGAGTGAAACCGTATAGGGACTTCCCGAGCGATATGATCTAGAGTCGTGCAGTGTATACAAGTGAACTCCTTATCATTTCCTTTACTCCATCCGAGTTATCTATCATCGAGTCCAGTTCGTTCATGTAGTGATTATGGTTCGTCTATTAAAATTATCCAACTTCAATGTTACCGTTCGATAAATCTATAGCCTACCTCTTTCATTCCTCAAGAAACTAGTTTCAAATATTCAAGCCCAAGTCTATTCCATTATGATACGTTCCATTCATCGAGTTCATTTGGAATAATCATCGAACATGTTCCCGTGAGTTCGATTATCCCCATCGTACGTGAAATCACCATGTCGGCGCTCCCGCGGGAGAACCGTTCCCATTGGGACTAATTTGAGAGTTATAGTTTCGAACTAGATTTTAAGACCGTTCTTCCTGTAACACCCCATTCCGTTCTAGCGGACTACCGTCTCAAACGGTAATCGTACAGCTGTCCCAACCTGCTTTGCCTCGATCAAGAAGCAAAGGATATCCAGACTTGCCCCTACAGGAATCCGGCTTGGACTTTCAGAGGCTCGCTCAGACGTATCGCTCTACCGAGGCGAATCATCGCTAAGGTGGGTGGCTACGGTGAACTTGTCTTTGCTTAGCCAGCACACATAAAATCTGGAATTTTCATGCTAGTCGCTAGGTGAATAACCCCCTGCATGCTAATAAATCCAACGCACCTAGCTAAGGAAATAATTCCAACTTGTATTGCTTGCTAGAACATGGAAAATGAAATACTGCTTATATGTGTCAGACCCTCGCATGCTAAGTCCCTAACGGTTTCATCTCTCGGCTTACCTTCGGGTCCGAGCAACGTGCCTGCTTATGTCCCTTAGAAACGCATGCTTGTCTGCTTGTAATATTGCCTTGTTTTCATCCAACTCCGGGAGACTACTAAGTAGTCGTTCCGTGCATGTTTGACCCTGCAAGTATCCGGGACCGTTAGGTCACCAGGCAGCCCCGAACCAGGGGACTGCATCATGTCAAAGACTCATTCAGGTATTGGATCTCCCTGCAAGTCTCCCTCGTGTGCGGGTTTACATCAGCCCAGGAAACTGTGCATATCCAATAGCTAAGTGAATCATGATTCAAGTATCCCGTGTACTCGTGTACTCGTATTCCCGTGCACTCGTGTTCTCGTGTTCTCTTGTTCTAGTGCACGCGTGTTCTCGTGTATCTCGTGATAATTGGAAGACCCCAATTATGCATGTCGCGGACTAGTTCCACGGACGGTCACCGGGGCACCGGGGCCGATCCGGTCCGGATGGAGCTCGTGTGTAGTCTTCGTGTTCGGGACTGGGTAGCTTGCAGCTCATCGTGTACTCTTGTAGCAAGCTATCCTTGTCCCCGGCTACGTCCATAATGGCTTTGCCAGCGACCGTGTTCATATAGATAAGTCATCCTCGCTTAGCGGCTATCCGCGTGCGAGTCACTGCATCGCATCAATGAATAACAAAACACCTGAACGATCATGTTATAAACAACCCTCGTGTATGCATATGCTTGCCTCCTGAATGTTTATACATGCCTCTGCTCGAATTTATACTGTTGCCTCAATGTTTGCCTTGGACAGGGAAGGAGATGGTAAGTTGGTAAGTCTCGCCGTGTTTTCTCTCATGTTGCACGGCGCACTGCCCGACACGTTAGGCTATTCAATATCTGCATGAAACTGATCCTAAGGCAACTAGAAAGACAACTTAATAGTTGTGCACGGAACCTGTATTACGTGTTTGGATTTGTCGAGCGGACGAGTAGCTTCCCCACCAGTGCATTCAATGTACTGATAATCCACCAGTTTGTATGCAGGGTGCGGGAGAACCTCGTTCGGTGCGGATGCCTCCAACGTGCGTGCTAAGGCCAGGAGTTTCCTCTGAAACCTTGCAACGGTGCGTCCGGGACTGAAGCACATATACAAGACATAATATTGGAGCGTCGCCTGAACATCGCCTGTACAATCATTCCACAGTTGTAGCAATTTGGCACGCTTTTACTGTTTCAGAGAGAGAGGCTTGAGCGACTTGTAATCTCGGCTATACGCCGCCTGTAACACAAGTTTATATCAATAAAAGAGCTTGCTTTACTTCAACTTGTGTTTCAATGCTTCCGCTATATTTGTCGACTCAGTGAACCTGTTACCGATCGCCTATGCGTTCATGACTCCGCTGTACTTGGACAATCTGTGCGACTCTGTGGCTTAGAACTCTTGCCGCCAGCCAATGAACCATGGCCTTGCACGGGCGTGGATCACACTCGTGCGGCATCACGCCCGGATGGGTTAAGCGATCGTTCCGCGGGAGCGCTGGCGAGGGTAATTCCCGCCTAGCGGGAACGGCCGATTGCCTGCGGGAGATCGGGGCGTGACATGTTGGTATCAGAGCCTGGCTTCTACGTCTTTGTCCTCAATTCGATATCTCTGTTTCGAAAGCTCGTTCGTGGGTTATGTGCACGCTCTCTCTCAATGCCTCGATGGGATGTTCCAACAATAAGTCTAAATACTTTCAAAATACGTTTTGATTGATATGATTGCTTGTCTGGTTGTATGCTGCGAGTGGCCTTTGTGCCAACCTGTGCGAACCCTTGAGAGTATCGCTAGTAGCTTGTCCGATTTTCACTAACCCTAAGTTTGGTTGAATGCATCTATTCGAGGGACGCCTTGAACTAGTGCACTATCCAAGACTTAAGAAAAGGTGAAACTCGAGTGCTGAGACTTCGCTATCACTAAGCTGGTTGACGTGTTCACGCTAGAGGGGCCCTTCGAAAGTGCGCACGATCCAGTCTAAGCGATATGCTGATTTCGACGCTTGTGCAAGTGAAGATCCAAATAAAACAAGTACAACGACTTGTCTAGGATTTGCCTCAACCCTAGACCCCTGCTTGTCCTTAGTAAGTCTCGAGGACGAGACTTTTTCTAAGTTGGGTAGGATGCCCCATTCTGTTCTAGCAGACTGCCGTCTCAAACGGCAATCGTGCAGCTGTCCCGACCTGCTTTGCCTCGATCAAGAAGCAAAGGATATCCAGACTTGCCCCTACAGGAATCCGGCTTGGACTTTCAGAGGCTCGCTCAGACGTATCGCTCTACCGAGGCGAATCATCGCTAAGGTGGGTGGCTACGGTGAACTTGTCTTTGCTTAGCCAGCACACATAAAATCTAGAATTTTCATGCTAGTCGCTAGGTGAATAACCCCCTGCATGCTAATAAATCCAACGCACCTAGCTAAGGGAATAATCCCAACTTGTATTGCTTGCTAGAACATGGAAAATGAAATACTGCTTATATGTGTCAGACCCTCGCATGCTAAGTCCCTAACGGTTTCATCTCTCGGCTTACCTTCGGGTCCGAGCAACGTGCCTGCTTATGTCCCTTAGAAACGCATGCTTGTCTGCTTGTAATGTTGCCTTGTTTTCATCCAACTCCGGGAGACTACTAAGTAGTTGTTCCGTGCATGTTTGACCCTGCAAGTATCCGGGACCGTTAGGTCACCAGGCAGCCCCGAACCAGGGGACTGCATCATGTCAAAGACTCATTCAGGTATTGGATCTCCCTGCAAGTCTCCCTCGTGTGCGGGTTTACATCAGCCCAGGAGACTGTGCATATCCAATAGCTAAGTGATTCATGATTCAAGTATCCCGTGTAATCGTGTTCCCGTGCACTCGTGTTCTCGTGTTCTCTTGTTCTAGTGCACGCGTGTTCTCGTGTATCTCGTGATAATTGGAAGACCCCAATTATGCATGTCGCGGACTAGTTCCACGGACGATCACCGGGGCACCGGGGCCGATCCGGTCCGGATGGAGCTCGTGTGTAGTCTCCGTGTTCGGGACTGGGTAGCTTGCAGCTCATCGTGTACTCTTGTAGCAAGCTATCCTTGTCCCCGGCTACGTCCATAATGGCTTTGCCAGCGACCGTGTTCATATAGATAAGTCATCCTCGCTTAGCGGCTATCCGCGTGCGAGTCACTGTATCCTAAGGCAACTAGAAAGACAACTTAATAGTTGGTAAGTCTCGCCGTGTTTCCTCTCATGTTGCACGGCGCACTGCCCGACACGTTAGGCTATTCAATATCTGCATGAAACTGATCCTAAGGCAACTAGAAAGACAACTTAATAGTTGTGCACGGAACCTGTATTACGTGTTTGGATTTGTCGAGCGGACGAGTAGCTTCCCCACCAGTGCATTCAATGTACTGATAATCCACCAGTTTGTATGCAGGGTGCGGGAGAACCTCGTTCGGTGCGGATGCCTCCAACGTGCGTGCTAAGGCCAGGAGTTCCCTCTGAAGCCTTGCAACGGTGCGTCCGGGACTGAAGCACATATACAAGACATAATGTTGGAGCGTCGCCTGAACATCGCCTATACAATCATTCCACAGTTGTAGCCATTTGGCACGCTTTTACTGTTTCAGAGAGAGAGGCTTGAGCGACTTGTAATCTCGGCTATACGCCGCCTGTAACACAAGTTTATATCAATAAAAGAGCTTGCTTTACTTCAATTTGTGTTTCAATGCTTCCGCTATATTTGTCGACTCAGTGAACCTGTTACCGATCGCCTATGCGTTCATGACTCCGCTGCACTTGGACAATCTGTGCGACTCTGTGGCTTAGAACTCTTGCCGCCAGCCAATGAACCATGGCCTTGCACGGGCGTGGATCACGCTCGTGCGGCATCACGTCCGGATGGGTTAAGCGATCGTTCCGCGGGAGCGCTGGCGAGGGTGATTCCCGCCTAGCGGGAACGGCCGATTGCCTGCGGGAGATCGGGGCGTGACACTTCCAAACTCTAAGCCAAAGCCATTATCGTTCATCTCTTTCATCAAAACACAATATTTCTTTTTGGGCTAACTTCTTATTCGAGCGAAATTGTATTCAAGTTCAGTCCAGTTATCGTATGAGACTTATGGATCTATTTGGATATTTCTAAATGATCCATACACCACTTGGAATTGAGTTATCCCATTAAATCTATTTTCGATCCGTATCTTCCAATACGAAATATCGTTTGGGCTATTTCCTAAAATCCAAGCATAACTCTCTATATTCGCCTAAGCGATAAATCCGAGAATGTTTCTATCGGTTGGCATTATAAAGCTGACTTGTCTTATTCCTGAGCGACATCCATTCTCGTTTGTAACTTAGTTTGCACCAAAGAGTCTTGGCGCGCGATACTCTACACAACTTAGCCGAAAGACTGCGTGCATAGCTAACCGTTCGGGACAATATTCGATTCGCACTAACCAGTTGGGCAAACATGTATAGGTATTTTGGTTCGCACATAAGTCGTATTTCTAACACAAGTCTATTCCCGAAGGAACTGGCACAGTTTGGCACAAAGGCCAATGCATCACAATTTCGTACAAGCAATCACATCATTCAAATGCACATTTTTGAAAGTATTTAGACTCATTGTTGGAACATTCTGTTTGGGACATTGAGAGGGAAAGTGTGCACATAACCCACGAACGAGCTTTCGAAACTGAGATATTTGAAATGAAGTCCAAAGGCGTATAAGCCAGGCTCTGATACCAATCTGTCACGTCCCGATCTCCCGCAGGCAAATTGGTCGTCCCCGCTAGGCAAGAATTACCGCGCCAGCTCTTGCGAGACGGTCACTTCGACCCATCCGGGCGTGCTGCACGAGCGTGGACTGCGCCCGTGCAAGGCCGTGGTTCGTTAGCTGGCGGTAAGAAGTCTAAGCCACAGAGTCGCACAGATTGTCCGAGTACAGCAGAATTTATGAACGCATATGCGATCGGTAACAAGTTCACTGAATCGACAATAGCGGAAGTATTGAATAACACAAGTAGAAGTAAAACCCTTTATTGATATAAACAAGTGTTACAGGCGGCGCTTGGCCGAGATTACAATTCGCTCAGATCTCTCTCTTGAAACAGTAAAAGTGTGACAAGTGGCTACAATTATGGAATGATTGTACAGGTGATGTTCAGGCGATGTTCAGGTGATGTTCCAACATTATGTCTTGTATATGTGCTTTAGTTCCGGACGCAACGCTGCAAGGCTTCAGAGTGAACTCCACACCTTAGCACGCACGAAGGAGGCATTCGCACCGAACGAGGTTCTCCCGCACTCTGCAAACGATCTGGTGGGTTATCAGTATATTGAATGCACTGGTGGGGAGGCTACTCGCCCGCTCGACAAATCCAAACACGTAATATAGGTTCCGTGCACCAACTATTATGTTGTCTTTTTAGTTGCCTTAGGATCAGTTTCATGGCAAGGTTAAATAGCCTAACTCGTGTGGCAGTGCGCCGTGCGATATAAGAGGAAACACGGCAAGACTTACCAACTTACCGTTTGATCTTCCCTGTCCAAGACAAACCAAGTTAATTCAAGCACAAGCAACATATGTGATAATTTAGGAGGCAATAACATGTGCAACATGAGTGTCGTGAGTGAGACTACATTTTCGATGCACGAGTTACAGTTATTTCCAGTCATTATGTTATGAACGTTCAGAGCAATAGCATATGCAAATGCTCTGTTGTGACGAGTCTATTGTTTTGGTTGTACGAGCTACTCGGATGATCAGGTGTGTTGCATACGATGTTCAAGTGCTCTTTATGCACAAGTATTGTATTATCATTAATCATTCAGGTGTTCAGTTATTCTCGATGCGATGCAATGACTCGCACACGGATAGCCGCTAGCGAGGATGTAAACCTCCTGATTTTTCAAAATTTTAAAAACTGGATTTTTCACAATTTTCTGGAATTTTCTGGGAATTTTCTGTAATTTAAAAACAGGGTTTTAATTATTTAATGATTTTTAATTGATAATAAATGATATTAAAATATTATGAAAATAATATTTTTGGATGTAAAATGAAAAACTGGACTTAGGGCAATTTTTCTGGAATTTATTGGGCCTCAGACCTTTTTTTAAAAAAAAAAGCCTAAAAACTAATTTTTTTTCTAATTATTAATTAATTACTGTTTTATTTATTTTTATTTTTATTTGGTTTTAGGGCCCGGCCCGGCCCAGTGGGCCGAGCCCGTTAAACCCAGCCCAGCCCAACCTAAACCCTTAGCGGGTCGGGCGGGTCCGCTCACCCGGAGCCCGCCGCCCGACCCGACCCGCTTCATCATCCCCTCCCCCACGACCCTGTCTCCCCCGAATTCTCCGCCGGCGCCGGCGATCCCGCCGCCACGACCGCGTCACCCCCACGTTCGACCCCATCCCCGCCTGGCCCGGCCACGACCCACCCGAGAATCCCCTATAAGAAGCCTCTCCTCCGCCCTCTTCTTCCCCCAAACCCTAACCCTAACTACCCTAGTCCCGGCGAGCCCCGTCCGGCTACCCACCCCGAGCTCTCCGGCCAAACTCCTCCCTGACCCGCCGCCCTCCGCAGGCCAGCGCCGCCCACCCGCCGAGAGCCGCCCCTCTCCAGCTCCCCTTCCTCTTCCTCCCTCCGCTGTCCACAGACCCGACGCCGGCCTCCCCTAGCTCCGCCGACCCCCTCGGCACCGCTCGCCGACGATCCCCCGCCCGGCCGCAGCTCGCCCCGTCGAGTCCAGCCTTCTCCGGTGATCCCCCAGCCAGCAGGACACGAGGACACGCGGACACAGCTCCGACACAGGATTCGGACCCGAACTCGCGTGTCGGACACAACTCGAAACCCCGGTTTTTCGAGTCCCTTCAGGTACTCATAACTTCCTGCTCGTAATCCCGATTTTGATTCCGTAAATTTCTACGCGGAGCCTGTATGACCCTCTCGGTGCCCGGATAAACTGTTCGGGGCATCGCGTCCTGTGGTGATCGCACACCGCGATCCAAAAACAGGAAAAACCAGACCATATTTCACCCCGGAACTGAGTACGCCCCGCCAAACGGGACGACTTGGTCGCGTGCGGTCTTCACAGATACGTGCGCCTCGTCGATACGGACGTGTGGGATCTCGCAGAAGCTGATTCGGGTGTGCGTGCACACCGGAATCAACGCGTATCCGCGGACATCGCCCCGTATCCGTACTTTCTGGAACGTGCCCTAACTTTGTGTACACGCGTCGGATCGAAACGAAACTTGCGCCATCGGACTCGTAGCGATACGCTGGTCCTGTGACCCAAGTTTGGTTCGATTCTGAGAACGTTGACGAAATCGCGTGTCGTGGGCCCCACAGGCCCCGCTCGATGGGCGATTTCGTGATCGGCTCATCGGAATTCAAATCTGAAAGTTCCGTTGGGTTCGTATCAGCGTTCCTGACCTGTTGACACTAAGTTTGGTGAATTTGGAGACCGTTGACCCAGACGCATTTTTCGGTGCAAAGTGGGCCCGCATGTGGACCCCGTTTTGACCCGAAACTGTCGTTTCTGTCCTTGTCTCCAAATTGGACCCAAGGACAGGCGTTTCTAGCTGATTGATATTTTCTGGATCTGATGGTGATGTTTGTTTCAGCAACCGGAGTACCGCCTGCAAATCCAACCGAAGTCAGAACCGCAAACATAGCCGGAACCACAGGCAAGTGTACCTCGCCGAAACTTGCAGCTTGCTACATATTTCCTGGACTTGGTTATACATCAGTGGGCAAGTAAAGCCTGCCAATTCTTAGACATTTCTAATTATAGTATTTTACTTGATTTTCTGGTAGTTTCTTATGTAACTTGTTTAACTGCTCAACCCAGGACACCTGACACTATTCATGTGACGGAATTGCCTGAGATATACCTGGTGATTCCGTATAGGTTACATATTCATGTCATTACAGTTTACATGCTTAGATTCTAGCCTGACTCATTGCATTAGTTCAAACTTGCGTGACTTGTACCTGATATATTCTGGAACTGTGACGTGAGATTTCATGGGGTGGGGAGAGTATTACCATATCAAGGCTGATTATAATGTAAATAATGTTATCTGGAGGTGTCCTAGTCTCTGATACAGAGCTTTGGCACAAGTTCTGGCTCTTCGAGAAAATACTGCTATGGTTTCTTAGACACTGATCCTGTAGTAGTCTCAGCCTGAGTATGACTAAAACTCTCACTTGCATATCACTAGCTGGTTTACATATTTACCCTGCTGTTTATTTTATTGCTGCACTGCATATGTTTTGGCTTGTATTTTTTGTACCTTGTTATGTCCCCTGAGGACCTGGAATGGACTATGTCCCCAGGTACAGCTGAAGAAAACTACCCCGAGGTGTACGGTACTGGAGCACTCCTTGGAGCAGAACAAGGAACAGGGGACGAGATAGTGGCCGAAGACTTCTCTTGAGCACCAGCTTCAGTTATACAGTATTTCCATTTTCAGCATTTTAAATTCCTGTCTTTTCTTAAATGTAACAGACTAATTCTCGGATTTGTTCCCGAGATAGCTTATTTGAGATTTCAGTATTTATTTCCATTGCATAATTTCTGGCTTTTAATCTGTGACTTTCTGTGGATGAGATTAGAAATACCTGAGACTTGTACTTAGTATTGCTAGACTACAGCTTAAGCATGTCCTGATGGATCCATTAAATTGGGTTGTCCATCGGTGCGTGTTGCTGGCCATTGCTCACGTGCTCAGTCCCTCGTCATTTTGGGACTGGGGCGTGACAGAGGATGACTTATCTATATGAATAATTATCGCTGGCATAGCCATAAAGGACTAATTTTAGTCTCTAACGAGAATGGTATGCAGCGAGAGAACATGATGCGCTGCATGCCATTCCGTCTTTGTACATGGGTGACTAAACATGAGAGTTCCATCCGGATCGGATCGGCCCCGGTGCCCCGGTGACCGCCCGTGGAACTGAGATCCGAAGATCACCTTTTTCAAGTTGTCCGTGACATGCAGGTCAGGGTCCTTCCAAATCTATAACTTGACATGATAATCCATGATTCTTGCTCTAAACCGAGAATTTGCTCCACGAGCTGGGATTCTTGACTTGCTTGACATGATTCTCGTTCAAAGGTAAACTTGATGTGATTATCATTCAGGTGTAATCTTGACAGGATTCTTTCTCAATGAACAACTTGCCTTGATGCATTCCCCTAGTGCGGGGTCTGCCTTAGCGACCTGATCCCGTATACTTGCAGGTTCAATTGCACAGAAAAGATATTCGATAGTCTTCTGGCTGACTCAATGCATGAACAATACACGATAGTGTTCCTTGATTTTGTGGCATTGATTTCGTGTGGCAAACACTGAGGCAAGGCAACATTCAAGTTAACATATAAGCAGGCAAGCATGTATTCATAAACATTCATATTAGCTCGGGTCCAAAGGTAAGCCGAGGAGTGAAACCGTATAGGGACTTCCCGAGCGATATGATCTAGAGTCGTGCAGTGTATGCAAGTGAACAGTGCACTAAGCAGTACATATACATATCGTTTCTATTCAAGGCATAGCAGGGTCCAGTTGCTCAAGGCAAAGGTAGCATTGCGAGGGTCTCAATATAAGCATTGTTTCATTTTTATGTTCTAGCATAAGCAATACAATTTGGGATTATTTCCTTAGCTAGGTGCGTTGTATTGTTATTAGCATGCAGGCGGTGATTCACCTAGCGACTAGCATGTATCGTTCCATATTTTAAGTGTGCTGGCTAAGCAAAGACAAGTTCACCGTAGCCACCCACCTTAGCGATTATTCGCCTCGGTTGAGCGATACGTCAAGCGAGCCTCTGAAGGCCTAAGCCGAACTCCTAAAGGGACAAGTCTGGATATCCTTTGTCTCGAAATAAGTATTTTTGCCTGAGAAAAGCAGGTCGAAACGTTACACTTTTGCCGTTTGAATCGGCAGTCCGCTTGAGCAGAACGGGGTATTACACATGCGCTCAAATATGCGCGAGCCGCATGAGTGGCAAGCGTCATTTGATATTCTCGGATATGCGCAAGCCGCATGCGCGGCCACATGGACTGCTGCTGCGTGAGCGACCGCATTTGAAGTTGCTTGCGTGGCCGCTGCTTTCAGATATATTTGAACGGTTATGGAAAGATATGGACAATTATTCAGATCCGTTTTTTGTGGGATTTAAAATTAATTCGTTCCTATCTTTTAGGAATTCGTAATTAATTTTTTCCTATCTTTCCGTAACTTATGGATGGCTAGGGTTTCCACCCTCTCTCTATAAATACTCTCTTCGTGCCTCTTTGAGAACTGACTTCGAAAATCAGGAGACGAAGAGAGTTGCTGCAGCCGCCGCCATTGGAGTCCAGGAAGTTCGTGCGAGTCCGAAAAGAGGTGACATCGAGCGTTCCAAAAGTTCTACGTGAACTTCTTGGTTCTTGGAAGCAGATCGTGTGGGGACGAATCTTGCTTTGAGCAACATTGATCTTCATCACCCCAGCAAGTAGATTTCTATCTTCTATTTTTTTCTCGCTTTTGCTAATTGTAATTCCGTTCTGTCCGTCTGCAACTGCGAGTGCAAGAAAGAACGTGAAGTTTGGTTTTTCTGATTCCTTTGTAATCTTGAGAGCAAGTAGTAATCAGAATCATTATATAGTTCTTCATGGAAATCGAGAATAGTCATAGTGGAAACTTTGTGTGAACCTCTAATCTCGACCACGCATTCTTTCATCTTTGATTAAGCCTCGGGAATAACAATCTTAAAGCAAGATCCGAGTAAGATGGAGAACCGATCAAACCTTCTCGATACCAGATTTCACAAGCTTGAGAAGTTTGATGGCGAACAGTTCAACATTTAGAAGAGGAAGATCTCTCTGAATCTTCGTCTTGTCAAAGTTGCTTATGTGTTGGTTGATCCCGAACCTACCATCCCAGAAGATGGAGGAGAGATCAAAGTTGGTATGGCGCAGGACGCACACTCTAAGTGAAAGGAGGACAGTGACCACTGCAGGATGTTGATCCTTAATGCAATGGACGATTCGATGGCAGAGTCCTATAACAAGAAAGAGAAGGCAAGAGATGTCTGAGAATCTTTTGAGAAGCATTACAAAACTGACGAGAAAATGTCAAAAATCCACCTCGTCGAGAAATTCTTCACTATGTAATTTGAAGACGAGAAGGCAATGCTACCACAAGTCAAGAAACTTCTGAAGATGCAGCAGAAACTGGAGGAAGAAGGCATGAAGCATGAAGACAAGTTCATGGTCGGGGCTATAGTCACCAAGTTTCCTCCATGCTGGATCAACTTCAAGACTGACATGTACCGTAAGAAGATGGAGATCCATCTCGAAGATCTTCTTCACTGGATTCACATAGAAGATAAAGCCAGGGGAAAACTGAAGTTGGACTCCCTATCCAAGCAGTTGGAAAAGGCCAACTTGGTACATGCTTGTGATTCCAGGGGGAAGCAGAATGCTTCTCACAACAAGAAAAATGACTTCACCCATATGAAGGTGAAGTCGACCTCAGTTCAAGCCAAAGCCAAAGTCAGAAGTGACTTGTTTTAACTGTGGCAAGAAAGGTCACTATCGGAGTAACTACATATCCAAGCCCAAACAGACAGAGCAAGGTGAGCCTAACAAGGTTGCTATGATTGCACAGGTTGTTACGACTGGTGTCGACACCGACTGGTGGGTGGACACTGGTGCATCCTGCCATGTTTGCTCAAAGAAGGAGTTGTTTACCACCTACAAGCCTACATCTGAGAAGGTTATGGTGGCAAACAAGGCACAAGCTAAAGTACTTGGGACTAGAATGGTGGTACTAAACCTGACTTCGGGGAAGTCACTAACACTTCAGGATGTGAAGCACGTACCGATGATAGCCAAGAACCTGGTCTCAGAAAGTCTGCTCTGCAACGCAGGCTTGAGGATGGACATCAATGATGGACAGATGGTGATGTCCTACAAAGGAACATATTTCGGAAAAGCATTTTGTACCGAAGGAATGTTTAAACTTTAACTTGTAATTCCTGCTACAATGATAAATGCAGTCTATTCTTCTGGTTATTCTCTTGAGTTATGGCATTATAGACTAGGGCATGTTCATTGTAAAATAATAAACAAAACATTTAGTCTAGGGCTTATCTCCAAATATGGGGGTAAGGAGGTGGAGAAGTATGAGGTCTGTGCGCAGACAAAGATCACCAAAAAGTCGTTCAAGTGGATTAACCGAAGCATATATCTTCTGGAGTTGGTACACTCAGATATCTATGACTTCAAGCAGTTCTCCACAAAGGCCAAGATGAAGTATTTTATTACATTCATCGACGACTACTCGAAATATGCATTCATCTATCTGCTCAAGTCAAAGGACGAAACATTCGAGAAGTTCAAGGAGTTCATGGCTAAAGCTGAACGTAAGACAGGGCAACAACTCAAGAGACTTAGAAGTGATCAAGGCAGAGAGTATAGGTCTATTGAATTTGCATCATTCTAGAAAGAACACGAAATTGTCAATGAGATGACTGCTCCATATTCTCTCCAATCAAATAGAGTAGATAAGAGAAAGAACAGGACGTTGACAGAGATGATGAACTCAATGTTGTTGACTGCGGGTCATCTAAACTGCTTCTGGGGAGAAACTGCGTTGACGGCTACGTTCATTCTGAATAGAGTGTCGTATGCAAGTTCCGAAGTCACTCCTCATGAACTCTGGTTTAAAGTCAGACCCAACTTAAATATCATTCGAGTATGGGGGTGTCTGGCATATCTGTAGCTCCCGCACTTGAAGATACAGAAGCTGGGTACAAGGACTACGAAGACAATCTTCCTGGGTAATGCTGAGAAGAGTGATGCTCGAAGGTTTCTTGATATAGAATCAAATCATATCATTGAATCTCGCGACGCAAAATTCTTTGAAGATAAATTTGCAAGGCACAAGAACGTTATTATCGCGGATATTTCGGAGAATAGCGTGGGTGCACAGGAGGCTAACACTTCCAAAGAAGATGTAATCCAAGAAGAAATTGTCATACTAGAGACAACATTCAAACCAGAACTCGCAGTACAGGTGTCTAAGCGAGTGAGGAGACCGAAGGACTTCGGAGAAGATTTTGTCACCTATCACGTGGAAGCAGATCCGCTTACCTATGATGAGGCAATGAAGACCAGAGACACTGTCTTTTTGAGGGAGGCTATCAATGATGAGTATGAATCAATAACCTACAATAACACTTGGGTGTTGGTCGATCTGCCTGAAGGAGCTAAATCAATCGGATGCAAATGGATCTTCAAGAAGAAGATGAAAGCCGATGGAGCTGTTGACAAGTTCAAGGCAAGGTTGGTGGCCAAAGGGTTTTCTCATAAGCAGAGGATCGACTACTTCGACACATATGCTCCAGTAGCACGAATGATGACCATCAGGATGTTGATTGCTCTGAGTGTAATTCATAAGCTAGTTATTCATCATATGGATGTTAAAACAATATTTCTGAATGGAGAGTTGACCGAAGAGATTTACATGAAACAACCAGAAGGATTTGTTGTCAAATGGGCTTGAAGAAAAGTCTGCAAGTTGGTGAAATTACTATACGGTATGAAGCAAGCTCAAAAGATGTGGCATGAGAAGTTTGACAAAGTCATAAGGTCAAACAGCTACAAGGTCAGTGAGACGGATAAGTGTGTTTACACAAAGTTCCCTGACGGGAGAGAAGTCATCGTTTGTCTGTACGTGGATGACATGATGATCCTAGGTACGGATCTAGCACGTGTCACTGAGATAAAGAAGTTCCTCTTATCTAAGTTCAGTATGAAGGACTTAGGGGAAGTTGATGTTGTCCTTGGGATAAAGATTATCCGGGGGGATACTGGAGTGGTACTGTCACAGTCCCATTATATTGAGAAGATGGTCACACGCTATGGATATCAGAATATTCCATGGATCGATGCTCCGTACAAGTGTAACAAGAAGCTGAAGCCAAATCCTAGGAAAAGCATCAGGCAGCTGGAGTATTCAAACTTCATCGGGAGTTTGATGTATGCAACAATTGCCACAAGGCCTAACATTGCTTTCGCAGTGGGGATGCTGAGTCGATTCACGAGCAACCCAGGTGTGGAACACCGTGTCACTACTACATTTCCATAATAGGAGTATTTTTGTCATTTTTATTATTATTATAAATATTGTGTATATTTTATTTATTTATAATGTGCATGTTATATATATTGTTACTAATATTATATTTGGCTAGTTGATTAGTCTATTTTAAGTAGACATGACATTAGTGGACTTAACTAGACTTGACTTGACCCATTGATTCAATTAAATAGTTAGTCATGACTAGATTAATTCTATTAAACATATTTTTGGACTCAAGAATAGAATATTCCTCCTATAGTTTAGTTAGATCCTATTCATGAAGGAATGAGAGGGGCACTTGTGTCAATTCAAACATTCATCAACCTAACCCTAGCCCTAGAGGGAGCTTATATAAACCTCTCCATTCATGAGTAGCCTTCATTTATTTTTATTTAGTTCATCCCAAAATTTGAGAGCAAACCCTAATTTCTCCACTCCAAATCCTATCCCTCTTATTTTTATTTTCCAATGGGGCTAAGGAGCTTGTCATTGCTAGAGAAAGCTTGAAGAGGAGTCCAAGTGTTGAGGATCGTGTCCACTTTGTCTTCCTTGTGTCCAAATTCAGAGTTTTTCAAGGAGGTCACTCAAAACCTAGATACTTCTCTATTTTCTACTCTATTTATGGTTAAGAACACCCATTGGACCTATAGAAACCTCCCATAGATGGTATTAATTTTATTTGGCTAGACCTAATTGTTATAAGCTTTTATTTTGCTAGATCTATAATTTTCTCTTTGTGGAGTGTTGATTTGTGCCTCAAAATTAAGAAACATGTGAGTTTAGACACCAAATGTTTGATGGAATGTCTATTATGTTATTTATACGTTATTGACTATAATAGATGTGTTAATAAGGCTATAGTGGTGTATCATGATGGTGGTTGATTGTTTGGTGATGGTATCATGAGTGTGTATCATGATACTCACCAAGTGTTTGACAAATTGATTGTATTATTGTGTGTATGTGAGGTTATTGATGTGAGGGTTGTGGTGTTAGTGTGAGAGGTTGTGGGTATCTGTGAGTGAATAGAGGAGGGGAGTGACTTGATTGATAATTTATTAGTGTGGAGTGTGTGTGTTAATACTTAGTTTGGGGGTGTTGTGGCTTGGTGTTTCATATTTGAATGTGGAAATTGATTTGTACAGATATCCAGTGCATAGTGTGCATTGCATTGGGGTTCATATGGTAGCCCAACACTAAAGACAGTAAGTGCAAGAGGTATATCTTAAGTGTATTTGTAATAAGCATGTTTATGTGTAGGTCAAAGCAACAAGTTGCAGTGGGTATAACCTGGGAGCAAGAGTGTACACATGAGGGGTGGTTTAGGTTTGCACTAATAGTAAATTAGGGAGAACTCGAATTGCAGGCTACATGGGGAGTTCATAGCAGTTCAGGAAGATACCATAATAGCAGTACCAATGTACTCATGTGTCAAGGGTACATGGGGGTTAAGGATTCCTTGTGGAATTGTCAGGCAGTACCATGTCCATACTGCAACTGGTTGGGGATGGTGTGTAGGCTCAATGTACCCTGGGGGTTGCAGATAGTGTACTATCAACAGTGAACAAGGTAGGATATTAGGGAGATTGCAGTAACTATGTCTGCAGGTGACACTGGTTGGCTACAAGGACTCGAGTGCATTGTGTGTATCAGGTTTCAGAGTGTGGGAAATCAGGGTCGGGATACTGTGTTCATACATGAGAGTATCTAGGGGTGTGTTAGATGTGTCTATGTGTTAGTGAGGGTATATCTTGAGGAGGTACCTGTGTAGTGCCAGTGCTAGGTAAGGGTATGTGAAGGTTAGTGAGTATCAGTAGGTACCTCGTTCTAGATGTAACAATGCAGGAATTAATATTTACTAATGGATTAAGTATATATTTTGGGTTGGCCATAAGCTTAGGGATGTGTTTAGTATGTGATTAGGTTTGTGTGGGGTATGTTGGTACGTGTGATGGTGTCTGGGGCAGTTGCCTACATCAACTGATGGAGTGCAGTCAGGTATTGGACTGATGTGGGGTGGTCTTGGTTGTTGGTGTTGGTATCAGTTACTATATGAGATGGTTAATATCAATATGTATCACAGTTGGTCAGGGCTAAGAAAAGGTATCAAACTTGAACCAATACTATTGTGTGTTCAGTTCAGACTAGAGGGGGATTTGGTTCTTTGTGGCAATGCATTGCCAGTTTGGCCAAGGCAAGGTGCACAGTTGGCATTGACTCGGGTAGCTGTGCAGTAAGTAGAAGGAGTGACCTAGTCTTGGAAAGTGATGCAAGTGCAGGAAGGGCAGATATATATGCACTGTTCTGTATACAGGTAGTCCAAGTGTTGTGGCAGTGTCTTGGTCGGGCAAAAGATGCATTGGTGTATCAGGTTTTGAGTATTTTAGCACACTATTTCAGTGTGTGTCAGTGCAGGGAACTGCAAATCAGCAACAAGTAAGTTATGCCTTAGTATATAAGTGTATGTGTAAGTGAGTGTAGTGGTTGTGCATCACTGCACAGTAAGTTCAGGGGGAATGGCAGCAGCTAGGTAGTGTAGTGTGGTATATGGATCAAATATTAAGATAGTGTATGTTTAGGGGTTAGGCATGGATACACTTAGTGTATCAGATTTTAAATGGGTGTGAGGGGATATAAACAGCAGTAACAGGAGGATGTATGAATTGCAGTGGATAACTGAATTACCTGCAGAATTGGATAGCAGCACTCACATGCCAAGCACAGGTGCAACTTGAGTTAGTATGGCAGTTATTGCCTGGGTTGCAGGCTTTGTAATAAGGCTCGGGTTGCCTGCAAATGTGAGGGTGTGCCTGCAATAGGATTTGCAAGCAACTATAGGAGTAAATCAAGTAGGTAACCTAGTATAGTACCTAGAATCTAGTGTAAATATTAAGTTATGTATAAGGATATCTATATATAGATAGGCATGGGTATATGCATATGTATAAGACACTTGGATAGTGTCTCGATGTCTAGAAATGAGTGTTAGTGTTAGTTGAGTATAGTTATTAGTGTAGGTAGAGTATCCTATAGATGTAAATTATGTACCTTAGAGTATCATATGCTCTAGTACTACGGTGTGGTGTTAAGATTAGGGTATCCTACTTTGGTCAAGGTATTAGAATTTGATACTAGTTAAAATATTAAATGTATCGACTAAGGTATATATGATACTAATTATATTTAGTCTATATAACCTTATGATACCTAGTACATACTTTAGTCATGAGATGTTACAATGGTTATCGTATTGATATCGTACACGACATTGATATTAGACATCGTACATGGTATTATTATTGCACATTGATCGTGTACCGTAACGTGTCATGGTTGGATCCACTGTACTAGTTGGGACGACATAAATGCTAGTAAGAAATGTGATCATATTCCTATTGTAAATTGTTAGATGTAAACACCCAGATTTTTAGAATTTTAAATATGAATGTTTGGAATTTTTCTGTAATTTTTAATTAATTATATTTAATGTTCTTTAATGATTAATATTTTTGTGAATTAAATTATATTTTTTAGTGTATAATTAATAATAAGATGTTGTGTAATTTTTCTAAAATTTATTAGGCTGAAAAACTATTTTTAAATAGCTAAAAAGCATTATTTTTAAATAAACCAGACCGAAACAAACTTGAACCAAACCAAACCAAACTTTAACTGAACCAAACCAAACCAAGACGAGCTAAATCAAATGAATCGGATCCAAACCCGACCCATACCCGACCCGCTAACCTATCTACAGTAAACTAAAAAAAAATCAATTTCCGACCGTTACAGTAGTCGCCGATGACGGTCGACCTCTCCGATTCGCCTCCCCTACCCTCCAGCGGCCCCTCCGTTCACCTCCCCAACCGCCGCCGTGTCTCACCCTATAAAAAAACCCAGTGACAGGAACCCCCACCACCATCACCACCTCCGGTCACCTCGCCGACTACGGCTCCGACGACCCCGCCGCCGCCGACAAACCCCGCCGCCGCCGACAAACCCCGACGACTTCGACGACGGCTCCGACAGGAACCTCCGATTCACCTCAGTCGCCGCCGCCGATGAAGCCGGCCTTGACGACGATAACCTCGCCGCCGGCGATCGAGCACCGCCGCCCGCCATCATCCACGCGCAGCACACCGCGGCCGACCCCCTCTGTTTACAGTGAGTTTCTTCTACCACGATGTATCGATTCTCGAACGGCCTGTTGCATTGTGTTCACAGTATGACCCACTCGAACCCTGTATAATTAGTTTGGTGTATCGTGTCCTGTGTCGGTCGCAAATTGCGACGCAAAACAGGAAATAATAACCCAATTTATGGTTCAGAAAACTGTCTCAAAGCACCAAGTTCATAGCCGTTTTTCTTCCAACCTAGTTAATATTTTTAAAATTCATTTGAACAGACTATCAAGGTTGGATTTTACGGGGGCTTGGATTTTACGGGGAGAAGGCGAGCCCCAGGCTTCCTCTTATGATTTCTCAGTATTCCATTTCTATAACCAACGTACAGAATGTATTGTCAAATATCCAATTTATGATTTCTCAGGATTCCATTTTTCTACACTATACCATGGACCATAATCCAGTGACGAAAAAGATATTTACAACACACACACACAAACAAATGGACAAGCGAGAATGGATTTTCCACGAGAGGATGACTTGCCACAACAAAAAGGGTGCTGCCAACCTCTGCACCCCCTTACAAAAGAATGAAAATTACAAACCAACATCCAAAATAAAAATCAATGAGTTCTCCCTTAATAAATAATGCAAACCCTTCCCCCAACCCATACACCCGCTTTTATACGCATCCTGTATAATCATACATTCCATATAGTTACCACTTATTTACATCAGAAAAAGAAAAAAAAGATGAGCCCCTCAACAAGTACACAGCCACACCAGAGACCTTTCTTACTATTTTCCATCATTTAATCTGTTAGTCGATATAGTTGTATCCTTCTTCTGTGGTTTTCTTTCTCTCACCAAACTGTATTTCTAAAGCTCCTCCTCCCTGAGTCTAGGCCAGCCCAGCCCTTGCGTCAGTAAACCGGTACTTGAACAAAACTCCAGGTTTGGTTGCAAATCAAGACATTAGCAAATGATCAGTCGAATTAATTATGCCATCGTCACCTGAAGTTTTCGTCCGGTAGAGTCCATGACATCAAGTGCCCGGCAGAATCCCCACTTAGCAACTGCTTCAAATCACTTGTTAGATGGACAGCTGTCACCGGATTTTTGTGGTACTTGAGCACCCTGTGGAGAACTAGTCGGTACTCGGGGGCTCTTCCTAACTTCAACCCTCCTGTGCCTCCACTTGATGACCGCTGGCCGCTAGTGCTTGTCGTGGCATCTGCTGAACAGTGGACCATGTTCCATACCTTGACCGCCCCGCTCTGGTGTCCCGTAACATACCAATTGGTATCTTGCCAGTCTGAAAATATAGTGCTTGTCACCGACAAAATCAGATCTGACGGTAGTTGTGACGTATTCACCACTGCAAGACAGTCCCCGTTAATGCTCCACACTGCAAAGAGTATTCCTGCAGCTGTCAGAATCTCTCCATTGAGATCATTAATGTATACTGCTGACACCGGTGAAGGAAACTCTGGCAACTGCTGTACAAAGACTAAACTCGTCAAGTCCCATAATATCACAGTGCAGTCATCAGATCCAGACACGATTAAAGAATATGGCTGGCTGACGTAAAGGCATGTAATTTTAGCAGTGTGGGCAGAGAGAGCTCGCTCTAATCGTAATCGCCGCTGGCTACGGGCCCCATCTTTGGTAAACCGCCAGACAGCAACAACGCCATCATCAGCCCCAGTGGCCAATATCTTACCATCATGACTAACTCCTGCACACTGTATTTGGTTTCCCCCATGAAGGCTCTCATGGGTAGAAAGGAGTCGATCTTGGTCGTAACTCAGAACCCTTAGGCTCCGGTCAGGGAATCCCCATGCTATGTATTTGCTATATGTCACAGGTTTTATCAAGGTACTGGCTCTGGATATGAGTATCTTCTCATGGAATGTGATGATTCTGTAGATGGATGAAGTAGACTTGCGGATTTGTTGGGGGAGGAGATGGGCAGAATAGCGGAGTGGGTGGTGTGGGATTTTTCGGTCAGTGCGGCGCTTGACATGGGGCTTTAGGAAAATTTGCTTTGGGGTCTGGCCGAAATGGTTGATTTGAGCAAGAATGGAGGCCTTCATGGCAGGATCAGCAACAGAATCTATATCGACGCTTCCTTCATATGTGTAATGATAGAAAACGTTGACGGCTTCTTCAGCTGCCTGAGAGAATTAATTCCACGTAAGACTGGTAACAGAGTTTATTAGGGAATATTTTGGTAAGTTTATATGAAGATTGGTTATATTGTGGCAAGCTGAACACAAAGTAGCAGAAAGGCAATAATAACAAAATAGACGAGATTACTAGTAGATGGCTTCATTGATCAAAAGAGTAAAGGCGTATTTGGTTGCAAGCAAGTAGGTTGAAGTGAAAAAGTGACTTGACAAATGCTCCTTTTTTAGTGAGGTTTTTTGGATATTTTGTTAATTTACAAAGTTTGGAAGAGAGGATGTGAATCCAAAATTTCTTAAGAGGCCAAGACTTATTTATGTCATAAATAAAAGTGGAAATCAAGCTCCACTTCTTGCAACCAAACAACAAAAGTGGTAAAAGTGCAAGAAAGTGGCACTTTTACCACTTTTACTACACTTGCTAACACACTAACCCGAGGATTACTCTTTCTGGTTTTAAAACATTGATTAACATTTTGTCATACAAAAAGAAAAAGTGAGAACATTTGTGAGACTACTGCTTGCATCCTGGAGGATGCAGGTTCGACACATGGAAACTGCCTCCCAATATATATGGGGTAAGACTGCGTACATCTTGATCCTCACCATACCTCGTATCTATTGTGCATCTTGTATATTCACATCTATTTACTGTTACATAGTTTTTATCATTGATTAGAACTGCTGTTAGAGATGTACTTTGCTTCTTTCCTGACTGGATATATTTTTCCCAGATGACACTGAGGACTGGTACCCTACCTATTATGTACCTCAGGATGTTGTGGGTCTAGAGTCTGAGACCCTGGCTCAAGAGGGACTTATCCCAATTGAGACAGTTGACCCGGGAGTAGTAGCTTCTTAGTATTCTTGTACTGGATTTGTCTCCAGCTTATTTGTTAGTATTCTTTCAGACTCATTGATGTATTATTTTAGACTCATGAGTTGTATTGTGACTATTCTATTCTTTATCTGATTCGTGCTCATTTCCATCTTAGTTCTGTGATTGAGTATATTATCATTATTGGTGGTTTATTATATTGTTAGATAGATTATCCAGACAGCGTTCTACCGCCGATTCTGCGGCGTAGGCTGGGCGTTGTTTCTGACTTGTACCCTTACATCGGGTGCGGGTCATGACAGGGGAGCTGCGTGAGGAGGTATTGCAGGAAACGCATCGCTCTCAGTATTCCATACATCCAGGTGCCAACAAGATGTATCGGAATATGCGAGAGAGTGTGTTATATGGCATTAAGGGGGAACCACAATACCATACTGTACTAATACCATAGTTCCTATACTTAACTTACTGATATTTTAGTACACCATTACCTGACATCGCCATGTCTTGGTTTATGGTATCAAGAAACTTAATCCGTATCAGGACCTATACTTAAAACATCAGTTATACTGGTATCTGCTGATGAACCACAATACCATGGCACCACTCTCACTCTCTCTAATACCTTGCCCAACACTCATGCTCCTCATCCCCATAAGTCACACACCCACACTCGGGTACCAGTACATGTTTCACTCATAAATCCAACATACTCTACACTGGTATCAGTATCTATTCTCCCCCTCCCCTTACCTACTAACTGCTCTATAGAGTAGTTAACTTCCTCCTTCAGCCTACACAGTTTGTACAACAATGCAGTGCTCGTGCTCCTACAGCTACTGCTCGAATGTCAGGACTGCACAGTAGTATGCACTGCTTGCTCTACCCAAAACCTATTTGCCTAAGTCTCCAACTCATTGTACTGCACTAACCTGACACCCAAAACTTCTTAAGGTACTGGAACATTACTAATACAAGCACCACCTTAATTATGCTAGCACTTGATCTCAACTGCTAAAAGCATCAAACAGAACCCCTCAACTGATACAGTGATGTATCAGTCTTCCTACTGTTATCACTGCCTGGATATCACAGTAGTAGCCACACACTTTTGTGCCCGACCATACATCCTTCTCTTGCACACACTCACTTAATTCCATGTTCTCCACTCAGAGTTCAGTTGCATATACACTTAGAGCCACTGAACTGAACCTACTCTAATCACTGATTGCTACTAACCTTAAACAGCAGCAGGCATAATCATCAGGGCTCATATAGGTGCTCTTTTATCCTACGCAACGGTTTGCCAATTGATAGGCACGTAGCGTCAAGCGAAAGAAAGTCATGAAGGTAGTTCGGCGAAAGAACGTTCGGATTGAGAACACAGGTTCAGTTAAGTTGGTTAAGAAAGACAAGAAGCTAGGAGAAAACAGGCAGTGAGGCGAGCGAAGTGAGGGAAGCGGCAAGTGCCCTTGGATCATAGTTTGTAGTATCGGCAAATACCTATACAGTTTGGTAAAATCATATAAATAAAGAAAACATGTCCATTGCAGGTAAACCAACCAGCAAAGGTGACTACTAAATTTCAAAACTACTTAGAAACAACACAAGAAAAAATATTAATAACTATTTGTTTTCCAATACAAAAAAATCTTATATCCAATATGAAAGCGATAATAGTGCTAATACTGCCAACCCCGATACTCAAAGGAAGGATATCTGATACCAATAGTGCGAACCTTGCCTTATATATGAGAATATTTAGTGGTATCAAAAGGAAAAGGCCAGGATGAGTGTGGAGTTTTCATTGTCTCAAGTAACCAAGTCATACTGGTGAAGTTTACTGAATTTATGAGAATATTTAATGGTACAAAATGTAAATGGCCAGTATGAGGGATAGAAACAGAAAACAAGTACTTTTACAAGAAAACTCCAGGAGTCCATAAAACACGGAAGTTGGCTATAGACAGCAAAATGGGTCCATGTAGTCCCCTACAACAGAGGGCTGATAGAGATGATGGAAAAAGGAAAGATATTTGTGCATTTGTTTTCCAAGAAATATAACAAGTTTCAGAAACCCAGGGGACAGAAATAGGATCGTGGACAAGTAACAACAATATGTGACAAATTACAAGCATCGGATGAACTTATAAATGATATGTGATGTTTCCGACATGTTAATGAGTCGTCTATATGTAGATTCCTGAAAAATTAGGATCTCTTAATAGTTGCTGTATCAAATTAATGATCCAATTTTTTTAGATTCAATCTGTAAGGCCATATCAATATCTTAACAAACAGATACCTTCACCCTGTCCAAACTAAAAATTAGAGGTCCAAATGGCAAGCAAAACAAAAGAAATCAGAAAAATGTAAAGAAAAAATGGATCATTAATTTGATACAGCAAATATTAAGAGATCCTAATATTTCAGGAAATTCTAAAGAAATCAGAAAAATCGATAATTTTCAACTTTCAAAATCACTAACTCACAGGCCAATCCGGATACAACAGCACATGTGAATAAATCAATATAATAAGAAAATTTAGCGAAGTTCTGGCAGCTTATGATAAAGTGATTAATGGTTTATATATATTTGTGAGCATATTTTTGTCAAGAATTATGGAAATTGCAGTTCAGATAAGTTGGCTTTAAATACCTTTCCTCTCTGCTTGTAACCAAAGATGAGGTCAATCCACCGATGCAAATTCTCGGAAACAAAATCTGATTCCAAGGCTTCCCGGTGCTTCCTTATGAACTCTCTAGCACTTCCTTTGGCCCATGGTGGTAAAACAACATCACCAACCTGAAGAAAGCCAATATACGATTTTTCATAAGAACAAAACCAAATAGTGCATGAAAGTTGTCTAGCAAATATTATCAACAAAAATAAAGTGACAAAATCTAGTGATAATAACATATTTTCCAAATATTCAAATGACAGCTTGCAGCCTCTTAAAGAATTTTATCTTTATCTTTAAGATGCCAGGTTGTAAATTGGAGAAGGATGCTCTTGTATAGAAGCATAACTTATATCCAATTATAAATATGATCTAACAAATAAGGAACTGCAGAGCCTATTCTGACATGTGGGCCTTTCTGTAGTATTCTGCAATAAAAGACAATTTTTTTCTACAGTTCACCTTCTCTCCTGATTGTTTTTCCCCCAGATCAAGATTAAACCGGTTCTCAAGAAACTCTGGCAGATAAAAGAATTCTGGAATCAGTTCCTTCACATCTGATGTGTTACCCTTTCCAGCAGCACTTGACCATGTATCTCTTAGACTATTGAATAGACGGTCAGCATGGTCAAACTGTCCGCCCTGCAGTGTCTGATTTTCAGTACTGAAGGGAGGCAACCTTAGGAGATAGAAAAGAACAATTCCAGCACTAGAATAATGAGAACCATAATGAAATTTTGGGACGTCTGGATCATCCCAGCTTTCATATCTGAAGAAAAATATGACTTACATGGTTAGATAACCAGTGACGACTAAAAACTTCAAATATGTTCTATTAAACATACCAATATGCACATAACTTTGGTGGGTATCATCTCCAACCATGGATCGTCAACAAACAAAAGAACAAGCACGATGGCTTTCTAATACAACCAGATAATATAAACATGGGATAGTGCATAATAGACTAATAGTTTTAATCTACGGAACTCCAATAACAAAAAAGTTTAAATATAAAACTCAGAAATATTTGAATTTTGAATTAACTTGTATACCCTCAACTATTACAAATGTTCATCTTGATACCCTCAACTTTGATAGGTACTAACCTAATACCCTCCCTCAACTAATATTTTCAACTTGGTACCCTCCGACACTCCAAAGTTAAATCTACCATTAAAATAAATAAAATAAAAAATTCCTAAACTACCCCCCACCCCTGCTGCCCCCTTCTCCCACAACCACCCCCACCCCCAACCCTCCCCCCTCCCCGACGGCAGCCGCACCACCCCCCCAGCCTGTCGCGCCACCCCCTTCCGTGCCTCCCGCCCTTGCCATGCCTCCCACCCCGCAACCTCGCCGCGTGCCCCCCGCTCCCCGCAGCGGCTGCCGCTGCGCGCCTCCCGCCCCCGCCGCGGCTGCCGCTCGTCCCCCCCCCCCTCCCTTCCCCGGCGACGGTGCCGTAGAAAGAGGAGGGGGGGGAAGGGGAGGGTAGTTTGGTAATTTTTCATTTCGGTTAACACTGTTAGGGGAGATGGTATTAAGTTGACGGCCATCAAAGTTGAACATTTGTAATAGTTGAGGGTATCAAGTTGTAATGTTGTAGTCATTTGTAAAGTATATATATAGTCATTTTATAAAATTTGCTCGTTCGTGCGATATAAGGCTATGCACTAAAACTAAACCTGCAGAGTTTTAACAGAAGCATAAATTTACATTATGCAACAGTTAAATGTAAATTTAAATGTAATTTTTGTTAAAAGGAGCAGAAGGATGACTGACAACAAAAACAGAACAGCTTAAATTTCTGGTAAGGGGGTTCTTATGGATTTCAAAGGCTTCCAAATCAACTTACAAAAAGTAGACATCTGATAGTATGCTAAATTATACTACTGAAAAGAAGTAACCTAACAACATAATCTATTATTAAAATCTATCCTCCTGTTGGCTGTACTTGGAAATAGTCTAGTTATATGAAAGGGCTTGAAAACGAAGTAAACTGACCGCTTCTTAAACTCCTCTTCTCCCTCTGGTGTTTGGCATCCCATCGGTTTATCAAGCTTACGAAAAGTTTTAGGGTTTGATAAATCAAGAATCTCACTCTCATAGTCCGCAAGAACCCATGGAAATACTGGATACTGGGTGAGATCACTATATCCTCGTCCTGCAAGAGTATTGAGATGCATAAGGTACTGAAAATTGCTAATTTCTCCATTCTGCCACCTCTTGGAAAAGGACTTCGCCGTTATCTTAAAAAGGCGGCTGCCTTCATTGCTTTCTTGTTTAGATGACCCTGAAATTGTTGTGTCCAGCCTGGATATCAATAAAGTGCAAGTGTAAATATGAGTCTCAAGATTCAGTCACACAATGAAACATGGAGAAGAAATTCACTCGTTAGTATCATAATATTGGAACAAATTTGGACATACTGTCTTTTCTTTGACACGAAGGAAAGCTTAACACTCAGGATAACATATATGATAAACTAAATCAATAACATTTCCATGCTAAGAACAATAAAGTCTTGAGTACAATTGTTAGAATGTACTAAGAACCCAAGAAACATACCTCAAAACAAAAAAGTAAACTTCACAACATGATTGTTTAAACAAGACATGAATAACAGGCACTTAACACAGATAAAACCAGAAAACGAAAAAAAAGCATCATGTAAAATTTATTTAATAAATACTCAACTATATCATCGTGAGGGGAAAGATACATGTCTAGAAAAATATCACAGAGGTAAATAGACCTGATAAGCACAGTGAGCAAGAATAAGCCGTACTAAGACAATGGTGAGCATAAACAGCATAAGGTTGATTATATAAGCAGACTGACAAACCCAATTTGTTAAATGTTATAATGGGTATGTACAAGAATTGAATTCTCCAATGGAAGAATATCAAATGATCATCTCGAAGGCCATCATCTTTCACACCATCTAATTTGACATATATTTTGTAACGAAATTCCTTACCGATGCCCATGTAGACTCCAAGTTGGTCAAGCTATGTATTAATAATTAATACTGATTCAAAATGTTATCCAATCATGCACCATAGATCTTGTTTTCTAACAGTGCAGAAGTGGTCTACTTGCAAAAGAACTTTGCACTTTCATTTGGACAAGTGGACTGAACATTTCAGTCATGAAATTTAAGATCCTTACCAGGACATCTCTGACAACCTAAGAAGCACGGACCACGGACACTCCGAAATACAGTAGGAGACCAAAATAGGTTCGAAATCCATGTCGTTGTGTCTAAATGTGTCCTGTCAAATCTGTGTCCGTGCAACATAACTGACAACATAAACACCAAAATTTTCAACCAGTTATATTGTTATTTATGTTTCATGGAGAATATGCGAAAAAGAAAAAAACAATTATATGAGTTGAGATACATACATGTTGTTCCGTGGTAAATTCATAGCAATCAAGTTTTTGAAGACTTCCTCCCGCTCCTTCTTGTGGAAAACCAGGAGATCGTTACACCCATCCATGCTGAATATCTCAACAGCAACAGGGCGTAGCTGGTAATCACGTTTCAAGAGCTCATAAATGCTGTTAAGCTTCCACATGTGCCATGGATGGGGTAAATTACCACTGGTGCAAACCTTTTCCTTTCCCCAGGCTCCCCCATTATATGCCCAGGCTCTTCCACCTGCCAGTGACTTCACTGTCATGTCCCAAGAAGAAGGTGACTTTAGCTGGAGCTCAGAGCTGCCGGAAACATCCTTCTTTACGCCTAAAGCTTGATCAATCACAGAAAGCTCATCTTCACTTTTTTTCTCACATATGCAACCCGAATCATCAATGAAGAAGTTCTCAATAACATATAGACAGAGATCACCTATGAGAAATATACCATCATGCTTGTCTAGACCTACAACACGTTCACAATTGTATCTGAATCTTATTTTTTCAGATGGTTCAAGAAAAGGTCTGATAAGGTATTCCCCATTGTCATGCAATTCTTTCTCTGAATTGTCCTCTGCATATTTTACATCATCTACTCTCATGGACGATGATCGCCTTGGAGAATCTATATCAGACCTACCATGTATGCTTTCAGTAATTGGAACAGAACAAGCACTAGACTTGGCACCAAAGTCCTGGGCAGAGTGCAAACTCATTTCATTAATACTGCTACATCTATCATCATTCCACGCAGTCGGAACAGATGCTAAACTTTCAGCTTTAAACCCTTCAGCATCTTTGAATAAGTATTCTTGATATTTTCCACCATCAGAACACCTTTGATTAGCAAGATTGAAATATGAATCTGAATCAGAACCAGAAGTACCCAACCCATTTTCATTATCAAGCTTTGTATCTTCTGTCTCAAAACCTCTAGAAAGAACATTCTGAATTGTGTCAACTTTTAATTTGCACCGCTCAAGTTTCTTACGCATTCGATATGGCCCTTCAATGGGGCAAAGTTGCCATTCAGGTTCTATAGAGTAACTCCAAACAGGGAATATTCCTCTTTCATGTACAAGTTGTTGGAGATGAGTTTGCCACTCACTCTCAGCATGAAGAACCCATCCATATTTATCTTGGCGAATAACTCTTAGCTCAGTTGACATTAAATCACGAAGCAATGCGAGAGCATATCTTCGTTCATTTATCTGCTCCCAGTGCTTTAGTTCTAACTTTGAAGCATTAAACTTCCGCCCCTTTTCTCTCTTACGCCTGACTTCCATGCCTTTTATCCGGACTCCAGGAAACTTTGCTGACCCACCAACATATTGTACCCACATAATAGAAGCACATTGCTCCAAAACCTTATTAATTGTCTGTTCAGACTTCCGAAGCCAGTCAAAAACCTCGGATGGATTCTCTGTCAACAATTTATCAAAACCCCCATGCAGAACATCCAGATTTTTCCCCTGGTTTGGCTTAGAAACTAGTAAATCCTCCAGTGCTGGCCGCCGATGCAACAGGAGATACTTTAAGGTATCCATAGCCATGCTTTGAGCAGTTTGCCTCTTATCACGAAGAAGGGAGATCAGATTCATACAAAGACAGCAAACTAAATCAGTATCAAGATTACTAGGGCACAGCACAAGTCGCTTGTTGGCAATTATTAGCTGCAAAACTGTGCAAATATCAATCACAGACTCATCTACTATTGACACGGTTCCCTTCCCACACTCTGTCTGAAATCCCATACCAGAAACAAAATCATCTTCTCTAATAGAGATTAAGAAAGAAGGAAGAAAACAGTACATGATCATGCGGTTGGTATTTTTCAGAATGGCATGTATATAAGTCTCAAGTGGCTTGCTTCCCCTCGTGATTGATAGAAGGCCTCTTCCAGCAGCTGCTGCTTCTTCAACACGGCCATCTTTGTTAGCAAGTTGCAACATCGACAGCAAGAACTCCAATGTTCTTAACACCCCAACTGGCTGAGGAAAAGACCCCATATAAACACGATCAACAATCATCCAGCATAGACTGTCCAGGTTTAAGGACCAACGATTCTTATCGAGTTTGTTCTCATCTTCCTCATCATCACGTAGGAGACGCCTTTCCAGGAAGTTCATCAACCTACTTAAGCACAAACCCTGAAATACTAAAGTAGAATCCAAATCCACATACAACGGAACAGTCTCTAGAATGCTCTCCACAATCTGGGTAGCTTTCAGTTGTTCTGAGACAATATCAGCAAGAATTTCTGCAATGAAATCTAAAATGGCAGTGGCTCCCGCAGAACAAGGACCACCCCCATAACCTGAATCATCAATTTCAAGCAGCAGTTTTGGAGTAATTGGGAAGATAACATTTGCAGAAGATGATCCTTGAGAAGGTGTCCTTAACTCGGGTGAAATATCGTATTCATTTGTAGATATCGAAGATACCATGGATGGAGTAGCAGTTCGTTGTGCTTTTGCATCATTGTAACTATTAGAGCTGCCAAGCCACGATGTCAATGCAAGCACAGGGGACGCTGTGGGTGTCACTGATAGTTTGGAACTTGATTTCTCAGATAGAACAGGAGAACAAGGTGCATCTATAGATGCAGAACTAAATGAATCCATTGGTTGGTCGAAACCTCGTGCCATATTGGAATCATGGACCTTACATTCAGACACATCAGAGGTAGCTGAGATCTGCCTAATACTTTGAGCATCAGAACTGCGAGGACCTTGGACATTTTCTCCTCTTAAAGTCTCGCTGGGTCCCTGTTGGGATGAAGAATCTCCTTTCACTTCATTGTCAATAAAACTATAGTTGCTCAGCTTATGGATATCCTCAGAACTCGTACTTTTCTGGGCTTGTGGAAAACTTCCAATAGTCATAGAAGTTCTGGTTGAGTGTTCCTGCTCCTGAAGAATGCTAGAGGGCGTATTTTGACAGCTCTTATTATCATCAGTTTCATTGACGTTCTTGTTCTCTGTTGCTTCACATCTGAGGAATTTCGCCCTTTTTAATCCAAAATCAGCCCTGTATAGAAGAAACCAATTCCTTAAAAGATTTGAATACAACTTCAATGCTAAGGAAATTTCCCAATCCACTGCCACGTGCACAAAGAACGAACTTTTCAACATTGCACCTAAATATTTTGATTATGAAATTTTTTGCAGATAAAAAGTAATTTCAATTGCCAAAAGTTTGATAACATAATGGCTGAGGCATACAGTAGGGAAAGAGGAGATCCTTGATTCAAAACCCGGAGGAGGGGGGGGGGGGGGGGGGGGGGGGGGGGGGGGAGGGTGCTCTAATGAAACCACTAGGTAAAAATTGAAGTATAATAGTCAACTTATTCTGATATTCTTAATTAATAGAGAATACAGTTTAGAAAGAAATATATCCATCGAACTCTTATTTCTACTCAAACATAAAAGATCGCATGCACACCTTGTGCGTCTAGAAGTTAGCGTAATTAAACTTGAGGAAAAGGAAACAAATTAACTTAAGAAATGATACATCTTGCCACAAACCTGACACATGAAAAATATAGATCAATGCAGCTTTCGAGGAACTCTGTTTTCCTGCAGACAGCAGAGAATAGGGGACACATTTTTGCCAAGTCAACCATGAATCGCAAAATTGAGGTAGCTGCAGCAGGAGCTGCTGCTTCCCCACCCATTAACCGCGCGGCATAAGTTTTATGCATAAGAGCTTCCCCTTGCAGGTCGCCTGTCATATCTGTTGTCGATTCTACAAGCTCTGCCACTAAACAACCACCAAGGTGTGAAAGATTACCATTTTGCTCAGCAAGAGTTGCCTGCATGCTCAACCTATCAAATGTACTTTTTGCCATAGCAATAACAGATTCTATAAGCTCGACAAATTTCAACTCCCCATAGTTTCCATCACTAGGCATGAGGGCATGAAAATCCAGCATGCGAACTTCTGGCACTCTTGGATAGACAGGTTTCCCGAATATCAAACAAAAAAGAATGTAGTATAACTCAGGGGAATCGTAAAAGCTTGGGAGAACTCTTGTTAACCCCTGGTAACCTCCACTGCCACGGAATTTGAGAGCAAATGTAGGAGAAGAAGTAAGGCACACTCCAAGAAGAGTCATGATCCATCTCATAGTTGTTGGATGCGCAGCCTCATCAAGAAAATATGTGATCAACTTGGAGGAAACAAACTTATGCCACTGCTCAAGCAACTCTTCAGATTTAATTGTCACCTGTAAATCAATAAGCATCTCCAGCAACATGTTTCTCACAATGACATGTTTTCCTATAGGTTCCCGACCAATTTGAGAGGGCGATACTGGTTCAGGAGGATGAAATGTCATAACTACAAACCTAACAACAAGTTCCAACTCTGAAGTTAAAAAACCATCCTCCAGTATAACACCTAGCAAAGTTACCAACTTTTCTAAGACTGGAACTTCCACATCACCGCGTTGTAGAGTCACTAGTAAATGTTGAACAAGGTTCATCCGACGTAATATTGTTAGATTATGATTCCTGTACCAATGCATAGACACCATCCTTTCAAGAAATCCAAGTAGTGCAATTTGAATTGAAACAGGAGCTGTAACCCACACTGTCCAGTCTAATAGAACATGCTCAACCATATCCGCATTTGAAAGAACAATGCAATTTGTATTTTCTTCTTCTAAGTCAGCATTTTCAAGCTCTGAAAGATGACTAAATGTTTCCTTCTGTGCTGAGAAATCGTCTAAATCACCATGGGATCCAGCTGAAGATATTTCATCAGAAAATTTCGGTAACGAAAGATCCTCAAGGCTGGCCTCTGGAGAGGTACCAGAAGGAAAAGTCACAGATCTGCTTATATGCAACTTCTGTGGTTCAGAAAAAGATGCTTCACATGCAGAAATCTGGAAAAAAGTCTCAAGTGATTGCATCTCAAATAATGACATCCTGTGATGCAGGAAAAGTGCAAGCAAATGATACCCTCGTAGATCTTGCATTTCCTGAATATTCTGAGGACTCTGATCAAGTGAGCATGCAAGTAACTCCAGTGCCATATGCAGCATGTCCCTAGTTTCAGCTGCCTCAACAAGTGCAAGGACCATAGCCATCCCACCAACCATGCGGATACTATCTCCAATTACTCGCTGATTGCAGACGTAAATATCTCCATTAAGACGACCAAAGCGAGGAATACCTGTTGCCATAGAAAGAAGCATTACATTAACATCTTCCCATACCAAAAGGGGGGAAAAGATCAATGACTATAATGAAGTTAGAACAGAGTTTCTTGTTTGCGCACCACCAATAGGAGAAGCAGCAGCTGATGTTGTATCAACAAGATTGAGCAAGGATAATGCCCCAGATGATCGAAATGCTTCAGAGGATGTTCCATCGAATGCAAAAATAAACTTCTTACCAGATAGCTGCAAGGAGAGAGTGGCCAATCTTTCCAAGTCCCAAACTATCCCACTGCCATCTAATTTAGAATTTACCTGTTTACTAGAATTATCAATTCTCTGTGTATTAGAAGCCAAGGACAACTCTGCTTCCAAAGAATCTAAGATGGCCATACTGCCCCCACCACATGACTGGTTTGGGACAAACCTCAGTAGGTCTGTATCTTGGAAAAGCCCTCTGTACCCATGGCCAAGAATATACATGAAACAGATGCTACCTGATGTGAGAACCTCTTCGAAAAGATAACAGCAGCGAAGCCGCCAAGAAAGTTCCGAAATTTTTGCACGAGTAAGTGGAGTACCAAGAGTAACTTGCAGTGATTTACCAAAAGGAGAAGGAGAATAGCCTAACTTTCCTGTGTGCCTCAGTTTTCCATTAAGATAAAAGTATGCCATACTAGCTTGAAAAAGCCCAGCCAATGCGTTAGGTTTGCTGTGTACAATTGCCAGGTGATGCCATCTTCCTTCCTCCATTTCCACACCTGGAAATGACAGTAAGCTGGAAGAGCTTGTTGCAAGAGTTATGACACCATTGTCTTGAAGGTAAAGTTCCGCATACAATGTTTTAGGATCATCCACAGATCCAACGGAAAAGATACGCAACACATTTCCAGTAGAAATGCTCCTTTTGGAAGTTCCTGTCTTAATTTGTTGTTCCGGTTCTTTAACATGATTTCTAGAGAAATTGTGATACTGAAACCAACAAACAAAAGAATATCCAGCAGCAGGAGGCCATGTTCTTTCCCCTAAAGACACTTGAATAGATGCATGACCAATTTTTCTCATGTCCATCTCAACAAAAGGAGCCAAGGAAACATTCTCCGAACGCATATCTTCCATTTTAACTAATTTTTCCATCATCTCAACAAGAAGATGCCCAGAGCTTTTCACTTTCAGTTGAAGAATGTATCTTACGAGCAGTCTAAGCTCAGAAGAAGATAGCCTGTTACCAAAAGTAATATCTTTAATCACAATATGAACTAGAAAACTCTATGATCATATAAGTAATGGCACTGGCAGTTTATTCAGACACATTAGCTAGAGCACCAACCTGTACGCACCAAGCACCTCCACAATTCGCAGAGCATGTGAAAGTAGAGAACTTGAGCCAGTCAAAAATGGGCTGATTGTCTCCAGAAGAAGTCCAACACAACCTATATAATGAGCAACAAAATGAGAGATTGATTGATGGAATATTGTGAATGAAGTGGAAGAATGGAATCTCTTCCTTACCTACAGAAGTCAAGCTCTCCTGATTGAAAGGGCCAGCATGAGCAAGCTTTTCAATGAATTTTAGAAGATCAAGCTGCAATTTTGGTGTAAAGAGAAGCAAGGAACGGATCAACACTCCAATTGCACTAGCATTGTACACCCGCTCTCTATCAAACTTAGATACATCCGCAGAAGAACTAAAAAGAAAAGTTGATGGTTCAGTGCCAAAAATATTAGATGGTGAATCACTCTCTAATTGTGTAACACTGGATGGTGGAAGCACAATTTCAAGGGCTAGTTCCAGCAACAATTGGATAACTTGTTTCTCGCAGTCCACACAAAGTAAACCAGATTCCAAAAGAAGGTCATAGAAGGCCTGTGATGACATGATTGCATGCAGTCTTAATCGATTAATGGAATTGTTGGACACCCCCGCTGTTACAACATGTAATAAGAAACCAAAAACTTTCATATGAGATGTTATAGAAGATTGAGTGGTAGCGTGTTCAACATCACTCTGGAAACTATGCAATGCAGTCAACATAAGGGAAAACCCAGTGGCTTCTCCAAAAACTCGCTGTGCTGAAGTATTTCCAACAAGGATCCTCCACAATGATACTAGAGTATCACATTTTGCCTCATTTTGAAGTTTATATTGAGATCCCAATACGCTTGTGACCATTCCGCTCTTAAGAATTTCAATTATTGACCCTAGTTCTTCTGGATGGGCCTGCCAGAGAGGAAAATGTGCTTTTAAGAAAAACAGAGTACTTTCAGAAGCTACTATAACTAAACAACTATAGAAATCAGTACTATTTATCAGAAAACACTAATTCACATAACAAAACTGAATGAATCAAATGCACAAACGTTCTTTAGAAAAATAAGAAGCTTATGAAACCTGAAGATCATCTTCCAAAATCAGACATGATAACAACCGCAGAACCCCTGAGCGATGTTTATCTGATGCCAAAAAAGGGAGAAGAATGCTGACCCCATTGGATGATCGGAACGCCTGTTGGTTCGCTTCAGCTTTCTTTAACAATGAGAACAGGCAATCCCATGCCACACCTATGGTGCCTTCATCGCCAAAAATAGGAAACTTCCCAGAAACAGGGCTACCAAACTTGGGTGACGAAAGAATAGCATCCTTGTTGTCCACGTGTTTCTTCAAGCTACTTGAGCTAGACTTCCTCTCTAGAGTACTAGAGACCTTATATTGATGCTCTTCACCAGAGAAATACTTATGTTGCTTAAGATCATCTAACAGCAGCTCCAACACACCAACTTCTCTTAAAACTTTCTTATACTGTTGATCGAAGGATAGGAGCTTAACAAAGAAAGCAAGAATTGTGAGCTTCAGACTAGAAGTAATTGGCTGCTGCAGTAAACAGCAAAGTGAAAGCAATTCTTGTTCTGGAATGCAGTTGACAACAGTCACAGCATATTCTAAGATTTTCAGAATTATCTCCTGTAATGAAGCCGGAAACCCTCCCATGTTTAAGATAAAAAGAGGCATTGTTCGTAACTGTTGGCATAGCTTGTAATTCTCAAGGTGACTTGAAAATATTTTGAACATTCTATTCAACACCTCAGCCTGCAGCTCTACACTGTCTGCCTTTAGAAAGATATCCTGCAACATCTGAATTGCTTCAAGATCTTTAACCTTAGTATTAGTTTTCTCCCACATCTCATCACCAAGCCTGTCAAAAGATGTACGGCTTCTGCTCTGACCCGTGGTCTTGACATAACTAGACTTTGAAGCTTTTCCACCAACAGGAGGAGGATCTGAAGGACCAGTTTGTGCTAGATTTACAAGTACATCGAGCAGCCTAGACAGTACAGGAGAAAGAAGTGCTGGGGATGTTTCTACTCTACCAGAATAATTATTTTTTAAACTATCCAATCCATTAGGATCATCCAAATGGGAACTCACTTCGCCAGAGGACTTTTGAGCAATTTGACTCTTCCGTAAACTGGATAGTGTCAATGCAAACTGAACAAGATATTGGTATCCATGGGCATTATGTATATCTTCCCGAAGCCTGATCTGACCAGCCTCTGAAAGTAAAACAAGTAATTCAGAGCACTATAACCACTTCATTCTAGGAAACTGAGTATAGTGACATTGTCGCATGACAGATAACTTGATAAAGCTGCATGGGCGTAGGATAGCAGCAAATCAACCAAATTGACTGGTACATACCAGGTCTGTAGGACAATTCCACACATTCAAGTAACAAATCAACAATGCCCATGGTATAAGCTGGATCGCCATTCTCAGGATTGAATTCTTTTACAGCCATTAAAAGAACTTTAATCTACAGAATTCAGTAAAGTACATAATGAGATAACATGCACAAAGCAGAACATAACACTCAAGGATTAGCAGAAAGATGAAAAACTATAGAATACTACATATAAAGTGAGAATCCTTAACATGAATTTACATGAAAGGACTACCATAAATGATCAACACATTACAGACATAAGTACATAAATGCATATAAGGATCACTGAGAAGATGAAATTTATTAAAATACTGCACACGAAGTTGGACTCCTAAACATGAATTTAAATCAGAGACTACAATACAAGTCCAATAACTTATGGACATGTAAGAGAAACACACGTGCACGAAAGAGTGTGCCCGTGCACACACATTCATTCACTGCAGATCAGTAGAGACAAAACCACCACAGTTATTTAGGAGAACTTGAACTTTTTTTTTGGAGGTTTTCTCGCACCATAGAATGGCACCTTAATCATCATCTTCACCATCCAAGCCTTCTCCATCAGAATGTGTCAACTTTGGAGCATAAACAAAGCTCGATGAAAGAATTAACAAAGTTTTTGCGGACGACTTTCTGACTTCACGTCAACCTCTTTCCAAACAAAGGTAGATATGACCATGAAATGGTCAAGCCATATAACCTAGACGATCAATTGGTGGGAAGGTAGGCCAACCTTTTGCATTTAGCTATGTTGCACGGACACAGATACGAGACGACACAGTAAGGACACAGTACCAATTTTGATGTGACCTAATGTATTTTGAAGTGTCCGAACCGTGCCCGACAAGACCACATTTTTGAAGTCTCCGTGCTTCCTATGCTTCAACTAACTGTATTCCTTGCATGTATTTTAAATTATAAAAAAAATTATATATCATATACCATGGGTTTATATATTGCCAATACAAGTATATGTTATAAATTATAAGCAGACCATCTCATCTATCATGAGTATATGTATCACGTACATATATTTAGTGCCTATACAATCCTACCCAAATTCTAGTTCATTCAATAATTGTGCAGTGCAGGGGACTATAAATATAAAAGGATGTAGTAGTGAGTTACTACAACTCTAGCATACTTTTCCTTCAGTTGCAACAAATCTTACATCCTCATCCTTCTAATCATTGCTAAATGCCATCATAATCACTTTACTCTTTAGTATTATAGTATAACAAAGACATTCCAGGTTAAGATAAGATCCTTCTCAGTTCTATCATTCCCCTCTGATAAAAGGCCATAAGATAGTTTCATACTACAAGAAGTGAAAGTAGAAACCTGTAGACCCTTTGTGCACTACTGATTTGGGAGTAAGAAGGAAGAAACTAGGTAGTAGACACTGGGAGTAAAAAATTCACTTAAAATATACCCAATCTTTGTACGTTCATTTTGATAAGTAGTGTATAGTCCTTACACAGCGGGATATTTCTCCAATGGTCCGTTAAAGTTATGATAAGACCATTCTCAACTCTATCCTTCCCTTCTGATAAAAGGCCATAAGGTAGCTTCGGACTACAAGAAGTGAAAGTAGAAACCGGTAGATGCTTTGTCCACTACTGACTTGGAAATTAGAAGGAAAAAACTTGATAGTAGACACTGGGAGTAAAAGATCCACTTACAAATGAAGAAACCTGTAGACCCTTTGTGCACTACTGATTTGGGAGTAAGAAGGAAGAAACTTGATAGTAGAGACTGGGAGTAAAAAATTCACTTAAAATGTACCCAATCTTTGTACGTTCATTTTGATAAGTAGTGTATAGTCCTTACACAGCGGGGTGTTTCTCCAATGGTCCATTAAAGTTAATATAAGACCATTCTCAACTCTATCCTTCCCTTCTGATAAAAGGCCATAAGGTAGCTACAGTAGCTTCAGACTACAAGAAGTGAAAGTAGAAACCGGTAGATGCTTTGTCCACTACTGACTTGGGAATTAGAAGGAAAAAAACTTGATAGTAGACACTGGGAGTAAAAGATCCACTTACAAATGTAGTCAATCTCTGTATGTTCATTTTGATAAGCACTTTATAGTCCTTACACAGCGGGATGTTTCTCCAATGGTCCATTAAAGATAAGATCCTTCTCAATTAACTATCCTTCCCCTCTGATAAAAGGCCACAAAGTAGCTTCAGACAATAAGAAGTGGATGTAGAAACCGGTAGACCCTTTGTGCACTATTGATTTAGGAAGAAACTTGATAGTAGACACTGGGAGTAAAAAATTCACTTACAAATGTAGTCAATCTCTGTATCTTCATTTTGATCAATAGTTTATAGTCTTTACACAGAGGGATGTTTCTCCAATGGTCCATTAAAGTTCCAAATTTTATCTTTTTCTCTTGTTCACTTACTATTTCAATCTCTACTTGAATTTATTCATTGTATTTTTCCAAATTAAAAATACCATTTTTATATAAGTCCCTTAAATCTTCCATATTTCGAGTTAGGTAGCCCAAATCTTTATAATTGCAAAAAAGTCTCCCAACTCAACACAGAATATACCTATTTCCATTTTATTACTAAAAATGGAATGCAAATACACCTCTACCAGAACTATAAACCTAAACAAATCTAGTTAAGACTCTCGACCAAAAGCCAAAGCTTATCGAAATAAAAACTACACGGTAAATTGGAAACGTTCTCTCTCTCTATGCAGAAGTCATTCCATATGGAGTTTATTGGCTTCGTTTCCAGCCAATTGCTAATGCTCTTACATATGTGTTGGCCATGATACTTAATGATAGATGTAACTATTCACAATTATTGAGGGTTTTAGACAGTTGAACTTGCTATAATAAGATTGTCATATCCTAGTCATATAAAATGCACAAAACTTGGCCAGGCTATAATGTTCCTTTTCTTGTTAATTTATAAGGGGAAAGATAATTCATGTTATGGATAAGTGGTCAAGTTGCTAAGTATTTCAACTATGTCCTATTGCTATCAGAGATGTGGTAAATGTAAAAGAATATGGTCAGTGGATAACCATAAATTTCAGCCAGCTATGGCCGAAATTATGGTCAGGTTAGCATACTGGGTCAGCACTAATTTTAGTGTATTTTAGGAATAATTTCCTAGAATCTCTAGGATTGATTTAGTTTTGCTAATCTTTTAGATCGGCTTGGCTGATTGAATGAATCTTCGAGAATCATTATTTCTCTATTTGTAGATTGAGTCCAAGGCCCATATTTGTATTTTTTTATACATTAAAATTAAGAAGAAACTCTCCATAGGAGACTATGCTCCCAAATATTATTTTCTTCAAGGTTTCCATCTCTCTTCTTGTTTCACCGACACCATGCCTACACCCATATAAAATTCTACATGGTACCACAGTGGGTTCAATAATCGTCGAAAGTGAGTCAGAGCCAGCAGGCCCAACACCATTAGAGTATGTGTCATTTCTTAGGGGTGTGGTCGTGATTGATATCCTCTAGCACGTAGGCCATGTGACGTAGGCAAGCGATAGAGGATGAAGAGAAAGAAGGGGGGAAATAGTATATATTCTTTAGAAAAAGTTTTTCATATTTGAAAATTAAAAAAAGGTCTACTTATTCGGTGGGGAGAAAAGTTCTTTTAGAAGTAGATCTAGATTATTTTTTTAAAAGGTTTTATGTTTTCTTTGGAGTAAAGAAAAAAGATATTTTTAGTAGATTTTTGAAAAATAAAGATGTCTCTATTGGGTTCTTCATCATTAGGTAGAGGATAATAAAAGATTTTTTAAGAAAGAAAAAAGAAGGATGTTCATGATGTTGATAAGAGGCAACCACAAGCAAGATCAAGAAGTTTGGAGATGGAAATGACTGACTCAAGATTGTAGGGATATCCTATGAAGACATCGGTGAGGCATCGACTATAGCGAGGACACAATCTAGAGGTGACAATTATATGCATCTATGAAGAGGGAATGACATGGTCACATGTTTTACATGATAGCAGGCAGTCATAAAACTTCTTCAATCGACCAGATAGAGTGTTGGCGGCAACAAATTGCATAGGTAGTGATTATAACAACACTGATAGGGTTATCTATGTAGACTTGATCCCTCCTGTTTTTTCTCGTTTTGCAACTTAAGCATGGTGATTCATCTATGGATTCATCACCATACTCAACTTGGGTGAAAATTATATAGATAAAGCAGTTGTTGTGGTAAGGCAATTGCAGAAGCAAATGATGCGACACGGAGATAGGTTCAAAGCCAGCTACAACAGAGTATAGAGTCGCAATAAATGATGCGAGGTGGCATATGATCAGATCCAACATGAACCAACATCAACAGATGCAGAACATAGCAAAGTTAGAAGAAAAAGAAGAAACCAGAGTGGTTGAGGATTGTATTCAGCAAGTTAAGCCAGTTTTTATTAATTTGTTTCTTTTACTTGCAAGTTGTACATGTTTCGCAACTGAGAGGATCTGCAAAAGCATATGATAGTAGGTAACCATAAATTTCTGCCATTCATGACCGAATTTATTGCCAGGTTGGAAAATTTTGTATAGGAATAATTTTAAGATTAGCTTGGGAATAATTTCATAGGATCTATAGATTTGTTTAGTAGATTTAGTCAATCTTTTAGTAGATATTCTTTGTTGATTATAGATTATCTTTGGTTGATGTAGTCAAGAGTCCACATTTTATCTTTCTTCTATTATAAATTACTCTCTATAGGAGAGTATGTTAGATATTCCTAAATATTATTTTCTCTAGGGTTTCAACATCTCCTCTTGTCATCTCTCCATCTCCTTGCCTACATCCATATGAAATTCTACGGTTATTATGTTTGCTTATTATCTAGTTATCATGTTTTCTTATTGTTAGATGTACTCGTCTTGCTACTACAATGAATTGTTCTAGTTAGCATTTCTTTATAACCTTTGCAGTTTTGACATGTCTATGGGACATCCAGTGACAACAAATACTTGAGAAATTGCCTCAAGTATAATTAAAGATGAAGCATGTATTGTATGCTCTGTAGATTGTTGATAAATGCTCTTTATCATTGCTAAGTCATTGTAACCCTTCATAGATTTGAATTCTGTTTATTTAAACAGTCGCAAAGAGATGCCTTGCACCTATAAGTACACCACATGATGTATACTCTAATAACTGATGGTTTCTTGTATGTTTCATATGAATTACCTTTGAGAAGCTTGGAACAATGGTTATAATTGATGGTTGGTAGGCACCAATCACAGTTTTTTCCTTAGCCTAGACACAGATAACCACGATCATGTGAAAGTCATGGGTTACAGCCAAGGTTCGAGAAATCAGCACCAATATCGTATTTATAGGCCGTTTCAGATCGGATTTGCACAAACCAATCGGAAATTTGGAAAAAAGAAATTGATATAAGGACGAATATACCGTGTTTGGATCAATTTTGGCTGAACTTCGACTAACACAGGCCCCCACAAAATACAACTAAACCAGCCGAAATTGGCTAAAATTTAAAAAAGGACTTACCTGGTCACTCAATGAGCAAGTGCAAGTCTCGATGACAGGGGGCGGTGAGGTAGTTCCTTGAGATCACCTTGTTCACCGTTTTGTTGAGTGGTGACGAACAGAATTCCTGAGCTGTAAAACCTTAACCTCATATAAGGAGTAAATGTTTCATGTTTGTTTGACCCAATGACAAGCTAGACTTGTTTTGTCATGGTTTGGTCAAAATGAACTTACAGAGATTATATTCAGGCAAAATTTGTCTCAGACTCACAAATGATTTGTGTTTGAATTTTGAAACTAATCATCTTAGACAATTTGGTTCGAGTTAAATTCATTATAAATAGGTAGGGTACAGACTGAATTCATCTGAAATATGTCTAATTGAACTTAATTCATTTTAACTGGTTCGGTTCAAGTTGCATTCATTTAAACGGGTTAAATTGGACTGAATTAAGACCAAATGGCATCAATTGACTTCATTTACATGGCTCCAAAATTTATTCTAAATTGCAAGGTTTGCAATATTGGCCAATACTGATCCGTATCGATTGTATCATATTGCTTTTGGCATGTCCAGATCTGAAATTGACCGGTACTGATGGCTGGTACCGATATTGGAACACTCTTTCCCGGTCAATTCAGAAAAAAAAATTAAAGGAAAAGAGGAAATATAAGGAAAACTATGTTGACGCAAAAATTCGGCGTGTCAAAGATCTACTCGCTAAAGGTGTCCTTATCAACATTTTGTAACCAGAGATTCACATTATCCATCAATCTTAATATTATTTCATTCAAAACTAACAAGAAATAACAAATAATACATAGAATTATGCTTATGTATTATGCCTAAATATTTGAAACGAAAAATTTCATTCAAAGCAACAAAATTAAAACAAATCTTACTGAGAGCATAGAATTTTTAAAATTTTCACAGAAAGCATCATAACGCCTATCCGAAGGGCGTTTTACGACTTCCCAAATTTTTTTTTAATTTTTCGTCTAGTTTCCATTGCTGCCGTTAATATATATATATATATATATATATATATATATATATATATATATATATATACCAAATATAAAATGTCCTTTGGAATGGCGTTTTTTCTAAAAAAAATGTCCTTCCAAAGGGCGTTTTATATTTAATATTTTTTTTAATAACTCTCTCTCTCTCTCTCACTCACTCTCTGCTGCTGCTGCTGCTGCTGACCCACCATTGCAGGAGATTCCAGCTGCTATGCCTGCAGAGCCTCCTCGTCGAGGGGCAGCCTCTCGTACGCGGAGTTCCCAAAAGACGCCGCCATTATAACCACCGGCCACAACGCTACCAGCGCCCCGACAACGCTCCCCCCGACCACCTGCCCCTGCCCGCTGGCCAGATATATGGTCAGCCCCGTCGCCGCCGACGGGGCGGGCGGGGGCAGGAACGACCCGGAGAGGGACAGGATCTCGAAGCGGCCGGGGAGCGAGACGACCGCGTCGGGGGATGCGGGCTGGCGAAGGGTGACGTTGGCGACGGTGCCGGTCCCGATGAGGATGCATATCCCGCGCTGGCGCCTGCACGCGAAGGTGGCAACGATCTCGGCGACGTCGCACCCGAAGGCGACCTCTATGACGTGGGACCGGAGCGCGTTGGCGTTGTCGCGGGTGATGATGATGGGCGGCTTGGGCTTGTTCTTGGACCCGGCGGGGCGGCCGCGGGGAGAGAGATAGTTATTAAATATATATATATATATATATATTAGTGTTCTAAAAATCGGGCTAGACGGCCGCCTAGGCGGCGCCTAGGCACTAGGCGACCGCCCACCGCACCGATTTCGGCCAATTCGGCCTCCTAGGCGCCTGTTTGGGCCTAGGCGGGCCAGTTCGGCCCAATTCGGCCAATTCGGTCAAGACAAAATTTTAAAAATTCAAATTTTGAAATTTTGAAATTTCATATTTGAAATTGCAAAAAATATTCATAAAAAGTTTAAATTCCAAAAAAATTTCAAATTTCAAAAAAAATTTAAAAGAAATGCAATAAAAATTCAAAATATCAGGAAAAAATCTAAATATTAAAAAAATTTCAAATTTTTTAAAAAAATTTAAAACTAAAAATTCAAATTAAAAAAAAAATATCTGTTCGGCCGCCTAGGCGGCCTAGGCGCTAGGCGGCCCTTTGGCGCACCGATTCCGCCTAGCGCAATTTATAACACTGATATATATATATATATATATATATATATATATATTAATGACAGCAACGGAAACCAGACGGAAAATTAAAAAAAATTTGAGAAGTCGTAAAACGCCCTTCGGATAGGCGTTATGATGCTTTCTGTGAAAATTTTAAAAATTCTATACTCTCAGTGGGATTTGTTTTAATTTTGTTGCTCTGAATGAAATTTTCCATATTTGAAATATTTTTTAGTTTTTAAATAATTTTAATGTTCCGAAACGGATAACCCCGAAACTCCGATCTAGAACCTGTGAAACTGCCGAAACCACCGATAAGGATACTCATAAGAAAGGTCTGAAACCAACTCTTATACTACGAATCTTGCTAAATTGTTTCTGTTCCTGCTATACTCTTTATTATTTCATTAGAAATAATCAAGTCACATAGACAATACATTAAAACTATGTCTAAACAATTACTTTTTATTCTATATTTTTACAGTTTAAAAAAATCAGAAGGTTCAACCAAAACCGAAAGTTCTTTTTCTCTAAATATGGAACCACCGAAATTTTGATACTAATACTCATATAGAGCTTCCCATAGCAATATGTGATACTGAGTTCTGAACCTTGGTTACAACTTGCTTGTAATCATGTACTATGATGAGTTCAAAGTTACGACCTATTAGCCTGAGACATTTATTTATAGAATTGCTGAATTATAATAGATAATAAACCTGTAGTGACAGAAACACAGAAGGCTAATCATATGTAAAATAAGTAAATAACTATGTCAAATACAATAAGTTAATGACTATATACTTGAATTTGTCTACCCCTTGTAGATTGGTCCAATAATAGTAACTCCTTAGACTATAATTGCTTGGTTGTAATAATAGCCTAGTTTGCAGTATCAGCCAATACCGATACGATATGACCGATACCGATACGTTTTGGCATGTCCCGGTCCGATACCAATCGCTGTCGTTACTGATGTTGAGGGTCTCTTTTCCAATCAATTCGGCATAGAAAATTGAATGAAAAACATAGAGAGAGAATTGTCATCTAGATATTAATTTAGATATTAATTTCTAGGGTTTTTTTTCTTCAGCCGATTTTTGGAGAATTGTCATCTAGGGTTCCTTCATCTTCCAGAAGCCATTGCGCATAGCTCCGGACTCCAAACGAGGCCTAGTTTTTTTTTTGTTAGAACGATAATGAGGTTAGCTTTCTGATTATATAATGAGGTTAGCATAGATCACGGCTGTTTTACGTCCAACCTGTCTAATAATTCTAAAATTAACTTGAACAGTAAATTAGACAATATAACCAAGTTTTAAACCCTGTAATTAGTTTATTTTATTGTGGTGTAAGTTGTGTTTTATTCGCGGGTAAAGTTGACCAAAAACTTGATTTTTAAAATCCGAATTTTTCCGAAACTGGGTGCGTCCCGCTAAACGAGACGACTTCGTCGTGTGCGGATTTCACCGAAAGGAGCGTATCGTCAATGCGGACGTGTAGAATTTCGCGAAAGTTGATTTGGATGTGCGTGCACACCGGAATCAACGCGTATCCGTCGAAATTATCCCGTATCGGGCCTGTTCTGAAACTCGTTGTAACTTCGTGTGTGTTGTCGTTTCGCAACGAAACTTGCGCCATCGGATTCGTAGTGTTATGCTGGTCCTGTGACCCAAGTTTGGTTCGATTCTGAGAACGTTGATGAAACCTCGTATCGTGGGCCCCACGGCTCCTCGGAATCCAGTTCTGGACATTTTGTTGGGTTCGTATCATCGTTCTGGACTTGTAGACACTAAGTTTGACGAATTTGGAGAACTTTATCTCTGCACGTTTTTCGGTGCGAAGTAGGCCACATGTGGACTCCGCTTTGACCAGAAACTGTCAATTTTGCCCATGTGTCCAAATTGGACTTATGGGTAGGCAATTCTAGCTATTTCATATCTTCTGAAATGATAGTAATATTTATTTCAGCAACCGGAGGAGTACTTGAACATCTCGCTGTTACCGGAGCAATTGGAGGAATTCAAACCCCAAGCAAGTGTACCTTGCCAAACTTGCAGTACTTGCTCTCATATTATTCTCTTGATTTATTTTTGTGATGTATTTGTTCAACCTAGGACCGTGAGACGTTGCTTAGCGTCCGAATAATATTCGGGTGTCGACGTCGTACGCGGAGTCGTGTAACGTCACCTAGAGAATTGATATTACGATCCTATATTTTGTGCTTGCTTTACCAAGTACGTCATACCATAGGACACCTGACACCATTCATGAGACAGAATCTTTTCTGAGATATTCAAAGTGATTTTGTATAGGCTTACAGGATTCGTGACATATGACTTGCATTATACATAGATATCATTATGACTCGCTGTAATAGTTAGAGGTCATGATCTTGCGTGTTATGGACATGAGACGTGTGATTACATTGGGTGGGGAGAGACACACAGGCTACAGGCTGATTATATATATATTTATTATTGTGGTGTTGTAGCCATAGTTTGAAGTATCGGCCGATACTGATCCGATACGGCCGATACCGATACCGTTTGGCATGTCCCGATCCGATACCGACCGATACCCGATATTGATATTGGCTGGTACTGACATTAGAGGTCTCTTTTCCGATCAAATCGGCAAAGAAAATTGAATTAAAAAAAACCAATTAGCAAGGGTGTAAAAGCATAGTAAGGTTGCAAAAGCATATAAAAGAAGAAAATTTATCTATCGCATATAAATTAATTGACAAGGGTGACTATTATTTCATTCAATTTCAAAAATACTAAGAAAAAACACTGTAAATACTTTAAATTATGCATAAATGTATAAAATATATTTTCTAAAATGTTAATAATTTACTAATAGTTGTTTGCTTTCCGATACCAAAAAATCCGATACTCCAATCCGAAACCGTCGATACTACCGATACCGCCAATCCCGATACTCACAGGAATGGACCTATACCGATTCCGATACCGATACTTTGAACCTTGCTGTAGCCTCTACATCAGAGCTAGGCCCACTACGTGATATCACTGCTACAGGCTCCCCGACACAGAGCTTGTAGTGGTCTCAGCCTGAGTACTAGTGATGCTCTCATTTGCATATCACATAGTTGGTTACATAGTTTGCCCTATTGATATATTTTATATACTGCATTTATTTGGCTTGAGTTATTCTTATACCTTGCTATGTCCCCTGAGGACCTGGATCCGGATTATGTCCCCAGGTATAGCAGAGGAGATCTACCCCGAGGTATACGGGACAGGAGCAGACGCTGGAGCAGTACCAATACCAGAGGACGAGGTGATGCCCAAGGATTTCTCCTGAGTATTTGCTTTATATACTTAGTCATTTCTGTTGTTAGATACTCCATTTCCTGTCTCGTGGATTTTTGTATTAAACTCATTATCGGGTTGTTCCCCGAGATATTTTATTGAGACTTGTTGGTTTATATTTCATCTTGATTATTCTGACATTGATTTGTGTTTATCTTCTGTGGATGAGATTAGATTTAGACTGTGACTTGTATCGTAGACATTTATTATTGTTTTACAGCTTAAGTACACTCTAACGGGTCCATTAAATTGGATTTGTCCATTGGAGTGTGATGTTGGTCATTGCCACGTGGCTAGTCCCTCGGTATTTTGGGACTGGGGCGTGACAGATGGTCAACCCCTTGTAGTTTTGGTGAAAGAATCGTTACATTTAGTAACTACTTAGCCTTAGATTTGTGAAAGGATTGATTTCATTATGCTCAAGGCCAAGCTATCTAAAGAAAGTACACGACAATAAGGACAAAAGTAGATAACTAGCATATCTAGCATGTGACATTGAGATGTCAAAAGGCCTCAGAAGGATAATATCACTAAGACTGTAGTTAACCCCCTTGCACCTCCTCAAACTAAAGGTGGATCAAGCAACGAGAGTTTGCCAAAATAAAGGAGTCTAGTTGCATAGTGTGAACCTTAGTAGTTAGTACAGGGATCCTCAATATGCATCTGAGATGAAAAAAGGGAACATATATGGTCCCAGATAGTTTAGTGCACTCGTGAAACACAGGATAGATGGCGATCGGAACTACGCTTAAGTTGTCACAGTACAGAGGAGTAGCAGCAAAGAGGGGTGTCAATATCAGCAAGAAGACACCTAACTACCTAAGCCAAGTTATTAAACATTATACATGAGCCGCTCTTCAACAGGTAGAAGGTTTTGTTCTTTGATATTATATTGTATGGGGTTCAACCATTCTTGGCTTTGAAAGGAAAGGGAGGCACTCTTAAGCCCTTGTCTGAAGGTTCTCCCCCTAACTTGACCATAGGAAGAATGAGAGAGGTTCAAGGTGAGATCAGGATGAGAGAGAGAGAGAGAGAGAGAGAGAGAGAGAGTTAGCTAGAACAAGGGTAGGGTAATGAGATGGGCATGAAAGATAATAAAAGGCTTGTTATTGAATAGTATAACATGCCTTATATGCCAATGTCAACCAACCTCAACCAATATATATTTTTCTGGCTAAATGCACCAAAATAAGCAAGAGATTACTTGGCTCAGGCCAATGGAAGTGTGTAATTTGTCGGAAACTGGATGGAAGCGAAGGTGAATACATAGCTCCAAGCAAGGAAGAACTTAGAAATTAGCCAGAACTGTCATCACTTGTGGTTGATCACGTTCAAACTGGAAAAAAATTACCAGTTACATCAGGAAAAGAAAATCTACTAAGCAGTTACGCACTCTAGTTTAAGACATTACGATGACCTATAAAGGTCTCATAACATAGAGTATAGACTGCACTTCAAAATGTGGAAGACAAAGATGAAAAAAAAAGGTAATTATATGGAAAGAATCAAAGGGAAAGCGTGAGAACGTACCAGATGATGCTTGTGTATGTACCTGGATGTGCTTCCATTATCATTGACAAGAAGAAGGCCAAGTATCTGGATACAAAAAACAATCGTCTAAATAAATGTAAAAGCAGTGGGACCAAACATTTAGGCAGTTGAGATGAGAGCTTAGTTTCCAGTTTAAGAATATTCAAGTATTTTTATGTGCGCTCAGTGTAACAACCTGCATAGCATGTCGGTGAAGTTGAATCGTGTGCAAAGGAATAACACCATCTTTAAATTGGGAAAACACATTCAAGGAACCATTTGCAACCATATGAAACAGAAGCTGGAGTGAATCATCTTCAATTAAACTTGGTGCAGCTGAAGGATGGCTTGCTAGTGCCTTCATTATATGCACTACACTTCCTTCTATCTGGAAGGCAGGAGAATGTGAAAACTAGTTAAACCGATAGAAGCATTCAATGAGATAGTTATTCTATCTTTTGGGTTGTAAGTAAGAGAAGGCAATTTATGCAGTGGTAAGAATTTGGCAGCAATGCCATATAAACACGCAATAAAAAGAACAAAAAAGAGCATACAACTTCTAAAGGTGACAAAAGAGCTCAAAGCACAAAAGCATGAAACGAGTACTTGCACAAATTTAAGCTGCAAAATATGTTGAACTTCCAACTTCAATCCCTCTAACATCCGTTCAACCTCACATGACTGTTGTAGGGTTATAAGCACCAATATGAACCCCTCTTAACCAAGCTTCATACTACCAAATGTTACCAGCATATCTTCAATGTGGCAAGCTGTTAAAGGAACCCTAAAACTCATCTAAAACTATCAGATCAAGTAAAGATAACTACACCAGGACATAATAGACCATCCTCCTTTAACGCAATAAAATTGTCATAACATGAGATGTAAGGTAATCTGCAATATGAATGCAACTTTTCATTAAAATGGTGATAGCATTTTGAGAGTAGCAAATTGTTCCAATAAAATTCTCGCAGGAAGAGCTAATCCACAGGAGCAGAGAAGAAACACCGAAGGATAACAGACCAGACTTCCCCATCCAATTATGACACCGTCCTCTATATTAGTAACCAGTGGATCCATCATAAGGGTTATCATTATATTTTATCAATACCTGGTGTCAGTTGAAACCTTTAGATTTGACACAAATATGCAGGCTTGGAAAATGAGGATGACGTTGGAAAAAAAAAATTTTGAGATTTGAAGTCAAGGAACATCAGTTTGAAGCTTAATGACACACAGTAGTTCCAGTTTCCAATATAGTGCCTGTATCATCAATATTTATGTACGTGAATCCAATATTAAAAAGGTGTATGTCTTGCCTCAAACATATGCTAACCTTCAAGAACATGAGCTATCAATGCCATGGCCCTGGTTGGAGTCCATTTTTTGGTGGCACTAGAAACAGCTGATTCAAAGTGCAACATAGCTTGGGTAACGTGTTGGCTTTATATGGTGGATCTCCTGCTCCTCTTCCAAACCAGGGTAAATATCAATGCAGAAACATCAGTGCAAATGATTAACTAACATTTAGTTAGCTTGCTTGGTACACACAATATAGGGTGGCTCTCCAAAAGTTTGTAATGTAAGTACAACAGTGTCTGGTCTGATCTAGTAAGCTCAGATGGAACATAGGTTTGGTCTAGTCTGGAGAATTTACGCCCAATTTTGAATTATTCTATTTGCAGTGATCTTGAACCTTGATCCACCTACAACTCAGCTTTGAATAATTTTGAGCCAGTACTGATCTCATATGTTTTTTGATAGACAGATCCTAAGTTATAAAGAATGGATCTTTAGCATCATTTTTGTAAGTTAAACTAAGTTACATGACTGAGTTAAGATAGGATGCCTGAGAAAAGGAAGAAACATATTGCTAAATGAAGACATAAGAGAGAGGAAATAAAAAAAAAGTTGTGAAAGTAATGGAACAAAAAAGTTGATAGAACACAGTTAGAGGAGGATGATAAAAGAAAGGAAACCCACAAAAGGACACTATTATTCTAGTTAAGCCAGTTCTTGAATGGAGCAAAAAGATGAAACTGTACTGTATAAGTCAATGCCTATGGGAATATGTTTCTCAATAGCTTAACCCGGCATTTATCATGTGATAAGTACCAACCTATTGTTATAATGTAAGTGCTGAAGTCTTAAAGAGCATCAAACACCTTACCAAACACAAACAAGAGGATATTCCCTAGTCAAGTAACCAAGATACCTATATATTAGATTTCATTATGAAGCTAGGACAAAATTCTACTACAGAAAATATGGTTGTCTTGCACACTACAAAAGATTATAACAAAAAGTGGGAAGAATGAAAAATTAAACATTTTAGAAAAACAATTCAACCTAAATTTGTCGAACATATTCATAAGACATGTTCATAATTAAAACACACTGATTTACAGGTTTATATCTTACCTATTATTGTCTGATCTTACAAATGTTAGCAGAAGTTCAACAAATTTTTACTTGCAAAACAATGAACTTTTTAGGAAAAAAACATAGAGATTAAAACACATCGGATAATGTTAATAATATTACCTCCAAGCGCCTTACTTTCAATGTATCTCCATCATTCCTTTTCTCACTTGAAACTGATTCTTCTATGCCGAAATTGGTTTGTCTTTGATTGAACTCATCGGGATTCAGAAGGGCATTGAGGATATGTATAAGACAGCAGAATATACCAGAATCCAGCAAAGGCTGTTTATCAACTGGCTGTGGATGAGAAAAGTACGATTAAAATATCTATTATTTTTTCATAATGATTTCATATGCATGATCAATGGTGCTACGATTTCATATGCATGATCAATGGTGCTCAGAAGTGATCCTGTGAGAGAACTCATTTGCATTTCTTATTTGTGGCAACGACTAGTAGGAGATTCTTTGTGACAGTCATTTTATTTTTCCTCATGGAATACTGGGTTATAAAAGGTATATGCACAACGACGGGAGTAAAAATTCAAAGAGAAATATGAGGCACCAAATCTGACTCTTGCTGAAGCAATCAAATGTAGAACAGCAAAAGATAAAACTAGGTATAAACCAAACATAAGATGCTATGATACGACGGGAAAAACAAAAAAACAAGCAGCTACTAGAGGTTATAACTTGAGTAAAGAAACAAACATTCACAAGGATTTAATGTCCCTGGGCATTTCGAATATTAGTGTGCCATTTGTCAAACTACAATGTGGAACATCCAAATAGATGATATCAGGGTAGTCAAAGGCGCGTCTCGCAGTAAGGTGCAGCAGTTGCACCTTGCAGCTCACTAGGCAAGGGCCCTTTCTCCAGGCGCACCCAAGGCGTGCCTTAGGTGCGCCTTTCTGCCAGGCACAACCAAGAAAAGGCGCGCCTAGGCGCGTCTTATGGTTTCTTTTATTTATAAAAAAAAAAACTTTGAGGCAAGGAGATAACCCTTACCTCGTACATGTAGTTGGTTAAAGTTTAACTGGAAAAACTAAAATTTACTAAAAGCGTGGTAGGGACAATACAAACTCTTGTTAGTTATGTTGACTGTTACTGCTTTTCTGCTAGTTCACTTGGTTATGTTTTAACATATTCTTGTTGGTTTTAATATGTTATTTTGTTTGATTTCTTACATTACTAATTTATTTATTTATTTATGTATAATTTTATTATTTTTCATATTTGCGCCTCGCTTCGCTCAGGCGCGCGTCTCAAATGCGCCTTGCGTCTCGGACGATATGGACATTTTGCACCTCGAGTTCGCCTTGGCCTTTGACTACCTTGGATGATGTGCACGACTCTCTTGAGACGCACATGAATGAAAACCACTAGAAGTAAATGATTAAAGCCTTTGGCTTTGAGCCCTGATTCTTTTTCTTTGATCTGATCTCAGATCCCAGGAAAGAAAAAAGAAAAAGAAAAATATATCTAAAATGAACAAAGCTGATTTGATCCAGATCTAAAAAAGTGAATTTGGATCTCGATGGGATACAAGAACAAATGCATATGGATAAAGTGAATAGTAATAGATACTCGGATCATGTATAAAAGAAAATGGAGATGATTCGTATAGGTTTAGTCATGTATTAACTGACTTATTTTTTAGTATGGATATATACTTTAAATACAATAGGTTTAGTCACAAATAGAGCAATGCCTAGGGGTAGAATCAAAGAATAGTCTTATTGATATATTAAAATACTTCATATACTTTATATAGGTAACAGGATCCAAATAGAGAAAGAATCAAAGAATAGTAATTATTTGCAGTCGAGGAAGATTATGGAGATTCATTTCACAGAAACCTGTATAATAGAAAGAGTTTATAAATAGAACATCTGAGAATATCTCAAATGCCATAACATAATGCTTGCTCATTCAACCTTAATAATCCAGGATGAACCTACTGCTAGTCTCAACCCACAACAACCCCACTAGCTCCCTGCCTCCTACCCCACAGTATAGAGCAGACAAATGATTCTAAGAAACATTAGCCATGCATACACATCTATGCAATAGAAAGGCCATGGAAAAGGGTTGAATTCCCTTTAGAGAGTGAACATACTATGATAAGTTCACAAGAGAACCAAAAACGACGAATTGGAGGAAAGCGAGTGAGGTTGGTGACCAAACAGCTTTGGAATTTGAGAGCTTACATCTATATAGATGTTGAGTGATGATGCAACTAACTTAATAAATAATTCCGAGTATTGTGAATCATTGAGGGTGGAGAGATTTTTCAATAGCAGAAGAGAGAAGTGGGAAAGAGTTGCATAAATGCCTCTTTTAGTTTTGAATGAGAAGAGGGCAGGCTTAAGGCAAGGTTCAAACTTCAAAGTTTCGGTATCAGAATCGGTATCGGACTATTCCTATGAGTATCGGGATCGGCGGTATCGGTAGTATCGGTGGTTTCGGATCGGAGTATCGGATTTTTTTGATATCGAAAAACAAACAACTATTAGTAAATTATTAACATTTTAGAGAATATATTTTATACATTTATGCATAATTTAAAGTATTTTCAGTGTTGTTTCTTAGTATTTTTGATATTGAATAAAATAGTAGTCACCCTTGTCGATTGATTTATATACGATTGATAAGTTTTTCTCTTTTATATGTTTTTACAACCTTACTATGCTTTTACACCCTTGCTAATTGGTCTTTTTAATTCAATTTTCTTTGCCGAATTGACCGGAAAAGAGACCTCTAATGTCGGTATCGGTCAGTATCGGGTATCGGATCGGGACATACCAAACTGTATCGGTATCGGCCGTATCGGATCGGTATCGGCCGATACTTCAAACTATGGTTTAAGGTAGCGAATAATAGGACGACATATATATATATATATATATATATATATATATATATAGAGAGAGAGAGAGAGAGAGAGTTGTATAGTGTCGAGTCGTAAAGTGAAATGTAAGGGTGCATCTGGAGCGGATATGGTTCATATATGGGTATTACCATATCCGTATTTGTTTCAAATAAAGAATATGGGTATCATTCAAAAATAAAAATCAACAACCCTATTTGACAAAAACGAGTTTGGATCTAGATGAGATATAAGAACAAACGCATATGGATAAAGTGAATAGGAATAGGAACCCGGATCGAATATAAAAGAAAATGGAGATGATTTTGTATAGATTTAGTCATGTATTAATTAACTTATGTTGGAGTATGGATATATACTTCGAATACAGTAGGTTTAGTCACAAATAGAGCAATGCCTAAGGGTAGAATCGAAGAATAATATTATTGATATATTAATAAACTTCATATACTTTATATAGGTATCAGAATCCAAAAAGTGAAAGAATCAAAGGATAGTAATTGTTTGCGGTGGAGGAAGATTATGGAGATTCATCTCAAAGAAACCTGTATAATAGAAAGAGTTTATAAATAGAACATCTGAGAATATCTCAAATGCCATAACATTATGTTTGCTCGTTCAACCTTAATAATCCGTGACTAACCTACTGCTAGTCTCAACCCACAACAACCCCCACTAACTCCCTGCCTCCTATCCCACAACATAGAGCAGACAAATGATTCCAAGAAACATCAGCCGTGCAGACACACCCATGTAATAAAAAGGGCATGGAAAAGGGTTGAATTCCCTTTAGAGAGTGAACATCCTAGGATGGGTTCACAAGAGAACCAATAACGACGAATTGGAGGAAAGCGAGAGAAGTTGGTGACCAACAGCTTTGGAATTTGAGAGCTTGCATCTATATAGATGTTGAGTGATGATGGAACTAACTTAATGAATAATTCCGAGTATTGTGAATCATTCAAGGTGGAGATATTTTTCAATCGCAGAAGAGAGAAGTGGGATAGAGTTGCATAAATGCCTCTTTTAGTTGTGAATGAGAAGAGGGCAGGTTTAGGGTAGCGATTAATAGGACAAAAATTATATATATATATATATATATATATGGGAGCGGATCCGGAGCCCCGCGGGAGCTCCGCCGCTCCCAACCGTTGGCTCGCGTGGCCCCCACGCGGGCCCCCCATCCGATGGTACGGGGAAGGGGGGGGGAGCTGGGCTCCGGGAGCGGGTCTTTTGATCCGCTCCATATATATATATAGTGTGAGAGAGAGAGAGAGAGAAGTACCGTGTCAGGCCAGAAAATGTAAGGGTGCATCTGGAGTGGATATGGTTCATATATGGGTATTACCATATCCGTTTTTGTTTTCAAATAAAGAATATGGGTAGTTTTCAAAAATAGAAATCAGCACCCATATTTGATAATAAAAAAAAAGCGAAATTGGATCTGGATGGGATATAAGAACAAACGCATATGGATAAAGTGAATAGGAATAGGAATTGGGATTGAGTATAAAGGGAAATGGAGATGATTTCGTATAGGTTTAGTCATGTATTAATTAACTATGTTTGAGTATGGAAATATACTTTGATTACAATATGTTTAGTCACAATAGAGCAATGTCTGGGGGGTAGAATCTAAGTATAGTATTATTGATATAGTAAAATATACTTCATACACTTTAAATAGGTATCAGGATCCAAAAAATTGAAAAGGAATTCGTATATTGATCAGGATATATTAACAAAATTAAATCCAGATCAGATTCGAAATAATATATCTGTATTTAGGGTGTGATTCAGATCCGAATCTGAACCGGATAGTGTCCACCGTAGCAGCAAACTTCCAGGTACAACGTAGAGAGAGAGAGGGTGGGTTGTTCTGCTGCGGACCGATCCGCACTATCAGTGGACCATGCCTTATTCCTTACAATTTGCATCAATATTGAAGATTCACACCGTGCAATGTTATATTCATGTTATAAAGTAGCATGGATCAAATTTTAAGCAATTCTGAAATCTTTATCCCATCGATCGAGTGAGTCCAACTTCAACGGTTTTTGAACAATAGAACAAATTATACCATTAGATCGATGGGTCGGAGATTTTCAAATTGCATAAAATTTAATATATACATGATATAGAACAAAAGTATCACGATGTAAAGGCACGGTCCGCCACCGAACAACTCTCTCAATGTTTTAAGATCCCTACTAACATTGTTCGGTTATTAGAGATGTGCACTACTCCTTCAGAAAGACTTTATCAACACTATAAAGTCTGATACAATAATAAGAAACAAGAAACAAGGAGGGTTGGGGTTGAGAAAATTGGTGAATGTAAGCCATTTTGCTTTAAGATTATAGGTAAATATTAGAAGACTAAAACACTGGGAAAAATGACTATTCAAAACTCCAGTTTCTTTTCTTAATCCTTGCATCATTACTTCCCTGAATTTCATGGTACTGTTCATAAGCTTGATTTCTCGATAGTTTGTGCAACTTGTATATCTTCCTTTTTTTATATATCTAGGTAAGGTACTACAATACTACTCATTTCGTCGGGCATTTCCTAGTCCTTAGAATTTGGTCGAATAAGTTACATCTCCCTTATATATATATATATATATATATATATATATATATATATAGGTGCTATACTACTAGTAACAAACAAAAAATGATGAATACCTGGAAAGATTACTTTGCTTTCTTAAGAGAGAAAAATATTTTTTTTCCTTAAACAGATTTCAATAAGATGGAATCTGAAAATGGTAATGAGGTAACACATGAATCTGGATCTTCAGAATAATACAAGAACATGTAGGCATACCCCTGATACAAGAACTTCTACAGCATATAATGAATTTGAACCTGGGTTAATGCTGTCCTGCAGTAACAGTAGATGCACATATCAAGCGAGCCCTTGAAAACTACAAACTTCAAAATAGTAAAAAAGCTAATGAGATGTCAGGTGGGCTAAGGACCTTTGTGACTTCAGAAAAGAAGCTGATGACCTTTGCAACATTCAAATACCTTCCCTTGCTATGCATCCTCAACTTCTCGACGTCCATCACAAAGGCTCTTCCAACAACAAAAGAAAAAATGTGTGCTTCAACTAACCTGTAATCGAGTTAGATGAGTTAACTTGGCCTAAATATAAAGAAGGATATTATAAGGAATTGAGGAAAACTAGAATTTCTTAGTAAACTTAGAGAGAAGAGTTCATACTTGGTAACTAACTGAACTACGTTAGACTGCTGCTTCACTAATCTACAAAAGGCGTCTACTGCCATGTTTAGGGCAGTTTCTTTCTCCTGCATGGGACAAAATTTTGAAATATAAAAATCTATTGTTTTTGTAGTCAGAAATTTTTAACACTGTCGAGGCAGTCTGCTAATCATGGAGTTAAAAAATACCTTCTCAGAGCTGGAACAACGAAATTCTTCCCAGAACTTCTTAAAATCCAACTCGAGCTCATGTTTTCCTCTGCATTTATCAAAACAAAACCAAAAGACAGATTTTGCTTATTATGAGAACGTCTAAGCATAATCATGCTGATTGCATGTAAACAATTTATTTTCTAAGCTGATGACAATTAATCATTTTCTTCTTAAAAGGTAACAAATATTTAAAAATACGTTATGACGTAACAATAATGGAATAATAAACAAAATTCATCTGAACAACTCCTTAAAGCCCTTTCGAAAACTTCCCCTCAATGTGTAATCACCAACAAACCAATGCCTGATCACCTTCAAATTTCAATCCTACCCCATCTACATGAGATCAGTTCTGAGGAATTGTGTCTATTAATTGGCAGAGCAACACATCTTTGGTGCACAGGTATCATTCATCAAAGGTATTGTGAATTATCAACAGAACTATAACATGTTCAATACCCACTGGCAGATTGATAAAGGTCAGCATCTCGTACATGTAACATGCATCAGAAAATACAATTATAGAAGTTCAATTTTGTTTGTGACAGTTAAAAGTATCAAAAGTGTTGTGAATTATCAACAATACTATAATGTTCAATACTCAGTTGCAGATTAATAAACGTCTGCATGGTGTACATGAAGCTGCAAGCCTGCAATTTAACTTCCATGTATCAGAACATACAACTATATAAGTTCAAATTTTGTTTGTGACCTCAAAGGTTCTAAATCATTTATATAAGTTACTATTCTATTACACATAATGCTAGTTCAGTTAGTACAGAACAATTATCAAGGTTTAAATACTCAGTTTAGAATCAGTAGATACCTTCTCTGTTAGAGTCGTTAGTGTTTGTGTCACTATTGACAGTTCGTGGTTCACATCATAGTTTCAGAGTATTAAAACATGATACAGGGTGCTGACACTTCAGAAATAGTTTTAGAAAATTATCTAAAATTTTAATTAAGAGTAAGCTCCATTGTTTGTCATTTTATTATCAGCAGAGAAATAATTGGAAACTGAAATTAGAAACATATCATCTTAAAGTGGGTGACCTGTAGAAAATAAAGAGCCTTAATAACTTAAAAACTTACAATTTCATCCTTTTTATTTTGTCAACAATTGGGAGTGGACCAATAAATTCAAAGGGGTCAGAAACTAGTTACGGCCCATTGAGTACTGAACATAAAGATTTCTTTATATAAGTCATGGCAAGTAGTCAAAGGCGCAAGTCGCACTTGAGGTGCAAAAGGTCTATATCGTCGGACGCGCACTTAAGGTGCGCGTCCGAGCGAAGTGAGGCGCAAATATAAAAAATAATAATAATATACATAGATAAATAAATAAATTAGTAGTGTAAAAAACAAATCCAAATAACATATTAAAACCAACAAAAAATATGTTAAATCATTACCAAATGAACTAGCAGAACAACAGTAGCAGTCAACAAAACAAACAAGAGTTTGTATTATTCCTACCACACTTTTATTAAACTCTTGTTTGTATGAATAATACAAACTCTTGTTTGTATTATTCATACAAACAAGAGTTTGTATGAGGTAAGGATTATCTCAATGACTCAAAGTTTTTGCATAAATAAAAAAAATCATAAGGCGCGCATTTTCTTGGTTGTACCTTGCAGAAAGGCACACCTAAGGCGCGCGGTGGGTGCGTCTTAGGTGAAATGCGCCTTGCCTAGTGAGATGTAAGGTGTGAGACGCAGCTACTCCTGCCTTTCTGCGAGGCGCATCCTTGACTGACATGAGTCCTGCTAATGGACCTAATGTTCCTTTACTTGTAATTCAATAAATCAAGGTCATCCATCTGGCGGTCATGGTTGGGATTAGTTCACTAATGGCAAGTACTAATGGCAAAACTTGCTGGACAACACAACCTAAGCTAAACAGGTGAGGTTCAATTCACACACATCCAGAACTTATGAATGTAGAAATATTTTTTTCAGCTACCATTAAATAACCAATATCATGAATGAGGGGAAGTGTGAAGGAGAAATTGAGAAGAGAACGAGTCCCTCTGAGCAAGAGAAGAAAGAGATTAGATCAACAGGGGCTCACTCCTCTTGTTTTTCATGCCTCTCGTGTCTTTTCTCTTTGTGCAAAAAATTGCAAACTAGGCACTATTTGGCCTAATCATAGTTATCAAAGGTGACAAGTGCATTTAGGAGCCATGGTCCTTCACGGCATAGGCGTAAAAACGAAACATGCGCCCGAAAAGCAAGGTGAATGTATAATTAGAAGAAAAACATAGGCCCGCCACCTCAAAACTGTTGTGTTGCTATATTCTAGGTCAAACTTGTTCATAATATAATAAGGAAGCTTCAGGAGTGCTTGATCTGTAGATGGGGAGGGTCAATAATGTTTTGGGTCCTCGTATAAGGTCGCACATGTTCGTAAGAAAATCAAGGTGTGCGCCTAGATGAAGCGAGCGCAACCTCCCATGGTACTGAGTTTTTCGCCTAGGCGTTAGTCTAGGCATGATTTTAATAACTATGGACCTCATGCATCATAAAAATGAATGCAATTTACTATAAAACGTTGTATCATCTTACCTCTTCCAATAGACTCTTTATAGTCTACCGGATTTCTAATGCGCCATACTTGACCCCATCCTAATGGGGGAAGGCTTGGATGAAGCTAGTGATGTCATGAATTCAGTTGTGGAATCGCTCCAAGAAATTAACCCTCCCCTTTAGGTTCCTCTCCTTTTTTCCTAATAAGTTTCAGTCATTTTAGAGGGTTCTAGCAAATTGGGCCAAATCTAGATTCTAGACCAAAACCTGTAGAAACTATATGGTTGCCTGAAGTTTTCAAGTGGCATTGTCCACAACAAATTAGAAATAGTTTAGGGGTTTATTTATTAACAATCCAAATGTATCGTGGGGAAGAGGAAGAGAATTAGGGTTACAGTGGTTAGAGGTACGTAGGTTGGGGATTTTTTGTTAGGTATCTGAGCCAATCTGAACCTGTTATTATGATGCCATGTTAAAAGAAAACTGAAATTGTCAGGCTATCTCACTATAAGACCCTCTTACTCCCTCAATCCATACTTCCTAGATCCAAAAAAAATCATACAGGGTGTTCCTGTAGGTACACTAAACTATAGACGCAACAAGACTTCCCAGCAATCTTCCAAACTTGTTCTTCCGATAAAATAAATAATGAATGAAATCCTCATTCACTTGTTCAAACCTGGCAATTATTATAACTAAATGACCTCAAACCCAATGTCCTACCCAAGAAAAAATTAATAAATAAATAAAATCAACTGCTCCTCGATCTTACTACCTACAAGAACAACAACAAGCAGGGCCATTTCTTATGTAACATTAATCCCCAAAAAAACTTTCTTTTATAAGCACAATCCAAGTTCGCTCCATGCAGCTCCGTTGACTAATATTCTATCCCTCGTAATCAGTGCATCTATTTGTATATACATTGCACATGCCCAACAACACTGATTGTCTCTCTCTGTCTTAGTTTTCAATGCGTGTTACATTATATATGCATGTCTACTTTCTATAAATAAATGAATGAGCGAGATCCTCATCCAATTCTTCAAACCCAGCAATTACTATAACTAAACTCTTTGAAAACTGAAGCATTCAAATCCAATTCAATCCCCTATCAGAAGAAAAGAGAAACTAAAATTGAACAATGCTCTTGCGTTTAGCTCTGTTAAGGGCCATTCCTTCCGTAAGGTTCAACAAAGACCCAATCTTTTTTTTTCTAAAGGCTCAATCCAAGTTAGTTTAGTACAGCTTCCCAACATACATTGCACATGTTCAAACCACCAAACACTGATATCTTTTTTGGGATATTTTAGCAAATGTCCCACTCAAATTATAGAAACTAGCATATGCTCCCACTTTTTTTAAAATCCATCAAATGCGCCCAGTCCTTTGTATGGAACAATTAAAAATTTAAGGTATACCCCCACTATTTCAACCAGTTTTTTTTTGGCTTTTGATAAGGGCACTGCACATATTACTTGGGGCTAGCCCAGGATTGGGGCTAGCCCAGGATTGAGCAAAGTTTACTCACACTAGCCCATTATTTTACTTGGGGCTAGCCCACTTTCCCAAACCCTTCTCCCAAACCCTCCCCACCCCACCGGAGCCCTCCCCCCTCCCGCCGGCGGAACTCTCCAACTCTCCGAGACTTCGTCCTCCTTGTCGATGGCTCCCAAAGTCGACAATGTCGAGAATCGAACACGATTTTAGGTCATAAAATGTCGAGAATCGTCGACAATGTCGAGCAATATCGGGCGGGACTGTAGATTTTCCTACAGTCCTATATAGATTTAGGACTGTAGGAAAATCGACAGTCCTATGTATATTAAGGACTGTAGAATTTTCTACAGTCCTAAATTTATATAGGACTGTAGGCATTTCAACAGTCCAAAAAATTTAGGACTGTGGAAAATTCTGCAGTCCTGTATACTTATAGGACTGTAGACATTTATACAGTCATGAATGTTAAATTCTGCAGTGGGTAAAGTTTAGGACTGTCACTATTGTGACAGTCCTAGTAAATACTAGGACTGTCAAAATTGTGACAGTACTAAACTTACATATAACTGTGCTTACAGACAGTGGGTAAAGTTTAGGACTGTCACAATTTTGACAGTCCTACTTTATACTAGGACTGTCACAATTTTGACAGTCCTAAAAATATATGTCGAAATTTTTAGGACTGTCAAATTTTGACGGTCCTTCCAATCGAAATTTCAAAATTAACAAAAAATTAAAATAAATTAACTCAGTTGTCGATATATATCAAAATCCCAAATTTCTATCCTTAAAATTTATTAAAGTATTCTGAAATTTAAAATAGTAAATTTATTATTGGTACATTAAATATTTTGTAAAAAAAAAAAAATTACCAAAAGTAAGATTTGGAGGTCGAAACATCATTTTTTTGCGATTCTAAAAATTTGGGAAGTCCGTCAAACGGTGAAACTATTTATCCCGAAGTACTTTTCCATACGGTCATTTTGGCTCAAACTGGAGCTTGTTTCGATCTCCCAGTCAAAAGTTATGATACTTTAAAGTTTTATATTTTATATTTTTGCCTGTAATATGTACGTCTTACTTCGGATGAAAATTCTCTCTACACGAATTGTGTTACTCTCGTCGAAAACGTACAAATCGACCTATTGTGTGACGAAAAACGATTTGAAAACAAATAGTTATGGCCGTTCGAAGTCTGATCGACGGCAGACGTAATATTCGTACGGTAGATATATATTTTATTTTTTTGGGTTCAATGATAACATATTTTATTTTGGATATTAAACTAAATAAAAAAAATCAAAATACAAAACTAACTAAATAGAAATAAACTAAAAAAAAATCCTGACAATTAAAATGAGGACTGTCAAAATTTTGACAGTCAAAATCCTGACAGTCCTAATTTTATATAAAATTTTCAGTGGGTTAAAATTAGGACTGTCAAAATTTTGACAGTCCACATAGCTTGTGGGACTGTCAAAATTATGACAGTCCTAACAATTTGTAGGACTGTCAAAATTTTGACAGTCCCACAAGCTATGTGGACTGTCAAAATTTTGACAGTCCTGATTATAACAATTTGGGCTAGTCCCAAATGAGGACTGTCAAAATTTTGACAGTCCTTCCAAGTGGAAGGACTGTCAAAATTTTAACAGTCCTGATTATAACAATTTGGGCTAGCCCCAAATAAGGACTGTCAAAATTTTGACAGTCCTCATTTCTTGTGGGACTGTCAATATCCTGACAGTTCTGGTTTTATATAAAATTTTCAGTGGGTTAAAATTAGGACTGTCAAAATTTCGACAGTCTATATAACTTGTGGGACTGTCAAAATTATGACAGTCCTAACAATTTGTAGGACTGTCAAAATTTTGACAGTCCTTCCAAGTGGTAGGACTGTCAAAATTTTGACAGTCCTGATTATAACAATTTGGGCTAGCCCCAAGTATCTTTGGAAAACTTGTAATTTTAAGAAATTGGACTGTCAAAATTTTGACAGTCCTTCCAACTGGTAGGACTGTCAAAATTTTGACAGTCCTGAGTATTACAGTGGGCTAGCCCCGAATAACTTTCATGATGGCAAACTTGTAATTTTTTCTAATTTTGAAATGGGCTAGCCCCGAGTAAAATGTGCAGTGTCCTTATAATTTGCCTTTTTTTTACTGTTTTGCAAAAAAAAATGGGGACATTTGGTAGATTTTTTTTAAAAGTGAGGGTATATATTAGTTTCTATAATTTGAGTGGGACATTTGCTAAAATATCTACTTCTTTTTTCAGCTGGGATCCGTGCTTCTGGAAAAATGTTAGTTTCCCAATAGCACAACACTCAGAACCATAGAAAAAAAAAAACAAGAAATACAAATTAGGGAAATGAAAAAAGAGGAAGGGGCAGGGAATCGATCGGACCTGGCGGGGGAGGAGGACGGGGAGGCATAGCCGGGCGGGGACGCGGAATCGCGGCCTCCGGCGGAGGCCGCGGTGGCGGCGGCGGCGGAGACTGCGGCGGCGAACGCCGAGGAAGGGGAGGAGGCCGCCGACTGGGATAGGGAGGAGGAGGAAGGAGAATTGTTAGAGAGGCCGACCTTCTCCTTGATGTCCTTAAGCAATGACGACCATTTCATTGTTCTTCTTCCGAGACGACGACGACCGGAGGGATCATCCAACGACGACGACGAAACCCTAGATCCGAATCAACCAGCCACCACCGCCACCGATCGAGAATCGATCAAGCCGATCCATGGAGAGATCTGGAAATGGAGGGATAGATCGAGAGAAGAGATCTGGGAAAAAAAAAATCCTTCTTTTTTTCTCTCTCTTTCTCTTTCCAAAATTTATTTTCTTCTGTACGTATGTAAGAAAAGAGGGATATGAGATTGAACACCTCTCTCCGGTCGCCGGTGCCACGTAGGATTGGAAGAGTTCTTTTACAATACAATAATGCTAAGTTTACTACCAAATGCTTACCTCACCTCACATGCAATGAACGAACGCCACGTGACGACCATCCGCATAGCCACCGGGTCCTACCTATCCTCCCTCCTCCAATGGACGACCGACACATGGACGTCACATGTACGTCACATGATGGTTGTAAGAAGGTTGTAAGCATAAGGTTGTAGGCATAGCACTACCCTTTTAATAACAATAATGATAAGTTTACTTCCAAATGCTTACAACCCCCTCATCTCCTGCTATATGGGCCACCCTTCGGTTCCACCTCTCCTCCAATAGACGACTGCTACGTAACGTTTTGGACACGTGGCGACAACCCGGACAGCCACTGAATTCCACCTCTCTCTGCTCCTCCAATAGACGACTGCCACGTGGCCGCCACGTGGCGGTTGTAAGAGGGTTGTAGGCATTTGATTGTAGTCATAGCATAGCCCTTTTAATAATGCTAAGTTTACTACCAAATGCTTACAACCCTTTCTTCTCCTGCTATGTGGGCCACATCCGGCCCCACCTCTCCCCCTTCCTCCAATGGACGGCCGCCACGTGGACGTCACGTGGTGGTTGTAAGAGGGTTGTAGGCATTTTGTTGTAGTCATAGTATAGCCCGTTCTTTTATCATGTGTGACGTGGGGGACCCTCTCTCTCTCTCTCTTATATATCTATATCAATACTAATACAATAAGAAAAGTTACACTAATCTTTTTCTTTACTTAATATAAGTAGTTTAGAAACAGTTCAAAATTGAACCGTCTAAACCATTTATAAATATTTTATTAATTGTTTTTAAAAAATAATTAATTATTTAACTATCAAATATAATTTAATTAAACTGTCTAAGTCATTTATAAATACTTTATTAATTATTTTTAAAAATAATTAATTATTTAACTATCAAATATGATTTACGTCTGACTAGACAACTCTAGGTGGAAGGCATTTTCTTTGGTTGCCTAAGTTCAATTTCTAGGAACGACAGTATTTATAATAGATTTATATTTTTAAAAAAATCAGTAATTTTTTTATGCGTATAGAGTAAAACAAATATGGCTTAACTGTTAAAAAAAAACTTTCAAATATATTTTTTACCTAACTTTATTAATTAAAAAAATATTAAATTTAATGGTAGCATCTAGGTAACTATATATAATAAAAAATTAAGGAAAATATTGTTTGTTATTATAGTGCCTTTTGTTTTTTTTTCAAGTACAGTAAACAAAAAATTAACTAAAAGACTATTAAAATACGTGTAAGGCACTTGTGTATGTGTATATATACTAGTACTACTCTATAATGGAAAAAAAATTAGTTCAACAGTGAAACTTTTCTTTCAAAATATATTGATGGAGGACCAAGACTAAATTAGTTTGATGTGATTAAATTAATAATGGAAACTTTATCCCTTTAGATTAGTTTATATTCTTTTATCTTTATTGATTTTTGTTTGTTACTGGGAGGTTAGTTTGCTTGATGTTTTAGTTGAGGAGTTGAGATTCTTTTATCTTAGTGTTATTTGTTGGAATGTTAGTTTAGATAGTAAGTTTATCTTCCTTAGAATTATTTTGTGTTGTTTTTTGATTGAATGCATGGCTATAAATAGGGCCAAAGACTAAGAAATACATAATGAATGAGAATAAAATCCACTATTAAACCTATGAGTAGAGTGAGTTTCTTCTATTCTTGCTGACGTTTTTGTCACGTCCTAGAACTAGAATACTAGAAAGCGGGGGCAGACAAAGCTAGCTACGTATACCAGAGTACTATATACCCCGAGATACAGTCACGATTGTCTAGACATGTAAAGGTTTACTCTAAAATCCATCAGACAATCCTGGGTCAAGAATCATAGGTGTCTCAATCTCAAACAAGCAACAAATTTACAAGATGTATGATCACCAACATATAATAGTAAGGCGTCCCAAACTATACATACCCAGATGATCATGAAGTTAGTACCAAAATGAATAACTAGCTGAGTACAATGTTACATGATTAGCTCTAGTTATAGTCTAGAATCTGCTTTACATGTAGGCCCGCATGCTATAATGTCAAGTCTCAAAATACGAGCTAAACACGTGCTCGGTGGCTAAACGTCTCAAAAGAATAATGTACAAAATCAAGTGGGTGAGGACGAAGAAACCCACTAATGTCATCGGGTGCTTCTCGTGTTGACCATCTTGAGACGGAAAGTACGGGAGATCATGCGGTCCTGCTCCAAAATCTGGCTATACAAAAATAGCGGGATCAGACCCCAAAACAGCAAGTACCACAAGGGAGCCAAACTTATAAAATAAAACCAGCATACAGACAAATAAGAATAACAAGTAAAGTAACAGTTAAACAGTTCTTGAGTATTTAAATAAGGATATCTGGAATCAGTACTCCGGTTACCATTTTCGGAGCAGTTATTAATGAAAATCAGGACTAGACTAGACTAAAAATCAAGCGATCACGGTCAATCATGCCCTACGGCTTGCTATCATTATCTTGTAGGAACCCTAGAGGGTAGGGTCAAGCTAATAAATCAAACATAAATGATTAATTATAGACAATTTAAAAATTAAGTGTGCAAGAAATAAAGCAATAAAAATACTGACACCCGATGTATCCTGGTATCCTCCTCGAGGCACTCCAGTCCCGAAAACTCTTGTCCGGCTTGAATCCACTATTAGCAAAATAGTTACACCATGAGCTTTGATCCGAAGGTCCGTTAACTTCTTACACAAGAGCTTTGATCCGAAGGCTCTCTAACTTCACACAAGCTTTGATCCGAAGGCATGTACACTTCAACCTCTTACAAGATAGTTTTGATCTTCTTACAACAAATATAAAGATCTAACTTTTACAACTCAATAACACTTTAACATAATTTGTGGATAGGCAAATGAAAGCTTTGGTGGAGTGTTTGTGGATGGCCTTTGTTAGATAGAAAATTTTTGGGCTCAAATAGATTAACCTTGAAAGAAGGGGGTCAAGGCTTTATATAGGCCAACACAAAGAAAGCGCAAAAATACAACTTTCAGCCTGCGAATGGTATACCACATGTATACTACAGTATACCGTTGGTATACCACTCTATAGTAGCAACGACTATAAATATGACCGTTGGGATCATTTAATGCACAGAATTCAACCGTTGGATTGCCAACTGTGATGAACCGGTATACTGTCGGTATAGACAGTATACCGTCGGTATGCCAGTCCAAACGGCATAGAGCAACATTTAAATAAATTCGGTATACCGTCGGTATACTCCAGTATACCGTCGATATGCCGATTTTCATCCGAAAATGATCCTGGATTATTTTCTACCCTAGCTTTCGATTTTGCCATCCATTTCTTGTGTTTACAATTATTCCTAAGACTCATTACAGACTATAGCAAGTGCAGGCTTCTTCAGAGTCTGAAAATGATAATGGCATAGCTTGGCTTCTTCCCTAGATAGATGATGACTTTTTTCTTGACGACTATTGTCCCGAGATACCCAAATTGTGAAATCTGGATACCTTTCGGGGGCTTCGTCCCCGAATCCCCACGGAGGGCGCTGCCCCCTCGACCCCCGTCCGCTGATCAGACAGCGAAACCCCCGGGTGTGTAGCTCCGGAGTTGTCGTAGGCGGTTCAAAAAAATCTTCTGGGATGACATCGTCTTTGGCCCATCATGATTTTTTTTCATTGCATAAGTCCACATTTTGATCTTACTTATTGCTTTTCTGCAGATACAAGTTAGACGAATAAAACAATGTACATAGTAACAAGTATTATACATTTAATACACACTTGGACTATGCTAAGTTTAAGTACTAATAGTGCAGTGATAGAATGATTATTAGTGATATTAAAAAGTTAAACTTAATCGAATAACCATATTCGAAAACATAGTTAGATTATTGTGTCAGGACCCGCATCCAGTGTAAGGGTACAAGTATGTGGGTACGTCCAGCCTACGCCGCAGCATCGGCGGTAGAACATTGTCTAGGTCATTAATACTATCTAAACATCTCACACAATAAATAAACTGTACCTGACAATGATATCTCAACTCCAAATGGAGAAACAATATGATATATGATAAATGCTAACCAATACCCAATCATAATATAAACTAAAAGAGGATAAAAGTACGATATAGAATAGAAGAGATAAATAAGGAGTCGCAATACATCACCAGTCCAAATCCACTAGTTTAGGCACAACACAACTCCCAACTAATATATATATATATATATATATATATATATATACATGTCAAAAGTCTAATAATGAGACTAATATAATGTCCAAAATAATATCTAAGCCTCCTCGGTCATTGACACTAAGTCCTCCTGCTCTAGGGGATTATCCTCTAGTGCTCACCGTCCCGTGGCCCGTAATAAGTGGGACATAGATCCTCTAGCCAATCATCTAAAAAATATATCCAAGCAGGATTGGAGCGAAGTACAAAACTCTGAAAGCAGTTCCAAATACATGGTAGAGAATATATGACAAGTAGTAGAAAAGAAGACAATATGCACAAGTAACTAGAAATGAAAATATAACTGGAACAGGCAGACCAATACAATATGCACTGGAAAGATAAATACAGGCAATAGAAAATAACTGCAAATAGAGAAACTAGAATACTAGCTATGTGGTTTAGAGCACAAGTTTGTTATGTGATCGACTTAGGTTGCACATGAGGTAAATAAGGTAACTCGATTATGCGTGAGGTGTATAATCGATATACACATGAGGTAAATAGGGCTTGATCACATAACCAACTTCTAATCCCCTCCCCAACCAATACTCATGGATCCAATCATGACACGTTACGCACATGAATACAATATAGTCATACTAGCACACGAAATAGTGGATGCACATGAAGCACATAAAAATAATACCCGATGCACATGATAAAATACATGTGTAAGGAGTATCCGCTGAACACGGTAGAGGATAACATCTCCTGACGGGATCCATATAGTACCAGTCTGTGTAACAATGTGTCAGAATCAATTATATTCACAGAGATTAGCGACCACCTTCCCCTTAGAAAACCATGATGTTATCTAGAGTCTTTCTATTTAGTTTATATCTTGTTCTCCTGAAAACTTAGCACTCGCGAATTGTGCGATGACTAATTATCCTTCTCTTCATCTTCCAACTCGTGCTACCTGACAGTTCTTATTGTAGAACAAGTGATTCCTTGTATGTTAGGATATATATCTTGCTAGGGTTATAGTTGTAGTCTTGAACCTTGAATTTTGTGCTTGGTAATTAGAGCATGATAGTTTTGAGTTAATCTTGTAGATTGTGACTTGATAACTATCCTTTAGTTTTTGAATCACGTAATTTGCATCCATAACTCGATCCAAGTTATATTCCCTTTTCACTTGAGGCCAGTAACTTTTTCATACTTACTATTGACACCCTTGTTCTATAAAGCACTATGATTAAGACTTAAGATGGCCATTACCTATATAATGCAATAGGAGACCTTAATGAGTACCAAGTTCTTTTTCGTATATACCCCAATAAGAGTTTATACCTTATTATTTTGCAGGATTCCCTTAAGACTATCACAATATTAGTTAATATTTTTAAGTTGGGTAATATGCCTCACAACCTAGTAACACATAGTCCTCTTGACTCATTAATGTAGTGTAATTGAATGACATTAATTGTAGACTTGCATAAGAAGATAATGTTTATCCGGACTGTAGAACTTAGAGGCCCATACCCCTATTTTGTCGACTAGCAACTTAGACAAGGTGTTAGTACGACAACTGTAGAGACTGTAGAGACTTATTTTTGTTTTGTTTGGTGAACCTGAATTATTTTGTATTTTTCTCATCATAATCTAGCGTACTTACCTTTGCTGTACTACCTTGACTTATGCTGCTATAATAGTCTAGTTTTGCAAGATTATTCTTTATCAAGCTTGCTCATGACATATGTATTATTGGGGCGCCACACTAATACATTTCAGAATCAGTGTATTAAGGTCTAGCTAATCTTAGTGCGCTTGGTTCGCTCTTCGCATGACTACTTTACGTGGATTGAGATATATAGTAGTAGACGAAAATACTTGCCTCTAGACATGTCTGAGCATATCATTGCGGTTACATAACTGTTCCAATATGAACATGCGAATAGGAATTTATCGAATAGGATTTCAATCCACAGCTACCTTGACAATTCTTATTTGAATTCTTTAAATGCCTTGATCCCCATACTTGTATTCTAATACCTCCACCTTGAATTCTTTATTATTGCTATCTGTCTTCCCCTATTTCGGAAGGACAAAAACTCGTGCTTGTTACAAGTTAAAATACAGAGAGTACTAGATATACCCCGTAGGTCAATCACCTTACTAGATGACTGCCTTTTATAACTGATTAAGGGTATATCACATGCAATATATTTGGTGTTTAAATTTTTGAGGATTGAGTAACATGATTAAGTAAATTTGAGGAATAAGTTTTCTTAAATATAAGAGCCTTATGTGATAGATGGGTAACATCTAAGTTGGGTAGAAATTGTATTGTTAACTTGCGATGAAATATTTTTATATTATGATCAAGTAAGGTTAGATTGGGAGACTCAAACCATTTTAATGTTGAGAAATTTTAAAGGAAGGATTAAGATGACGATGATTTGATGAATTTTAAAAACCTTGCTATGGCGAACCAAATATTTATATTTTGAGCACATGATTTAAATTTAGAGTATTGGAGGTCGAATCATCGATTTAAATCTGGAGGAAAATAAAATAGAACTCTAAATATAAACATGGTCGGATTGAATTCCAGATTCGATGATTTGAATTAAGAATTAAAATTTTGAGTGTTGGATCACCTATTGGAGAACGTGGTGGTGGCGGAGAAGGTCGGCGGGGGGGGGGGGGGGGGGGTTTAAAGTAAAGGGGAGAGGGAGAGGGGGAGCGGGGAGGCCGGAGCGGGGGAGGTCGTGGCCGGGGTCGTGGGCCGCGGAGCGGGGCGGAGGCGAGTCGTGCGGCCGGTGGAGGCGCTGTCGTGGCCGGAAAACGCGGGGCGGGGGAAGTCGTAGGGAGAGGATGTCACGCCCCGAGGCGTCCCCCGAGTCGTGACCGCCGTGCGGGTCTGGAGTTGCGCCCGCACAAGGCTTTAATGATTTGCATAGCAAGCACATACTCAGAGTACGCAGATAAATTGAAACACAGATTTGAAACATAGAAAAGTTCTCTTTATTGATAATGAACATCTATTACAAACTCTTGAACGAGTCAGCTAATATGCCGAACGGCTTACAAAAGGGTTGACTCAAAATGAGATAGCAGTCCTTTGCATTACATCCTTTTATAAACTCAAAACGATAAAGACCTCCAGGCTGGAGGATCGCCTTGCCACGGAGCTGCATTTGTGTATGAAGAGTTGCAGGCTCCTGACTCCAAAATGCTTCGGGGGCGCGGTGAAGATGCGCTAACAGCTGGACTGGATCGGGAAGACGACTTCGGCTCCTCGCTCGGTTCGCCTTGGTGCGGAGAACCTGTTTCAACGAGGGTCAGCATATCGAAACATGCTGGTGAAGGCGAGCTAGCCTGACTATACCAATCAACACGTTGTTTAGTGAAGCATGCATATTTGGTTGGTTTCTATCTTGCCTTAGTTCATTTACAAGTAAGCAGCATATTGAATTTACTGAAATGAACGTGCCACCGTTCGGTGGATTTTACCTGACCGTCTGAATTACCTGCACAATACTTACCATGCCTTCCCTGCCACGAAGACACAAGTTAGTATGCAACAGGTTTAAATATACACGATGATCACTGGCGTGGTGCCATAACGGACATAGTCAAGGACAGGGATAGCATGCAACCAGAACACGACAAGCACACGATACATTGCAAGCTATCCCCTCCAGCACACGATGACTACACACGAGTTCCGCCCGGACCGGAACGGTGCCAGTGCCCCAGCGACCGTCCGCAGAACTTACCCTTGTGCACAAGTTATCCATGATCGAACAATACGTTAACTTAAGGAATCAGTTTACGCCTTCGAGGCAACACGAGCACACGACATATCCATAATTGTTAAGCATTCATGCACTTCAGGCAACACGAGTATGAAATATGTATTTGCACAAGACAAGCAACACTTTATGATTATTTCCAAGCGAACAAGCATGAATTTAAGTATTCGTTCGTGACAAGCATATAACCAAGTCTATTCTCTTTTATCTTGGTTTCTTTTATTATTACTTGGTATCGTTTGATCGGGGCGAAGGAGTGAAGCTGGAAGCAGAGCTAGCTAATCGGGTTGGTAGCCACTCACTTAGATTTTTGGAAAGAAGAAGGAAAGAGGCGCTTCACGACTCCGCTCGTAAGCCGCCTACTGCTCGTTCACCTGCACACGAACAGCTCGATTAATACTTCTTCCTCTCTTTCCAATCTCGGAATTGAAGTGCAGTTCAATGAACGAAAACAATGAAAACCATCGAAACCGTTCAAGGAAAACAAGCAAATCCCAAAACCAACTCAAAGCACGAAAGCAACAAGCGACATCGAAAACCGAGGCAATAAAAGATAGCAGCGGAGAGGTCCCTCCTGACTCTGCCGCTAAGCCGATCCCGGGGGCGCAGTCCACTGAATATGGGAATCGATTCCGAAGAAACAAATCCATAACGAGGACGAGTTCTTAATTCAATCTATCCCGATCGAACGATACCGTCTTGTGTTTCTTAGTCGCGCTCTCCGCACCGGGAGAACGGGGCGCTACATCCTACCCAACTAATTGGAAGTTTCGTCCCGAAACTTAGGGTAGATCTTACCGTTAGGGATTATTTTGTTCAGGACGGCGACCATGAAGGTTCGGACAGGAGAAAATAGCATGGGCTGGATCGCCACAAGCGAGGCATAATCCAAGTCTTTTACGGCAGTACTTCTTAAGGTGCCCTTTTCTTTTACAGAAGTGACAAGTTTTGTTCCAATCCCCGTCCTGCTGACCAGCGTTATTCGGGCGCTTTGTAGCGGTATTTCCTCCCTCGTTGCTTTGGCGTTTGTGACTGGATGTATGCACAGCGCCGGCAGCAACATGAGGATAGAGTGGTTCGAGCGACAGGGCGTGATTCATGACTTCACGCATTGTTCCGTACTGATTGTTGACTACGTGCGAATAGATGGCAGGGCGTAGTCCACCTTCAAACCTTCTAGCTCGACTCGCTGCATCAGGTAAATAGGCCCTAGCGAATTTGGAGAGTCGGTTGAATTCGGCGGAATACTCTTTAACTGTCATCCTGCCTTGCCTCAGTTGCACGAAGTCATTTTCCATCTTACGTTGCACTGGAGGGGGTATATACTCCTCTTCAAACGCGGCACGAAAGGTCGTCCACGAGATCGCCTCCTCTCCGTGATCAAGTTGGAGAGATCGTCGATGCACGTCCCACCAATCGTGTGCGTCGAGGCGGAGCTGTAGTTGCGCGCAGGAGACGCGCTTCTCTTCGGGGACCTCTAGCAGAGTGAAGTGATCTTCAAGTTCTGCTAGCCAATCTAGAGCTACCACTGGGTCCTCAGTCCCGTTGAACGGGGTGTTGCAGACTTTCTTGAAACGGCCCAAGTTGAAGGCAGTCACGTCCCTCGGCCTTGGGATTTGAGGCGTCTCCACTTCAAGCACGGGCTGTTCCACCGGAGTCGTTGCTGTTGTTGCGGCAGAATAGTTGGCAGCCAAAGTCTGAACGATCTGATGCAGGGTATCGACCTGCTTCTGTTGGACTGAGAATCGGGTCTCTAGATTACTCTCGAGCTTAGCTTGGCGAGCATCGTCTCGTTGTCGTTGCGATTCTAACATTTGCATTACCCGCTCAAGCGGGTCGACTTGAGACATGCCTCTTTGGCTTCGAGAGCTTCCCGAATTGCCCGAACTGCTCTCTTGTGTTTCGATCGGTGGTTGCGCTGCAGATTGCGCTGGATCCATTCCTTCAAAAGAAGGTAAATTACATTAGGATCATAATGTATTATGGACTTATTGCCTGAACGTATCTCATTTTGGCCTAGCGAGTTCAAGAGTTCGCACAGGAATTTGATCGTTAAAGGAACTTTTCCAGCACGAAGTCTAAGGAACCTTGAATCTGTGCTCTGATACCACTATGTCACGCCCCGAGGCGTCCCCCGAGTCGTGACCGCCGTGCGGGCCTGGAGTTGCGCCCGCACAAGGCTTTAATGATTTGCATAGCAAGCACATACTCAGAGTACGCAGATAAATTGAAACACAGATTTGAAACATAGAAAAGTTCTCTTTATTGATAATGAACATCTATTACAAACTCTTGAACGAGTCAGCTAATATGCCGAACGGCTTACAAAAGGGTTGACTCAAAATGAGATAGCAGTCCTTTGCATTACATCCTTTTATAAACTCAAAACGATAAAGACCTCCAGGCTGGAGGATCGCCTTGCCACGGAGCTGCATTTGTGTATGAAGAGTTGCAGGCTCCTGACTCCAAAATGCTTCGGGGGCGCGGTGAAGATGCGCTAACAGCTGGACTGGATCGGGAAGACGACTTCGGCTCCTCGCTCGGTTCGCCTTGGTGCGGAGAACCTGTTTCAACGAGGGTCAGCATATCGAAACATGCTGGTGAAGGCGAGCTAGCCTGACTATACCAATCAACACGTTGTTTAGTGAAGCATGCATATTTGGTTGGTTTCTATCTTGCCTTAGTTCATTTACAAGTAAGCAGCATATTGAATTTACTGAAATGAACGTGCCACCGTTCGGTGGATTTTACCTGACCGTCTGAATTACCTGCACAATACTTACCATGCCTTCCCTGCCACGAAGACACAAGTTAGTATGCAACAGGTTTAAATATACACGATGATCACTGGCGTGGTGCCATAACGGACATAGTCAAGGACAGGGATAGCATGCAACCAGAACACGACAAGCACACGATACATTGCAAGCTATCCCCTCCAGCACACGATGACTACACACGAGTTCCGCCCGGACCGGAACGGTGCCAGTGCCCCAGCGACCGTCCGCAGAACTTACCCTTGTGCACAAGTTGTCCATGATCGAACAATACGTTAACTTAAGGAATCAGTTTACGCCTTCGAGGCAACACGAGCACACGACATATCCATAATTGTTAAGCATTCATGCACTTCAGGCAACACGAGTATGAAATATGTATTTGCACAAGACAAGCAACACTTTATGATTATTTCCAAGCGAACAAGCATGAATTTAAGTATTCGTTCGTGACAAGCATATAACCAAGTCTATTCTCTTTTATCTTGGTTTCTTTTATTATTACTTGGTATCGTTTGATCGGGGCGAAGGAGTGAAGCTGGAAGCAGAGCTAGCTAATCGGGTTGGTAGCCACTCACTTAGATTTTTGGAAAGAAGAAGGAAAGAGGCGCTTCACGACTCCGCTCGTAAGCCGCCTACTGCTCGTTCACCTGCACACGAACAGCTCGATTAATACTTCTTCCTCTCTTTCCAATCTCGGAATTGAAGTGCAGTTCAATGAACGAAAACAATGAAAACCATCGAAACCGTTCAAGGAAAACAAGCAAATCCTAAAACCAACTCAAAGCACGAAAGCAACAAGCGACATCGAAAACCGAGGCAATAAAAGATAGCAGCGGAGAGGTCCCTCCTGACTCTGCCGCTAAGCCGATCCCGGGGACGCAGTCCACTGAATATGGGAATCGATTCCGAAGAAACAAATCCATAACGAGGACGAGTTCTTAATTCAATCTATCCCGATCGAACGATACCGTCTTGTGTTTCTTAGCCGCGCTCTCCGCACCGGGAGAACGGGGCGCTACAGAGGAGTGAGGGTTAACGGGTTCGGGTCGGGTTTGGGTCGGGTCTGGATCCGATCCGACCCGTTAGGTTTAGGATTTGGGTTCAGTAGGGTTTAGGCCGGTCTGGTTCGGTTCAATTAGGGTCCGGTTCAGTCTGGTTCAATTAAAACCTTGGTTTTAGCTATTTTAAAAATAGTTTTTGAGCCCAATAAATTCCAAAAAAATTGCACAGCATCCAATAATTAATAATACACCAAAAAATATAATTTTTGTAATATTTTAATAATTATTTTAATCCATAAAAATATTAATCCCTGAAGGACATTTTTAGTAATTAATTAAAAATTACCGAAAAAATCTAGAAAATTTATTTTTAAAAATTTAAAAAAAAACAGGGTGTTACATATATATATATATATATATATATATATATATATAGTCTAGTGGTTACAACGGGGGCTTCTGTGGGGGAGACCACGGTTCGAGCCCCCCCTTGGATGCCGACTGGGTGGCTTTGTGCCACGGGCGTACCAAGCATACTTGGATGGGGTGAGGGCTCCCTGTTGGGTGACCCGGGTTGTAGACCCCTCTCCGCGGAAGGGGGAATCCATGTTGAGCACTCTGGGTTGTAGACCCCACTCCGTTCGGGTTGGTTGGGTGGCTCTGCCACGGATCCGAGATGACCATATATATATATATATATATATATATATATATATATATATATATATATTGGAGTTTCTTTTTTATTGGCTAATTATTTCAAAACTGGTATTATTTCAATAACTTAATCTTTCCGGCTCCCTAGTACAACCCCTTGTTAACAATTCGGCAAACGGAAAAGAATCGGGATGACAAAAGTACGAGTATAAATCGGCACAATACAAGTAAAATACGTTAAGAAATTCAGTCAAATATTCTTCAAACGAGAAACATTCGGGTTAGATTTAATTCGTGTTTAGTACGTTTCATATGAACAAATTTGGTACTAAAAATTCGACATATTTTTTTTTTTTCCCTAATAAATTAACAAGCAAATAATTCATTAAATACAAGTTCATAAGTCCACATTTCCATCTCATCTCACAAAATGATCATTGATGCAAACAACAAGACTGTTGAATTTCTTTCTTCTTAATTAAATATGTTATATGTGATTTTTTCCCCTCAAAAGTACGTAAAAATATTATACGTATTCGTACGGTACATATTTAAAATGTTACAGTCTTAAAATTTGCTTATTAATTCGAATATTTTAAAAATACGTAAATATTATACGTTTCTGAAATATACACGTAAAAAAATTGTATATTATACGCATTTATTCGATGATTGCTAACAGGGGTACAGCCATAGGAAGTACTATGTCACAATGTTATTAGCATTTTCTTTGTCCTCTCCCAGAGAAGTTTCTTGTTATACCAAGCAAGGAATCATGTTGAATGCATTACTAGTTACTACCGAAAAAATTGGTATATTTATTATGGGTATCCTATAAGTCAAGTGGAACCTTTATGATGGTTTTCTTCGTGCTCTTGATACAAATTCCAAAAGAATCTAAAAAATAAACTCCCTAATTTTTATATTTTTTTTTGAAGAGTTAGTTGTATTAATCAAACACACACACCACAACCCTTTTTGAATGGACGTGATGAAGACGCAATTTTGAGCCTTGGTGCTTATTAGGTGTCAGATTGTCCATAGCCAACCTCTTGTAACTTTTCTTCTTTCACAAGGAATATTCGAAACATAATTATCATACAGAAAAATTATTTTCCTCAAAAGAGAACGTACAAGAGGGTTCCGAAGAGAGGAACAAGAAAGAGAGAGAATCGGTTCTAATTTGTCAAAATATAACAAATCAATTATAATATTCCTTAAATAAGATATTAATATATATTTGTATTGTTTTGATTTTCAATCAGTTATAACTTTTCTTAAATAAGATACTAATGTTCTAAATCCTTAGAATTAATTTGAAATGAATCCTACTGCTAGATGTGCTCATTTGCTCAATTATTATTATATATTATCTGTACTCATTGTATATATATATATATATATATATATATATATATATATATATATATACAATCCAGGAAAATGAGAGCTTAGGTTATCCCATTGCAATATTTTTCCTCCAAGCAGTGTTGTATTATTCTCATTAGAAATTTAGAATGAAGAAATCACAGTATATATACAATCCGTACACTACCAATAGGTCAACTTTCTATGTTCAAGCTCGACTTCTTTTCGAAACTGTGCATAGGACTGGGAATCTTGCAAATGATAAAAAAAAATCATTAAGGTATTCGATCTTCTTAGGTAACAAAAGGAAAATTCATGTTAAGTACAGAACTTGCAAAGAAAGTTAATTTAAAAGCACAGAATTAGTGATAGCACCTCTTCTACCGACCCCAAAAGAAGGACGATGAGGTTAGGGTTTCCAGAGTGCTGGGACAGGATAACGATTATATTCTTTTTCAAAGAGATGAATGTAACAACTCTTCCATACAATGTTTTACAAACTCAGTTTTTGTGTAAATAAACTTCACGTCATATTACAACAGAAGATGCAGCTCTGGCTCTGTTATCACTAGGAATAAAGATTTTATAACTTACTACACGTTACAAAATACAAAGAGACTCAACATTCCCAAGACACTTCTAAGCCTTGTAATCTTTAAAAAAAATTGATACAATTGCATTGTTAATCAGAATAACGTTATGGGATTCCTAGAACAAATTAAATAGGCTGGGTAACAACATGATCCAGATAAGTACTCTTATACATCATTCTTTTGGAAGACACAAACTACAACATATGGAACTGATGCCTCTGCTAGGAAACTGCAAAAAAAAATCTACAGCGAAAGCTGCCGCTTCTGCTTGTAGTTAGTTGCTGCTGCTAGTTGGACCTACAACCAATTGCTGCTGCTGCTGTGCAATGGCACATATGTCGCTGTAGATTTTCCTTGCTGTAGGTCGATCAGCTGGATTGCCTCGAGTACATTTGTAGAACAGGTCTACCAAGAACTTTAGTGTGCCAACATCACCAGTAGATGATATATTTGATTCCGGTACAGACTCTGCCTGGTCGAACAATGCCACAGCCTCCAGTTCTGGTGTGAGACTTGCTCGTTGTTGCATCTAGCAATTGCATGGTACAAATCAGCTTAAAACTTTTTGGATATGTCGTTTACAAAGAAGCATGCAATGCGTAACAGGATTTAGTAGGTCTTCCAAATCTTTGAGGTAAATTATATTTGACTTGTTTCTCTAATCACCAGCATTCCTGATAGCATTTAAGTGGCCGCAAAACAGCAAAAAAGGGTAGACAGTATACAAAAACCTTTAATACAGTCAAACGGCAGCACACTTAAATCATCGGCTACTAGTTGTGCAAGTCTTAAACCAACAACAACAAAAAAATATCTACACTCATCATAAAGTAAATTGATGCTTACTTTTTAACAAAATTGATTCTTAATGTTTACTGCATAGGGTGCTCGCCGCATGTTACATGTATAGTAGTTACTTTTCACTAACAGTTAAAAATGATACCCATTTATAACAATTATTTTGAAAGGTAAAAAGTCACAAACACAACTAGAAAAAGGATAGTGAACAGATGCCTGCAATTGCTGGCAGTTTCTTAATAAGACTCTAGATCAGTTATTCTTGTGGATACCACCTAATGAAATAGGATACTGAACAGATGCGTGCAATTCCCTTTAGTTGAAGGCTGGGTTTGGTATATCTTATCTGGGTAGCTTATTCCTTTTTGAAGGAAACAGGTTAATTAGGAGACTGGCCACTTTGTACTCGCCGGCTACGAATAGAGAGGAGTCAAATATAAAATTTGACTAAAGGCTAGGCTTTAGATGAGAAGGAGACCATAGGCCGTAAAATGCCCCGAGACGGAAAAGGCCTAGATGGGGGGCTCAAGATTAAAACTAGGGGATGGACAGTAGGTAAGTAGAGACGAGCTTGTTGTTTATGATTGAGCCTGTGTTGTAGTTTCCTCCTAATTGGTATAACAAATGCATAATTTAAAACCTAGAAGCATGAGAAACTTGTTATGGATATTGTATATAAAGATTGAGACTTCAACATCAACTGAATGAAATGTTCAATAAAAAAAAAACTGTTAAGGGTATCACTAGGTTGACATTGATAGAAAGAAAAACATCGAGAGGATGAGATATAAAGAGAGGAGACTTGAGAGAAATAGACTTAAATGTTGGTGTCTAGCATTAGAAGTCGGGATCAAAGATGATTTTATGGGATAGCACAGCCACAAAAGGGAAGGGAATCGGGAGGGCAAATGGGAAATGCTATTTTTTTTTGGATTCCTTTCTTCTCTAAAATCGATATTAAAAGGATATTCTATATAGGTCCCTTAAATCTACCTTATTTTTAAATAAGTCCCCAAAATCTTGTTAATTGCTTATGAGTTCCCAAAATCACTAACAATTGAGATATGAGTCCCCTCTTGGCTATGTCAACCAAAAACTAACTCAACCTTGGGTAAAAAGACTATTGTACCCTCTATTTCTTCTTACTCCTTTATCAAATCCTCTCCTCCACCCCCCCCCCCCCCCCACCTCCCCTAACTCCATTCTCCTCCACCTCACTATCCACTCCATTTTCTCTCCTCCCCTCCTCCATCATAAACTCATAACTAAGGGTGGCAATTGGGGTCCAACCTGCTAAACTGACCCTACAACCTGCCTTCTTAGGCAGGTTTAGGTCAGGACTGGATTCGGGCATAAATGGGTTGATCCGTATAACCCCTTTAATAAGCGGATTGGGTCCGAGTCTAAGGTGCTGACCTGTTAGCTCGGTTTGACTCATTTAACAACGTACCAATCCCAAGTTTGAAACCTATTAACCTGCTTATAAATGTTAAAACTTTCTACCAAACCTTCACTTACTCTCACTCTTCACACTTCAGATTATTCAGCCGTCTCTTGAGAAGAGACCCTAACATTATTCAAGATCAGAGATTCTCTCTTCAGAATCTTCCTCTTCGTAAAACAAGTTCTGATCTGCGGTCTCCTATCACATCTCTGGTCTCCTCTTCACACTTCATAATCCCAGATCCACGTCTATGATTTCTCTCTCATGTCCATCATCCACGCACATCACTAACGTACAGAACAAGACCAACCTTGTCTCCTATTGTCCACGTATGAACCCAAATCTCCGCCATCTCACATCAGTTTGCTACATATTTGTTTTGTATGAATGTGTTCTAGTTATATACTTATATTATAGTTACAAATTCTCTTGATTATGCAAGGGTTAAAGTAAAGGATAGGGCATAAGACTTCATTTTTTTTAGTTTGTAAAGGCTCTGAACCCAGAATAAATGCATTTTCGATGCAACATTCATTCATGTTGTGTTAAAGTGGTTCTTATTTGAGCTTTGAATCTTTAAATTCACCTGTACACAGTTACATGCAATACCCACATATATTATTTAGATTTGTCTGGCCTATCAAGCCCATATCAAGCCCATTTATTTAACTCGAGATACAGAGGTTGAATGGGTTGACTCATTTTGAAACAGGTCGGCTTTGGGTCCAGCCTAAATGAGTCAAGTGAATCTGACCCAACCAAAGAGGATTGACATCCCTACCCATAATTGCCAACTCACTCCTCCATCTCAACAGCTACTCCATTTCCTTCCCACTTTACTCTTTCTCCTCCACCATTCCGAACCCATCACACCAACTCCTTTCCTCCTCCGTCACTCTACATCCATCACACAAACTCCATCCTCCCACTCCTGTCCGCTTGTTGCTCGCACAAGCGTATTCATCCATAATGTAACACTATTTTCATTTTCTGTTAATGCAATATTCCTTTTTTTCATTGGTTAAGTTAAACCATAACTTAGTTATCAGTTATTTGGGGGAATTGTAAACAATTAACTAGAATTGGGGAGAGTTAATTAGAAATAGGGTAGATTTAAGGGACTTATTAAGTTATTATATGCACACAAAAAACCCAATTAAGCCTACGATAGTTATTGGACCTAGCCCACGTTTTAAAGTCAAAAGTTGTAACTGGCATGCTTGGGCAAATTTAAGTCAAGACAAATTGAAGTAACCACCTCAGCGAGGCCACACAGCACCTAGGTGGCCACCTAAGACGGTGAGGCGGGCGCCTTGAATAGCAACAGTTTTGGCCGTTACTTCAAACCTCGCTTAGTTTCCAAAGAATGTGAACTAAATGAAAAGAAAATGGCGGATAATGTGTACTGTTTTGTCGCAATAAAAAATAAGAAAGGCTAGATGCTAGCAGGAATTTGCGCAACGCACTGCCTGACTAGGCAAATGGTTACCTGTCCTTAGATATTCTTTCTAAATGTCCTTTACTTCCAAACAGTAGAAAAATATTTCATTCCCTTCCAATGCTCTTTCTACGGTGTGACTAACTGATCACTAATTAATAACAAGGCATCATACAGATAATAACAGGTTACAGAAAAGGTCAACGACCTGCACTCCACTTAATTATTATCAAGTCAAATTATAGTTCTACATACCTGCAACAGATGACATATCTGTGATTCAGACTTTCCCTTGTAAGGCATTTGAAGAGTTAACAATTCGAGCAGAAGACAACCATACGACCAGATATCTACTTCCTGCCAGAGTGAAAAAAACTACAAGTTTAACATCTGAAAGATTCCAATAATTTCCTGCTTCAGCCAAAATACAAACCCAACTAATATCGCTGCTTCCACAATTTTATGCAGGAAAAGGATTAGTTCCAGGAGCAGTTAAGTGCGCATAGTTTAAACTCAATATCCTATAAAGAACGCCTGCCCTAAAAAATTTATTCAGTGATGGAAGGCATCAATCCTACATTGTCCAAGATCTCTAGATCTAAGAGGCTCTAATAACCAGACTTACCTTCCATTGGGATAATATTTAATAAAAATGTAAAGCAAACAGAAGAAAAATATAATGGAGCTCATGGGCAAATACATTAGAAGGTGGTTAACGACAAGGGTAACAAGTGTACAGAAATTAATCAAAACAAACAGTCAGTTTTTCAATGATAGACTAACAGCCAACATTCAGAAAGTTACCTAAATACACATGGATTATCCATTAACATCCTCCCCTTGATGGGGACATGGTCCTACTAGGAGAAAGAAATAGAGAGAATCGAGTTTCTCAGGAAAACGAATGTTTTGTTTTTTGTTCTTAATATTTTTATTTTTTAGACTTCTGAACATTCTCTATGTTTTGTTTTGGGTTTCTCAAAAAAGGTGTTTCTATCTCGTTTTCTTGAATTTTTATAAGATACATTATGTAGAAACAATAAACTACTATTAGAATACCAACATATTGACTGCTACTACTTCAGTTCTTATTGATGCAATGATGTATATACTGCAATGCGGATGTTATATATATTATTCTCAATTATCGACTTCATGATGGAATTGACGCTTAATGGTTGACGGTGCCCCTTATTACTTATCAATCTGTCAATTTAGAAATAAATGTACCTTTGTATTAATTTCCAATCAAATTTTTACTACGACACAGATGCACGATAAGATATATTATATAGAAACTATAAAAACAATAATCTACTATTAAAATACCAACATATTGACTGCTACGATTTAAGTTCTTATTGATGCAATGATGAATATACCAACATGCAATGTGTATGTTATATATATTACTCTTAATTATCGACTTCATGATGAAATTGACGCTTAATGTTTGATGGTGCCCCTTATTACTACTAAATTTGTTAATTTAGCAATAAATGTACCATTGTATTAATTTCAAATCAAATTTACTATCGGATAGTTTACCTTATGATACACGATAAGATATACAAGGTTGTAGACGTCGGATTGAGTTTTGAAATGCCGGGTGTTGGCAAGCTTTTTAAGGAGATGTGAGGCAGCAGCAAGGATCAAAAGGTCCAGGCAGAAGACCTCGAGACTAAAATTATGGGTGTGTAGTAAGTTGGGATGAGCTTGTGATTTATGACTGGGAGTTTATATTGTAGCTTTCGTACAATTGGTACGATAAATGTTTAATTAAAAAAACGATACACGGCCCATACAAATCTTGTGTATACTGCACTGCACACACAAGTTTAAAACTTCAACTAGAGGAAGTGTTTACTTGAGAAACAATTGCTAATAGTATCACTAACTTGACATGGGGATAGGAGAAAAAACAAAAAAGAGTATTTAACGGAAGGCAAGATATAAAAAGAAACTAGGAGGAGAACAAGAATAACATATTTGCACCTGACAATGGACATCGAAGTCCGTGATGGAGACAAAATCTGATGGGTTAGGACAATTGAGGGAATAGAGAAGGCAAAGTGAAAAAGCTTTTGTCAATTACTCTTCATTAATATCTATATTAAATTATGAATAATATATACAACTTTACAGGGGGTATCCAGAAAGTTTGGTGGTGGAGACTTGGAAAAAAGGAGTGAGTGGGGACTTGAAAAAAAAATTCATTGCAAATGCTTATACGAGAATTCGAACTCAAAACCTTCAAAACCAACTCTTATGTACTTAACTGAACCAGACTTCAACATGGCCATAAATATGGGCCATATTTATATATAAGTTAAATGCCTATAAACTATTTCTTTCCGAAAATCCAGTGGGAGCTTGAGCCCCCAGTATCCTCCATGTGGATCTGCCCCTGCAACTTTAAGTTGTTGAGCTTGTCTAGGTTCCAAACTCAAAAAATACCCTGGTCATGTCAAATTGAAATCAAGGAGGGTGGCGAGAAGATGGACAATGTGAAGTGCCTAGGTTGACACATAAGGCTGGCAAGGTTGCGCCTGTAAGGACAAGGACGTCGGGACATTAAAAATATCAGATATCCATAGCAGTTATATATATGGGCTATTTAGTTTTGGGGTCTCTTATAATATTGGAAATTGCATTTAGGTCTCCATATTGTCCAGAAGAGGATTTTGGTCTCGTCCTAACGGTTGACTTTGGATGACCGTCCAAAATAGAAACCTAAATGCAAATTTTGAATATTATACGAGATCCTAAAACTAAACGAAAATATATGAGAGTTGTGAGACTTGGGTTATTTAGTTTTACATGGAGATTGTATAACTTGTTATTTAGTTTTTTTTTTTGACCAATTGAGAATAAAAATTGTGACATTATTGTTTGCTTCTATCCTGATCTTAGCAACCACACAACCCTCTGGGGCTCTTGAGTTACAAGCATTCAACAATGCGACCGGGATGAGACATTTGATGATCCAAGATGCCCATGAAGTCATTCCTATCGAAACTGCCGCCAGGAGGGTCGGTGGCTGTTGAGATCTCATGATATAAGCAAACAACAGTGGCACAAGTCTCATTCTTGATTGGTCATGACAAAACTAAATAACCTAAGTCACACAACCCTCACATATTTTCGTTTAGTTTTAGGGTCTCGTATAGTATTCAAAATTTACGTTTAGGTCTCCATTTTGGACGGTCAGTCAAGTCAACCGTTAGGACGAGACCCAAATCCTATTCTGGACAATATGAAGACCTAAACGCAAATTTTCAATATTGTACGAGACCATATATATATATATATATATATATATATATATATATATCAAACGACCTATCTAACAAAAACTAACTAATATAACAACTATAAGTATGAATAAAAAAACTACTAAGAATATATGTTGTACCGAGTAACTTAAGAGTCTCAAGTATTTACATAAAAATAAAAAAGTGATTTATAAGTCTAATTAGTTTAGACTAAGTAGCTTAACACTACAAATATATCAGGTAAATTAACACTTAAAAGTTAAAACCCTTTATCAAAAAAATCTCAAGAAAAAGTCAGAATAACTCAAATGTCGGCCTGACATTTAAAAGATCATGCCCAATGGCATATCAAGTTGGGCTCCATATCAGCCAAGATATTGTAAAACGACAAATGCATTTTTGAAATTGTGTAGTTTTACCTGTGAAACCGACATGTTGGCCGACATCTACAACCACCACGAGGATACACGAGAAGATAATCAAGTAGAATGATACACAATATGAATCTTAACTTGGCAACCTAGTTCAAACCAAACTTCAAGATGTGGTCACGTGGGTCCACTTCTTGTGGACCACCAAGAGGTTCTCCATGAATGGACATCACAAAGAAACCAAAAATCGCCTACATGGCACTAAGCCGAGTGCCCCTAAAATCCAGGCCTGATCCCATAACTTTCACCAATTTAGCTCCACTAAACGGAGGAAGCATAGGGAAGTTCCAAGAAAAAACAAGTTCTTATCATGAAAGGAGGAAGGAACTAGGGAAGCATGGGAAGTTCCACACAACTACTCTTTCAAAATATTTGCAACTCAAAATCAGCTTATTTCTTAGTTATCCAATAATTATTCCCACATCTTTCATAAAAACCCGAATTCTGCTCCTAATTTTCTTTCTTTCTGTCAAGTTGTTTATTCTAAAGGCATTGGGAAGATGACATGTCTACCATTTGTTCAACAAAGAATGCTGTCTCCTAATTGCTTAACCAGAAATACACATTGAATAAAGCATCTTGCATAGTAACGTTCCTCTTATACAGATTTGTGAAAGCATTCTGGAAGAAAAGTTGACGAGTAGATTATCTCAAGACAATAGAATGTTTAGAAATGTCTTACCAGCCCATATGGTTTCTTTTGGTGCATAGCTTGCACCACCTCAGGCGCCATCCATCGAGGAGTTCCCACGCAAACATCAGGTGGATGAATGCCAAGGTGGGCTATACAACATGTGTGTGTGGAGGAGTGGAGAGGGACTGATCTGTCAAAATCTGAGAGCTTGACAACAGGAGTACCATCTTTTCTCTTGGAATCCAGATCAATTAATATGTTCTCACTTTTGATGTCCCGGTGGATAATGTGCTTTGAGTGCAATTCAATCAATGCACAGGCTACATCTTTAGCAACACAAAGAGCCATGTCAAGAGGAGCATGCTTCTCACCTCGCTCTGATAATTTATTCAGATAATCCTGTCGAACATGAAGAATAAACTGAGTATAGAGTAATGTTATGAGGAACGTGCGAAACACTTCAACAACTACCTTAAGAGTTCCTCCCTTTACATATTCCATGACAATCATGGACTGCAACAACCTTCTCTCATTAACCCCATCTGCTGGAGCAGCCCATTTAGAAGAAAGATGGTGTCCATAGATTTCAACAATACAACTATGTTTTCTCAAAGCACCTAGAATTCTAACCTCCCCTAAAAATGTGTACTCAAAATTCCTTGTGTCCTCTTGAGAGGCCTTGCAAGCTTCTAAGTTCCGCACCTGAAACATTCCAGATGCTAGTCAGAAGCATGTAGTCCAAACTGTCTTCAGATTATCAAGAACAGGTGTGCCAAGAAACAAACAGGAAATACTACAAAACCGACTTCGAAATCAGCATCATCTGACTCTGTATCTCAGATGTAAGAACTTTACAATAAAATAGTAAACTGTCTACAGTAAGTTGTCATAATTACACATGAAAAAGTAACCTTTACAGCAACATCAAGGGCCCCAATTTTGCAATGAGATACTGAACGAGATTTTGTCCTCTCGGTTGCATGGGAAAAAGAGGAAAACGGAAATGGTCCTCCATACGGAGAAATGTCGGTTGTCAAGGGAACATGAATCCGACTAAGTGGAATGTACCTGTAACAAAAGGCAGGCGATCAAATTGAAGCAAATATAAATGTACACACTATATATTGTAGGACACTTGTCATGTCCACATGGCATACATATCCATCTGTGGTTGATAGTTATGTATATATACAAACTTGTCTACTTCTATGAATCACAAATATTCGTAACGAATTAAAATTTCAATATACTTGCCTAATTTTCTACTTATTCAGTTCCCTAATATCAAATTCAAAGTCCAGGACACATGTATTAATATTAAATACATGTATATTTACAAAGATAAAACAAACACAGGCTCCAGTGTCTTAAAATCGGGATTAGGCAGCGCTAGGCGCCCACTGCCCACCTAGGCACCTGCCTAATGCCCTTAGTATGTCCGTATGTCCGACTATGCAGGTTATTTGGAGTTTATGGACAATTTTCAACAGTTTTTTTTACCGATTTTTTGGACTGACTACAACTAGGCTAGGCGGCAACCAGGCGGGGCTAGGTGCTATGCGGCAGGTGCCCATCCGACTTCCATCTAGCGACTTTTACAACCTTAAACACAGCCATGTCCTTGTTCTGGATTTCGGAGAGATACCATGTTTGTAATCCAGTGTTCATGTTAAAGTGTGACACCATTTGTCAGTGTCAACTAATCATAAAAAGAACCAATAACATAACCAGAAACAGAGAAAGATAATAAAGATGTAATATTCCAAATTTAATTGACAGCATTTTGTTATCATGTGTTCATTTTTGTAAACAATGTTGCACAAACATGTTAAGATTGTCGTTCCTTCATAGAGATTGAATGCAATTCCCAATAGCAAATTGTTTCATCTCACCTCTTCGTCTAGACTCTTTATAGTCTAGGAGAACTTGGAGGGTGATCCTTGGTTGCATGAGCTTAAACTACAATCCAGAAGATAGGTCTACCTACCCGCCAACTGGCCAACTGGCCAACTAAATTTTATGACATAACCATCTCATGTCGATAGCTACCTTGAATAGGAATTTGGGACCAACAAAGAGGGTTAACATCAGGCCGATAATCATAGAACTTTGTCAAATCTTGTATGGAAGTTCCTTATGCTCCATAGTCGACCTCATTATGATGGAAGAAATTGGATGATGATGGTGATGAACTTGTTTCTATTAATTGTTTGCATAATACGATTAATAAGAATCAGACATAGATAGAGCTTATAATGGAACAAATTCATAAAACATTTGGTGTGAAGATAGAAAAAAAAAGGTGCTAAACCGTCTTTCTTCTTCTCCATCAAAAAGCTATTGTCATTGTCAAGTAACCCTCTCGTTGTTGTCCACATCTGTCTCATCCAATACCAATCTTAGACCTTCCAATTGTAGTGCCCCACGAGGTGAATTGTGTGACTGAAGGCTATATCGAGCCTCTCAGAACGAAAATTATCTTGGAGAAACTCTGCTGATACTGATTGATCGAGACTAGTAATTGAGATCATTTTCAATTCATGGATTGGCTCTGATGGCTTTGAGTCCCAAAATCCAATGAATCGCGCTTGACGAAGGAACTCTATATAAGAGCTTATTCCCATCATTTTTATTGTTGTTTTATTGGATGTTTTCGCTGCTTGGTTTTGATGAATACGTTTTCGTATTATTTTCGATGATTGGTTTCATTGTTTGCTTTTATCAATTTCCGCATTCATTTCGAATCTTGAGGAAAAGAAAAAGAAGGGAATAAAAGAAGTATGTTGATCAATTGTGGATGCAATTTCAGGTCAGCACATAGGCGAGGCGTAATCACTGCATAAGATCATATTTCTCTCGAATCTCTTCATTTTGGTGAGTGGCTTTGATTCATCGCTCCTTCATGCCCTAACAAAAGATATCTTGTCTATTCCAATTGTTGCGTCCCTACGATCAATAATACCTTAATAGCAGAAGATAAGTTAAAAGAGAAGAATTATATATTAAAATTATAGAACTATTGCTATACTTGTTAAAGAAATAATGATTGCATGTTCCTTATTATATGCTGCAAAAAAATTGTGTATAGAAAACCTCATACTACTTGTAAGTAAATGATATGAAAGAAAGGAAGAACAAACTACGGCTCTATGGTCGAAAAGAAAGAATATTTACTTGTTGTTTAACTGTTGCAATTGGAATATTTTTTTATTTGATAGAAGTGCATATCATGCATTGATCTTGGACAGCTTGTGCACAAGGTAGAGTCTCTCGACCGACTTTCAGGGCACTAAGAATCGTGTCCGTTGAAAGTGAACGAGACACCCTGAGACTTATACGTCCTCGCAATCAGGGAGTGTCCTGTTAGAGAGATGGACTTGTACGTCCCAACTTCTAATTATAAAAAGTCACGCATGGACCGTCATGTAGTTAGGCTGCATGCTTATGATAATATTATTGCAAGCATAACAAATTTGATGTAGAGACAGACAAATATATATATATATATATATATATATATATATATATATATATATATATATATATATGCAAATCGTTTTAAACCTTGTTTGTTGCAGGGATAGACAGTCGGTTATAAATAGTCGGTCGTGGGTAAGAATCACTGCATAAGTGATATTTCTATTGTTTGTCTCATATTATAACTTATAAAAAGAACCTAGACAAGTAGAAAGACCATTTAATAATAAATGCTTGCTTCACATGATCACTGTGTTGATTTTAGTTGAGTCGAGTTACGGCCGCTCACCAGTGTATTCCTCAATGTGCTGACCCACGTCTTCACGGGTATCGAGAGGCAGGAGGATATTCAGATACGTTAGAAGCTTGTCCAATCCAGTAGAACTTTGTTCGACATATCGAAACTTTCAGTTCAAGTTTAGAAGTTTTATTTTCAAGATGTTTTATTTTCTTTAGTAAAAGGATATTATGTATGGACATTGTGGCTAGTTTCAATTTCAGAAGATATAAGCCAACTTTGGCATTTTTGAGTTGGCCAGTAAAAATTATTTTGTAATCTCGTTTCAAGTTAACAATAAAAGAAAGAATTTTGTTCCTACTCATTGTTGTTATTTGGTTTTCTGCATTAAAGTTTTCCCCTTTCGTTATTTTTTCGTCTATTTTGTTAATGTACAAGTCTCTGTCTTGTAGAATCGGAACTTAGACGTGTACGACATCATGTCTAGTGACAACTTTACTATCCTATGGGATCGGAGTGTGACACCAATACTTCCGCAAAACATGAGTCATAAACAACGAAAAATCCATAAACAATCCTTGAGAACCGCCACTAACAATGTTGTTCACTGTTTGCGGTCCAAGTAAAGTCAAAAGCCAGTTTATCGCTCCTCTAAAACCCTGAAATAACCCCACCCCCCCCCCCACCCCCACAAATAAGTTTATCGTAATTCTTAATCATGATTTCTACAATCAATAAGTTGAAATCCTAAATTTTTAAATATTTCCAAATCTGAAACCAATATGGGTTGAGCTGTTGTCCTACATGTAATTGGTACGACTACAAGTTCACTCTTTCCAAGTGATTAGATCCACCTTATCCATGAAGCTTGTATTTCTGGTAACTGGTCTCAATCTTCATGGGTAATACAAGTTACCTTATTGAGAGTTAACTAGGAATGTGGCAACAGTTGGATTAGCTCACACATGGAGTTGACAAGCACAAGACTAGATGGAAGCCCTTGAAGCTTGGATGAAGAACTATCAACCAGTCTCCTTTGATTCAGTACATATATTACAACTGCAGTCCCGACACTGTAGCAAACCCACAATTGTTACCTTCATAACTAACACCTATGTGGTTATGGCCTCCACAATCACCACCTTGACAACTTCCACCACCATTGGTAGAACCTCCAAATTTCCAACTATCACACTATGTTGTGAAAAAACGCTTCAGCGGCGCTTAAGTGCCGCTTAAGCGAGTTTTAGAATTAAGGACCCTCGCTTAATGAATTTTTGCCTCATAAAAACGTTCAGCGCTTTAGAACGCTTAGACGTCGCTTAGTAGCGTCTCGCTTAACGGATTTTTATATATATATATATATAAATCGAACCGAAGGTTTTGTTATTTACATAGTTGGATAGTTGAAAAACTTTAAGTAGGAACTTTAGAGATTTAGCTTTTATGTTTGATGGTATTTTGATGACTATGTAATATGTATGCATTGTATTGTATGGCTTGTAGTTTGCATTTTGATTCTAGTATTTATATTGTTACTTTGCTTGATTAATAATTGGTATTGTTATTCATGTATATACTAGTAGGATTGTATGAAAAAATATTGAAATTTATGTGTATATAGAGTATTTTACATGTAGGAGCAAAAAAAAAAAAGTGAGCGCTAACTAAGTGCCGCTTAAGCGCCCTAAAGCGAGGCAACAGCCTCGTCGCCTTGCCTCGCCTCACACTTAATACAACATAGCTATCACATAAGCCAAAAAGGTCTTCCTGAAGCCCATAAGTGCTTCTTCACGCAAGTCAGTTGTTGCATATCGCCCACAACCTATTTAATAATCACCCAACCTTCCTCCATTTCTTGATGTTGATTCCCTCCTCTACCATGCAACGACGAGTTCGAAGAAGAATGAATCTGTCTTCATTAATCATATTACACTCCCAGGGGATGCTTGAGATTAAAGATTCTAACAGTTCAGTGGCTTGATCTCAAGAATCGTTTACTGACTTTGTTTTCTTGTTTCAATAGTCAGTAGTTAAATGCTTTCGCAAAACTCCAGATGTTACTAGATAGTACACGTTCTCATTTGTGGAAAACTTTGCAACACCTTCAATAACAACAAGGGGTGAACTTGTTCAAGCTGGAGAGATGTTAGGGACCAACCATAACTATTTACTATTTATATCTTTTAAGTTATTATGGGCCTTTTACTTTATGTTATTTTTAAATTGATTTCTCATTCTTCCAATTTGGTTTTTTGGGTTGGTGTTTTCTTAAATAGTTCCATTGCAAGTCAAACCTGATCTGTTCAAAGTCCTTAGTTGTTGGATTCTTGTGAGCAAGTAGGAGTTTCATTGACCAACTAAGAATCAAATTCAGAAAATCAATTGAGAACATTATATGGTATATACTCCTTGGTTAAAGGTCAGAATGGCCCTAAAGTTTTTTCTTATGCACAGTGAGAAGTAGTTGAACATTCAGAGTTATCCCCGTATTTGCTTATGCAATGCAATATTTGATATTTTGATATGAAAAACTAGCACTTGGATACGCATCACATGAAAACTGTGTGAAGCCTTAAAGAAAGGCATGATGCCTTCTTAGATATAATCTTTTTATCCACAAAAAATCCAACCTATCATTAAATAATTCCTCTTGCAGTGCCCAAAATCTACATATCTAAACCACCATCGTATTCTCTGTGTTTCTTTAAACAGCAACTACACATCCTCCATCCTTACACGATCCCATCCATGCACCAAAACCCTTGAGTCCACAAATTACAAAAATACCAGCCAAAAACCACCCATCCGCCCCAAAGAATAGAAATCAGTATCCACATTTACAGTACCAATAACTTAGTGCAGATCTTATTTTAATATTTTGTTTCCAAATCTGAGCCCAACATCCGTAGTTAAATTAGAATAGAAGCCATTAAAAACCAATCCCAAATCAGCAAATATGTAAATTTGTGCATCCCTAGTTAAATTAGCCGTGTTCTAAAAATCAAAATAGGCGGTCGTTCACCGCACCGGAAATCTCCAATTCGGCCCTCCTAGGCTCGGCCTGTTCGGCCAAGTCAGTCATGTTCGGCCAAGGCGAAAAATAAAAAAATTCAAAATTTTCAAATTTGAAATTTGAAAACAAAAAACAAAATCAGATTACAAAAATAAAATATAAAAAAATTCAATAAAAATTCAAAATTTAAAAATTTAAATAAATATATATATATATATATATATATATATTATTTTATTTTTGCGGCCGCCTAGGCGCCCATTTGGCGCACCGAACTAGCAAAATTTATAACATTGTAAATTAGAATAGAAACTCTCATGTTATATAAGCCTATTGAACATGTGACGTAATAAATGTCTTGATTAACTCTAATTTGTCTCTACATTGTGTAGGTTATGGAAATCAGCAGAATGTACGAGAATCAATGACAAGTTATAAAGAACGACTAGTTAAGCAAAAGATTTAAAGTTCAATGTTGGGATCTCAATGGCTTCTTATTTTTAAAAGAAAAAGCACAATCATAGGGTGAATCTTGATTTTCGGCTGTATAGGGTGAATCTTGATTTTTTTTTTCCGTCATGCTCAAACATCACCATGTTTGAACGACCGAAAATATGAACATCATTATCGTACAACCATGGTCTCCCTAGGATTATTTGACCTACGTCCATTTCCAAAATATCACACCAAATCTTGTCTTTATAGATTGCAAATTGAAGCGAAACAAGACACCGTTCTTGGACTTGGAGGACAGTGTCGTTGATCCAAAACACCTTATAAGGACTAAATTGAAGAGGAACAAGACACCGTTCTTGGACTTGGAGGACAGTTTCGTTGATCCAAAACATCTTATAAGGACTAGGATGTGGAACTGCTTTAAGGCCCACTTTAGATACTGCGGAAGCGGATATAGCATTAATGCAACTACCACTATCTACAATTACCTTGCAGTTCTTATCTCCAATTCTTGTAAAAGTGTGAAAGATCGTGTGTCGTTTCCAGTCATCACTAACCTTAGGTTGAGACAAGGTGCACCTAACAACGGCTAATGTAGGAGACCTTATGTAACCTAAGATAGTGTCATTTCCTTCCTCAAGATATTCTTTGTCTTCATCAATGTGATGAACGTAGCCCTCATCATCGGGTTCTGACTCTTCATCAAATTGTTCCTCAATCAAATTGATCTTAAAAGGACTAGAACAATTTGCAGCGACATGTCCATACCCTTCACATTTGAAACACTTTACGTTTGGGCCAATCTTTGAAAAATCCTTCTCAACACTCTTGCCTTTCGCATCTACCCTAGGCTGGGGTGGATTGGAAGTAGTTCAATTAGGGTATTGGTTTGTTGATGATCGTGAAGCTTGTTGACGATAATCTTGACTCCTAAAACTCGAATGTGGCTTAACTTCGTCTAGGTCTTGAACTAAGGCATAAGCTCTCTCTAATGTGTCAATATCTCGTGCGAACAACTCAGTTTTTAAATCAGTTCGTAAACTAGTTATAAACCTAGATAGGATTTGTTTTGGAGTCTCACTTTCGATAGTGCTACACCTTACCATGAACTCATCAAATTTTGCTACTCTTTAGCCGACATGTTTCCTTGGCGTAATATGTTCCACTGATCTAATAAACGGAGATAATAGGAGGGAGGTATTTTTCTTTCAATTGTTGTTTAAATTCGGTCCAAGTCCTCATGGGCAACTCACCTCTTATTTCTCTCAAGTGTTCTATATTAGACCAATATTGACTAGCTTGGCCAGTCAATCTCATAGCAACAAATTTTTTTTTCTCTTCTCAGTTAAGGTATACCACTTAAAGTAACGGTCCATACCATTGAGCCAATCCAAAACGTATTGTGGGTTGAGTTTGTCGTCAAAGGTCGGCGCCTCAACTTTAATACTCCTCAAATATTGCTCGTCAGGATCATATCGTTGTGGTCGATGATTTTGGTTTCGTCGTAGAAAGTGAGAACCCCCATGGCCGTAATCAACTTGATGGCCATACTCATCCCTATGAGGTATCTGACTACACTCTCACTCTGTCATTCCCCTGTGGGGTACGACTTCGTGCTCTCTATATTCTAATGAACCTATCATTTGTTTCTTTTTGAAATTCAGTTAAGGCTTCGCGGGTAGCCCTACACTCTTGAGCAATGGTACCCATTTGTCCAATTAGCACTCTTTCTAACTCGGGGTCCATACTGTCCTTAGTCGATTCGCGTGTCAAATGCAAAGGGTTACTTAACTCTTGGGTGATTGACTAGTTTCTTTCAACAAATATGAATGACCAGATCGTGTAGGCATGCACTACTTAAATCTAAATGATTGTTGTTAATGCAAATAACAATTTTTTTTGTTAAATAAATGAAATGAAATACTAAACCCTAGAATGCAACAACTCTTTTTTTAATTAAATGAAATGCAACCCTAGAATGTGATTTTTTTTAATTAGCTCCTAAATTTTTCAGAATTAAGTGAATGGACCTCTTCAGTGGCACGAGACTCACTGATATCATATCACACCACAACCGCTACCTTCAAAGACCTAATGAGCTTCGTCTGGTCGGCAACCCCGAGGCACAGGCACCAGAATTCCTTAAGGCCAATGTCTAAATAAATTTTAAATTTAATTCAATGTGGTTTTTTGCTATGGATAGGTGATGAAATCCCAACCATATCTAGTAGAGGTTTTGCCCTTAAAATAATTTATGCAAAATGATCTAAATGCACAAACCATGCTCTGATACCAAATTGATGTAATGCATGTCTTGATTAACTCTAATTTATGTCTCTACGTTGTGCAGGTTATGGAAATCAGCAGAATGACGAGAATCAATGACAAGTTATAAAGAACGACTAGTTAAGCAGAAGATTTAAAGTTCAAGGTTGGGATCTCAATGGCTTTTTTTTAAGAAGCACAACCATAGCTGCAAATCTTGTATTCATGATTCATTAGAAAATTAATGTAATAAATTATACTTAATTTTAGTTCCAAATTTAATATCAGTTCTTTAGCAAATATAATGGTCTTTATCAAGCAGATACGTTCATCACAATCAAAGCAGGATAACAGCTATGAATGATTGAAAATATTAAAGAGATTTGTTTATCCTAGCAGTGGTGATTTCGCAAATATTAGAGAAGTCGTAATGGTGCACCTGGATCTTTAGATAAGAAGAAGAATGTTGGTTGCCGGATCTGCGACGGACGGTAGACGGGCGGCCTGGCGACGGACGGCCTGACGACGTGCAGTCTGACGGCGAATGGCCTGCTGCACCAAGGGAGGAAGGTAGACGACCGAGACGAGAGGCAGGACAACGGGGAGTTGCTGGTAGTACCTCCTGGGTCGGCCGACGGCCGGCTTGGCGATGAGGTTGGGGCGAGGAGGAAGTTGAAGACGCTCAACAGACGACCACCCTAGGGTTTCACACGCCCAGGGAGGAAGGGGGGAGATTAGGTTTCACACTCTAATCTTAAAAAAAAACTCGCAAGAGTTTTTTTTCTCATATTTTTTTCATTGATTATTTTATGATCTCATATGAAAAGAACAAGCCTATATATATATAGGCATACAAAAGTGCAAAGTGCTAACCCACAGGCAATGTGGGACTAAATATGTGAACAAAAAAGAAACAAACTCTCCACAAGTAATGTGGGACTAAAATAAACCTAATAAAATGTGAACTCAAACTCAAAACAACATGAGCAATGATGGATCTTTTCCGAGATGCTTTTTGCGCCTGTATAGTGTCGAAAATCTCGTGCGCACGGTACGATGTGCTCATCAACATGAGTTATAAACTGCAACTAATTCAATGTTCAACATTAGTGAAATATAAACAACCGAACCCGCCTAGCAAAATCTTGTGTGGCTGCCTAGGCGCTAGGCGCCCCTTTGGCGCACCGAACCCGCCTAGCAAAATTTATAACATTGTAAATTATAATAGAAACTAATAGAAACTCTCATGTTATATAAGCCCATTGAACATGAGTTACAAACTGAAGCTAATTCAATGTTCAACACTAGTGAAATATAGACAACCGAACAATAACTTCTTTAGACATCAATATTCCAGCTACTAAACCTACAATGAGTTTGTGTAGTCTCATCTACTAGCTCACTTACAATACTTTGTTCTATTTCGGCATGAAACTTTAAAGCATCCACATTATGAATAAGTGGATTCAGAATGTTAAGGTTTCATTCTCCATTCCACAATGGTCAAACTCATAGTATACAGTAACAACGTTAATAACCAAGTGCATTCAGGGCATACACGTACAATTGTCAGGTGTAAGGATATATAATATCAATCTTACAATAGATTCCACGCGATAATGATAAATGATAAACAACATCAATAGAACTGCATCCTCACTCAGTACAATTTTGTAGCCAGGAATATGTGCTTGCATGTTTGTACAAATCCATCCTATGCCCAATATCAACTATCCTACAACCTTAAGCATTAGAGCGTGGAATATGTTCACTTTAAGACACTCAATGAAGAAAATCAGATTGAAGAAGAACGAACTGATTATGTGTACAAATAGAAGTTTAAACTCATCTCAGTAAATATCCAAATCAAGCAAGTGTCCAAATCCATGAAACAAAAACAAATGTCATCAAAACACGACAGAAGCTGACCTGCAATAGTACTCTGAATCAGTTTCCTCTCTTATGTCAGTTGGGCAACATGCATCAACAACCATCCGTACACATAAATTGCCTTTTTTGACAAGAACTGCATTCCAAGCATGTGGCATGAAATCCAGATAGCCTCTTACAAGTTCACATGGAATTGGAGGTTTTGCACGATCACATAAATACTACAAGAATTGAATGATCAATCAGTGCACAGTTTTGTATCAGACACAAATCATAAATTTTAGGTTTAAGCCGAAATGAAAACCAGGCCTCTTGTACAAAAAATAATGAAAATCTATACATGATGCTACAATAGAGCCTAGTATCATTAGTTGAAAACAGGTGAGTGACATAGAAGAACACCTTCATAAGGACAGATCTGTGCCTACAAACACCAAACCGCAGGGTCCCTATAGGCACGACACTGGAATTGCGTGTTTCCTTGATCGAACGCAGAGAACTTTCGCATAAGTCATTGAAATTAAGGTTGCCTACGATACCATATGGTTGCTTAGATGTTTCAACGTTGCCATATATATTTCCTGCAGAACATGTACAAATAAATGGTTGCTGAGTATCTGAACCAACTATAGCTTTTCGCATCCTTGTAACCAACGAACTCCTGTCACAACCACCAAAACAATCCGACACAAACAGTGCAAGAACCGATGCCCTCTGCAAGTTGTCAAACTCATCTTCTTCATTTCCCCTTGAACACGGTCTTCTAAAACTAGACAACAGTATCTGTGCCGACGTGGCAATTGCATCCAACTCTTCATCCTTCTCTCTGAATTAATAACAAGAAGTGACTGTCAAATACGGCCATAGTTGGTAAAATCATCATAAAAAAACTCTTAATATGCAGTTTAACCAAGTAATTTCAAATGAAAGAACCCAAATTTCTTATATAAGCATCAATTAACCTGTCCAGAAGAATAACTTCACGTGAATCAAGGCACAGACTCTGCTCATAATCTTGCAAGGACATGAAGGGGCGATCACGTCCCGCATCATAGAAACCGTCTGGTAGATGGTCATCAGTGCTACAGAATGATTCTGTACTATATTTACTGGATAGAAATGAGCATTCATCAACAGGTTTTCGGAACTTGCATGGCTTAGGGTTATCAAGGTCCCTATCATAATGCCTTTTTGATTTCAGTATAAGTTTAGCTTCTTCCGAGGAAGAGTTCCCATCAGGCACATCAAGTTCATTAGGAGACACCAAGGAATCAGATCTCTCTTTTTCATTATCATGACCATGATGCTTCTTTGAGCTACTCGATTCAGTTGCGCATGAGATTTCATCTCCACAAGTCATATTAGTCAAACCAACTTTTTCGTTTCCAATACATTTCTGTGAAATTGAAAGGTTATCTTTGTCAAAATCAGCTCTATCACCCTCAAAAGTGCTTGATATATCATCTATTGCAGAACATTTTGTTTGTTTCTCTTCATCTACATCAACCTGTAATACAGATTGTCCGTTTTCAGACAAAATCAGTGTGTCATCATTTTCTTCATTCATTTTCATGGTTGTAGTATCGCTATGGTCATCCACTCTATATTTTCTACTATAGTTCAGACACTCCTGACGAGCCCATTGTTGCATATTATCACGACGCTTCCATCCTTTTCTCTTCCTTCGTTTTGTACATCTACAACTCAAGGAGGCCCCTGTATATAAACATGAAGTGATGCAATAAAACCCATTCTCACAAAAGAAAATTCACTGTACACGAAATCTTACAGAAAAATAAGTATTTTGGATTTTTTTTTTACCGTTATATAAATGATTCCCATGAGCAATAAAACCCATTCTCACAAAAGAAAATTCACTGTGCACGAAATCATACAGAAAAATAAGTATTTTGGATATTTTACCGTTATATAAATGATTCCCATGAGCCCTATGAACAGCAACATCAGATACATTCACCTCAAGAATTGATCCGCTTATCTCATCATCAAAAATACCTTCATTGCCTTGAAGATCACAATTTATCCATGGTGGAATTTGACAGGAATGGAGAAGCTTATTATACTTCAATAAAAACAGATAAAAAGAGTAGAAAGAAACATATCAGCTCAAAAAACCGCAAACAAAATCATCACCGAATTAGACTAAACCAATAATATTTATCATTAAATTGCTACAGAAACTATTATTAGCTGTACAAGCTACAATGTGCAACTTCTATGATTCCTCAACAATATGTTTGAAACTTTGAACTAATTTTTCACTCATAAACCACAAACACGTAATTCTGAGATATTTTGATAACAGTAAAGCATGATTAATACAAAGAATCTTGCACATTTTAAGAAATAACCCAGTAATTTTTTGTTCAATAAAATGAGAAAATAAAACAATAACTATTCACTGGATGTAAGAAACTTGTGGATCCAAAACATACAACAAAAAATGATTGTGAGGACAATTGAGTCACAAAATAATATATTGATTGGGTTGAATGACTACTTTAGTACTGAAAATGTAAGGTTTCCAAACTGATATGTGGATTTTGGATGCTTTAATCAGAATATCCAGTAAAACAACATATTAGAACTCAACATAATGGAGGGCTATGAAGCTAGGCACTATGGTACAGCATACAAGGAATTGGGTTTTACAGGGATTGCGGTCGATATAGTAACTTCCGTAGTAGATATAGAAATTTTCAGCAGGATGCCTATACTGCATCACAGTAGCAGGTTAAGCAAAGGTTGCAGGCAAAAGATGAAAAGCAAAGGTTGCAGGCAAAAGAAGAAAAGCAAAGGTGTAGAGATCGAGGGTTTTGGGTCATTCCTAGCTCTATGGTACAATCTAGGATTTTGAATCATCCTTCTGAATTGGTGGCCATGTTCTTGATACATTTGGGAGCTTATTAAGTCGAAAAACAATTTATGTTCTGATCTATAATCGAGATCAGTTGAGGGCTTCACAAGATCCAGTCGCCATGAGGAGACATTTGAAGAAAGTGGAGCTATTGAAAACGGTAGTACCTATAACAAGGTTCAAAAGCTCGGTTCAGTATCGGTTTTGGACATATCCTATGAGTAACGGTTTCGCGCCTTTCGGCAGTTTCGGGGGGATTCGGTGGTTTCATTAGTTTCGACAGTTCCGATAGTTTCGTCAGTTTTGACCGATAGTTAAAACCTTGCCTTCGCACACTAATTCAAGTTTATTGCACTATTTGCTTATTAGTTTCCTCACCAAAAATACTAGTTTCATTTCAGTCACACCCGGTCTCATAAAGGATAAAGCTAGTTAGGAAACAACTGCCTCTAGTGCTTCTGGCTCATCCTTGCTAGCCTAGCTAACCTACTAAAGAACCTATTGCCTTTCGGTTATTAGACTTAAGTTGTATTACTCAATACACATCATGATAATAACAAGAGCAAAGATCTTCCACTTAAACTTGATACATATCGGGGGGAGGGGGAGAAAAAAAAACTTGATACAATGACATTACAAGTTATTGACCCGAAGGTGGACGAGTTCTGCAAGTCAGTCTCCTCTTGTTTTTACCACTCTTAAAATTCTGGAACATTGTAAAGTTTTTAATTGTTTTGCTTAAGTTATAATATAGCATCTAGATAGATAAGGACAGTATTTAGCCCATCAGCCGTAACTCCTAACTCTTGAAGGAGTTAGGGCTACGACTAATCATCTCAATTCCGCAAGTCAGTCTCCTCTTTATTGCAATGTACAGTTAGGACTATGACTAATCATATCAATTCTGCAAGTCAGTCTCCTCTTTATTGCAATGTACAAACCATTTCAAACGATTCTTCTCATGTCATCCTTAATTGACGTCATCTCTACCTTTGAATCCGACCTTCTACAAAAGCACTATATTCTTATTATATCTTACAGCTATTGACTAATCATCTCAACATTCTAATTTCAGCTAACCATTTTCTAGGCAAGTTGTCTAACTGCTCAACATTGAGACCAATGAAGCATGAGTAGTCTTAGTGTTGTCTTATGCAACTTGTCTTCAATTAAAGTGTATCCTACAATAACAAGCACTCCTTAATCACTTTGTTTAATATAACGTGTAAAGTTCAACAGGTTCATCTTTAGCAAGAAATAATTTTACTTAAAATATTTCTTTTGTGTAAACAGATTGTGTACTATATCTCAGCCTGACCTGGCCTACCCATAGCTGAGACTGACCTGAATCCCATAGGTCAGGAGTTCAGGTTTGTTCAGTCACTTTGTAAACCTGGCAGGTTTGGAACTCACGAGCAGGTTAGATTCAAGAGTTAGGTCCCGGGTCCGAGTAAGGCTTTACCCAAAACATGCCTGGTCCAGCCTTTAGACACGAAAGGAAGGCAAAGACGCATACACTTTTCTTTTCTTCATTTCCAACCTCACCCTTTAAGATGCCCACCATCTTTCGTCCACAAAAAAAGTGAGGACGTGGCTGAGACTAGCCACCGGAGGAACCTCGGACTTGCCATTGGAGGTGGAGGCTGGGGCTATAAGGAAGGCGTCAGTCATGATAATCATTAGACAGGCGCTCAAAATAAAGCTGGTTCTTAGCATTAGCCTAATATTTTTAGATCAACCCACAAGGCCTCTTCTGAAACTGCTATGGAGTATATGGAAAAACAAATAAGTGTACAGACTATTCAGAGGATGTTAAGAGTGTGGTGGTATATTGAAAAGGCCGAGTATAAGGTAAACCAAATGCATAAACACTATAGAAGAAAAAAATACCACAGGAGTCAGTGGAATGTAGGATGATTAACATTTCTAAAATGAAGCAACCAAGTCATAACTACTTTTTTTACTTTTACAAAGTTAAAAGTACTTTGTGGTATCATATAAACTGCAAACTTGGAAGTATTGCAAGAAGAAAGTTGACATGAAAATACAATAGTCTTATACAAAAGCATTACATACAAATTTATTATAAAGGCTAGAGGCATGAAGAGTGAACAAAGAATGCGGATACAAAAATTTGAATGTAAAAACAAGAAAGTTTAAATATTTTTTTCGACACATAACACATTGGAAGTAATGAAGAAGAGAGAAAAATGCACTGGTCAAATGCTTTTACTGTGTAGTACCTGAAGATTTAAGGAACGGAGGGCATGCATCAAGGTCAGTTTAAGTGATGTTATTGACGTCAGTCTATTATTAGACAGGTCCAGTTTTTCCAGACTGCTTAAAGAGGAAATCCCAGGAGGGAGATGAACTAATTTATTATTAGCGACTCTTAGTGATTTAAGAGCAGTCAATTTAGCTATATCATCAGGCAAGCTCTTCAACTTATTGAAAGAAAGATCAAGCTCCTCAAGTTTCTTGAGGCAGCCAATTTCAGGTGGAAGGTATCTGCACAAAGGAAAAAAAAAAAAAACTCTTACAAGGCAAACCATATAATTTGAAAAAATTATATGTAACGTAAACATTAGAGTTACTAGTAAATTCATCAACTTGTAAGGTTCATAATTAATTTGTCTATAATACTAAAACTATTTGGGATCATATAAATGCTTATGTCAAATTCTCACATTGTCACCATAGTTGTAATAAAAAAGAAGCAAAAGCAATTTACAGGCCAAGTTTGAGTTTGTATCTTGGTAGCAAACTATTAGACGTCATCTTGACATATAAAGCTGTTTACATAACCCTCTGTTACACCAGCTCTACTACTGAAGAGAAATATTTTAGCAAAATACAACAAAAGATACTACAACTTAGGCGGACACATTGGTCCCTGACTGGAATTATGAATCCATCAATCAGCCATAATAAAGACTTTTGCAGTAAAACAAGAAAAATCATTGCATTAACTTGAGGAATATAAATTGTGCTTAAATTTTCACACCATCCAATCAAGGTATCGCCAAGAGAGCATATAAAACAGCCAACTAGGCTGAGGTTCAATCTTCAGATATAAAAAGTGGTATCTGGGAGAAGCAAGTATCACTTTGAACTCACAATGCAAAGTAAGAAAAACACTTCTTTCAAGTGTTTGATATATTAAACAAAAACAGGCTATAGTAAAATTAAGGAGACACTCAGGAGTTGACCACAATAGGTCATAGTTGTGGACTGACCTTTCTTTTCCAAATAATAACAGCTCGGGTTTCAATTGGGAGAACTTAGGCCAAAGTTAAAGTTACGAACTAGACCCAAGAATCAACTTCAACCCAATGGTTAAAACAAATTCCAGCACAAATAAGTTTAAATTCATCAAAATCAAGACCTATATAAATGCAACCCAAGATTGACCAAAACAATATATGAACAGTACTTGTCGAGGAACTATTAAAGAGGATTATCAGTTTCTCTCGATACATTAATTCAAGTTTTCGCTTAAGAAGGTCGGGATTGGGAACTAGAACAGACGGATCCACATGGATGAATTCCGTCCCGATATTGCAGTATCAAAATCTTTATTTCAATACAAGGAAGCTTGCCTTGAAGTGGATGTATTTGGTTATTGGCTTACTGGCTAGGATTTGGGTTTAATGAAAGAAGAGGGTTTAGGGTTATAGTTTGAGGCAAAAACAAGAAATTTACGACAAGTAAAGCATAAAATGCACAACTAAAATAAATTTATAATATTTTCAATGAATAAAAAGTACAGAGTAAATGAGCTTATGGGTATTTATATAGCCATAGAAGTATTGGCCTCCAAGAAGTACTAACCAGTCTATTCCTAGAAGCCAACTAGCATATTTCCAAATTTAAAAATAAGCCATCTATTTATAAATCCTAATCAAACTACTCAATATGAGTGATCCTATGAATCAACCATGTGCAACCATATGCACTAATGCACCCAAACATGTGCACCGAAAAGTAAACAAAGTCTAGTAATCCACAACCAATCTCAAATTGGACACGTGACAATATGGTCCTTCATCGATATGTCATCAACAAAATAATCACCATAATCCAAGCCTTCTCCCATCAAAAGGGGTCATCTATGGCGAATAAGAAAGTTATATACAAGATTTGACAAAATTTTGTGACCGATTGTCGTATTGACGTCAACTCTCTATGTTGGTGCTAAATAGACAAGGTAATAAGCATGAGAGAGTCATCCCACAAACTATAGGTGGCCAGTTGACAGGTAGGTCGACCTACCTTTTGAATTGTAGTTTAAGCTCATACAACCAAGGTGCACCCTCCGTGTTCTCCTAAACTATAAAAAGTCTAGACGAAAAGATAAGATGATACTATTTGCTAAAGGGAATGACACATTTAGCCAAAGAGCGAAGGAATGACAATCTCATCGTCATCAGCAAAATCAACACCCACAAAAAGTTTACCACAAGTCCCTTATCCTCCCATGGGCAACAGGCCTACCAACCACAAAGGAAACACCCAAAGACCTAATTGGATGCCTTCATTGGAACTCGAACCCCAAATAATAAATGATTTAGCTAAAGATTTTTCTATCAGTAATTTGTAGATGACTATTCCAGGATAACGGCAAAAAGCTTCCTTATTAACTTCAACTCGTAATTGAACATGGTGTAAACGACAATTCCATATGATCACAAGGACGCATAGAACATTTGAAGCCCGAACTCTACGACGATCAATATTTTGTCAGTGTCACACAGATGATGCACTGGAAATGATACATGCACTCCAAAATACAGGACACCAAAATCAACGTCCTGTTCATACCATTGTTTCTGTATTGGGTCACATCATCTTCTTATTCATGCAATATAGAAGAATAGCTAAACCGCTCAAAGTTTAGCTATCCACAACTTATTCATAACCAATTGAGTAACTGGAATTAAAATAGCTATAAGTAACCTAATGCGAGAGTGGGTTTCATAAAAGAAACATCATGACTTTCTTTTTGTGGTCATTATCCTCACGTCCAATAGTAAAATTCAATAGATAAATCACCACCAAAACATCAATGACGAAGTATGAGTTCAACAATTGATTGAGTGACACTAAACTCGCTCAAGAAATCATGACCATCTTACTAAGGATCAAAATTACTCAAGAACCTACAGCAGATGAATCAAGTTTAATAATCAACAAGACAACAACACAATAATGCTCAAGCAATATAACTAGTTTGAATGACACTTCACTAAAAATGTGAATTTGACAAACATTGAGAAGATTCCATCTTAATTTTCAAAAAAAAATTGTTTTATGTTCGTCAGGCTTGCTTTCTAGGCTTTACCAAACGTTTACTCAATTATCATATATGTGACATGACTTGTTAATTATTTGTATTCTGATTAAACTTGAGCAATGTTCTACTGAGAGAGATAATTGAGTTTTTACAAGAGATACTGGATATTGATCTCATTACACTTATAAAATACCCACTTACATCCAAACAACCGTAGTTATAGTTTCTTCAGTTTCCAAAACTACAATTATATGTTTTGAAACAAGTCTCAAACCTTATAATTCCAATTAAAAGAAATCAAAGTTTCCAAAACAAGTAACAAAAAGTATGATAACTTGCAACATAATACCTTCAACTACAACTTAACACAATATACTATTTTTATGTGCAAAATTACATATCCTCAGTTAGCCTCACACCGCACTTACGGGCATGTTTGGTAAAGTTGATTTTGGTCCGGATTTGCCCTTTCACTTGAAAGTGGGCCAAAATTCCACTTTAATAGTGTTTGGTAAAACATGGTGATGGGGGACACGAATTTGTTTTCTCACTTTCTTGATCCCCGTGGGAACCAACTTTGTCTCCTCCAAAACCAAACTCTCATATCCTCTCAAAAAAAGAGGATGTGGGTTAAAATTGTGCTGATTAAATATTTATATTCTTAATTAACTAATTGTGCATACTAATTGATATTTAATTCTTGTTAGGTTAAGAACTTACTTATTTATATAATTAATTCATAGTAGACAATAAATATCGGTCAATTAGTGCTCATCAATTTAGCAAATTACTATTGTGTAAGAAGATAAAGATAAATAAAAGATAATTAACGTTTAGTTTATTATTATAATTATTATATTCATATTGTCTTTTTCCTAATTAATTTTAAGTTGTGAAGGTAAATAATTAACTTAAAGTAATAATCACTTAGTTAAATAGATAATATTAGTAATGAATTAATATCCTATATGATTAGAATACTTAATTAGTTAACCAAAATGATTTGTTAATATTAATTGTTTGCACTTACTAATTATCTTAACTTGTTAAACTAATTATTTAAATTTATTAGTGCTCATCAATTAAAATTGTAATTTATTAGTATGTAATAAGATAAACAATAATTAAAAAATATTTAATACTTAATTAAATATAATTACATAGTTTTATTACTTAATACACTATATCACTTTTTCGCCAAATACATTTATCCCCTACTAGAGGACGAGAAAGTGTATGAATTTTCATACACTTTTGAATGTGAAAATCATATTCCACTTTCTGTTTACCAAACAACCCCATATTGTTTTTTGATTTTATCTCTAGACTCAGGGCCGACCCAAGGATAAGTCCGACAAGACTTCGGATTTGGGCAACCCCCTTAGCACTCTCCCCCTCCCGGGCCGGCCCAATCCAAACCCAACTTTAGAGATGCCTCAACCAGCTTGCAGTTGAACCTGCTTGTACTCAATTGTTTTTCTTAGGGTCGGCCCAGCCCAAACACAAACCCAACTTAAACCTATATTTATAGTAGCCCCAGCTAGGGAAGGGCAACCCAAAACACCCTTGGCCGCCCTGTCTAGACTAAAAAAGTGCTTCTCTTGCTGTTACAAGCGACGGCGATGATGCCCGTAGATCCCTTCGCTCCACTTGCCACATTTCTCATTCCAATCCACACCTTCCACAAACCCGCTTTGACGCGCAAAAGGCAATGGACGCACAGGCTAGCAGGGAGTGCATACAACAAATGGTTGGGAAATTGTCTTTTAAGGGGTTAATGTGGCATAAAAATAGCTATAGTACCGGATATTAGTTGAAGTTGTTACGGATAAATAAGCACCTTATCGAGAAGTAGCAAACGGAGAGCTTGGTGAGGCACTTGAGCCCGGCGATGTCCCCCAGCATCGAGAACGCAGACGGCCTCGACGGGACCTTGCATATCTCCAGCTCCCTCAAAGACCCCAGCTTTCCCAGCGGGAAACCCGCCACCGCTGGCCGCGAGAACTTGACCTGCAGCCTCTCGAGGTGGGCCAGCACCGCGGCGTCCGGCGGGAGGATCTTGGTGTTGTTCGCGAAGAACTTCAGCGTCCGGAGATTCTCGAGGCGGCACGCGGCGCTCGGGACCAGGTGGAAGGAGTTCCGGTAGATGTAGAGGGAACAGGAGGGCGGCGGAGGGGACTGGAAGAGGGAAAGCTCCCAGCTTTTGTTCGACACGTCGAGCACCGGCTCGTCCGGGGCGTCGGGCTCGATCTTCTCCTCCTCCTCCTCCTCCTCCTCCTCCTCCGGCTTCGAGTGGGCATCGGGATCCGTGCAATTTGGAGATGAATTGTCCATGGGAGCGGATCAGAACCCTAGCGTGAATATTTGCTGGGGGTTGGGTGAGTTGGAATTGGGAAACCCTAGAATTTTAGGGTTTCGTTTGGTCTGAGTGAGAAAAGAAATAAAGAAAAAGTAGGAAAAGCGGGGGAAGCGAAACTTTAAGACGAAACAGGTCTCGTGAGCTGGGTCAGTCCGGCTAACAAGTCCGAATCGGTAAAAATCAGATCGGGCTTGGTTTACATCCGCAATTAAACGGACCAAACCCAGTCCGGACAAGTCTCGTACCAAGAACCCTACATCATGTGGCCGTTGGTAGAATTTTTTACCATTTTATCCCCCTTTGGCCATTTGAGCTATAATACAAAAAAAAAAATTGTCAGTTGTGGAATATCTTGACTAAAAATATCTCTTCCTTTGTGGATGATAGACAACGTTATTTCGGTCATTTATCGAGACATATTTTTACGTTGGTTTTAGATCAATCTGACGTTGGACGACGAAAATATTGAAATGTGAGAGTGTTGTTGGACATGATACCAACATGTTGTACTATTACGATTCGAAATCATATGTCAAACGTTGTCGTTGTCGCATTAATCATTCCACAAAGACAGAGGGTCGTGATGCCATAAGCACAATAGTAAAAATGGATTGCAAAATCGACAATCATATTCCGCGGGACAATGGTACAAAGTCAACAGATACAAACTGATGATTGTGTCATGTCTCGAGTTTAATAGAACTCTTTATGTTTTTTTTTCTTTTTCGTAAGGGATCGAGGATGGTCTCAGATAAGAGAGGAAGGAGATAGTTGTGTTTTCGTGGCGATCAGAAGTCGGGAGAATGTCGATAACGACAAGGATATGATGGCAGTTTAATCAAGACACAAGGGTGTTTGGTACGTCGTTTTTGTTTTTCCACAATTTTATGATGGAAAACTGATTCTCAATTTTTTTTTTACCTTAGAAAAATAAATTTAATAATTGTAAATGCTCAAATAAACAATTTGTCTATAAAACATGAAAACCCTAACCCCTTAGGAATATGTGTTTTTTTTTCCATACGAAAATAAAATATTAAATTCTTTTATTTTTTATATTTACATTATTTGTCACCTATCATTTATTTAAATAATTTAAAATCTCTCTCTCTCTTCTTTTCTTCTTCTTCTTAAAAAAAACTTGTTAGACTATGCTTATAATTTGAAAACTATTTTAGGGATTTAAATATTTTTTCTTTTGAAATTATTGTATAAAATTTTGAGAACGAACGAATTTGAAATATTTTGCAGGAGAAACGTGACACATGGTGTTGCCTCTTACGTCACACATATATCAAACACGACACGACTATGAAATAATACACCACGATACGTGAAATTAGTTCTCGTGTCTTTGGCATATTCGTTTATTTGTTTTTTTTCAAAATCTATAAATTTGTATAAATTATTTGGGCACATAAGTTGAATAGCAATATATTTATTAATGGCCTTTAAAACAAATAATTTTTTGACGGGCCATATCTTTACTAACGGACTTAAGCTCATACTTTAATAATATAAATAGCTACTTGCCCCAACCATATTTATTTGTTTGGGCCTTAAGAAATATATATGTAGATTTATATGTCAGGCCACATAATCACTTTCGTTAGACGTGAAGTAGTTTTTTTTCTATGATATTAATATTATTTTAAAATCTATTTGAATTAAGATTTATTATATACATATTTAAATTTTAATTAAAATTTGTTAAAGATTTAGTTATATTTTTATTATATATATTTTTGATATATGTCAATAAAAGTTTAAAATTATAATCTTTCATAATTTTTTAATTAAATGAGTGAAAATTTATAAACGGCAATTTTAAGTCGTTTTTAAGTCTTCATTATAAGACTAGAGATACAAATATGTAGCATTTATTTGTTTGTGAGCTTTAACAACAAGCATATTTATTTGATTTGGGCCTCTCAACCCTCGTCATTCCCAGCCCAAATAATCTCCTCACCAACACACACGCACACACATATGCAGCACCGGCCTACTTCCTGAAAATTTGATCAGCAGTCTCCCTCCCAAATCCCCCCCCAAATGGATGCAGAAGCAGAGATACTAATTCCCTGCTCTCTCCAATTCTCCGACCTCCTCCTCCTCTCCTCCTCCGCCGACTCCGGCGCCGTCTCTCCGTCCACTTCGGAAGAGCTGGAGAGGCTCGGCTCCGTCACGGACTCGGTAATGTCGAGCCTGGGCCCTTCCGGACCGGGGCTCCTCTCCATCGTCGGGGTGCCGAGAACCGAACAGCTCCGGCGGGATCTCCTCCCCCTCGCGCGCAGGCTCGCGCTTCTCGAGAAGAAGGACCGCGCGCGGATACTCAAGGTCAAACACCTGTTTGTTTGTTTTTTTCTTCTTCCAGTAACATTGCCAAATTTTTCTAGGGTTTCTAATTTTCCTTTTTGTACTATTTGCATTTAGGCACCTTCAAATTGTCATGCTTTTACATGTTAGCAAAGAAAAAATTTCAAAATTGGCAATGCGCTAATAAAAGTAGTACAAGACCCCGTGACTTTTCAACCCTTGCCCAAGTCCCCCGACACCTAGCAATAATACAATGAGTCCATTTTTGTTCACCCACCAAAACTTGGGTGTATGTTGACCCTTCAATCAAGTGTTGCCGCGTGTCAAAATAGGAATCAAAACCACTTTGACTGTTCACAAAACTATTTCCAAAGTGGTTTTAGGTTGCACAAAAATATGACGTGGCAACATCTGATTGGAGGGTGAACATACACCATAGTTTTGGTAGGTGAAAAAAAATGGACACGTAATACAATACCACGTGAATAGCAATGTTCTGAGAACTGAACCGGTCATTCCAATAAAAGTAGTACAAGTCCCCGTGATATAGAGCACGTAACCTATTCACCTTGTCTTTCCAAATATGTCATACACGACTCCATTAAAAGAAGTCTAAAGTTCCTTGTGGAAACAACTTCATTGAAGTGCATCAATTAGTTGGTGTTTTGTTTGCACACTTTATCTAGTAACCTTGATATCCGGTGGACAAGAATAAATCTTTTGTTTCTTATCAGTTCGGATTTATTGATTTTTGCCAATGCGCTTTTCCAAAACATTAAGTTAAACAACTTACACTTTATTTACTAGTATTCCACCATGTCTACATGTCATGTCCTTGCTCCATTACAGGATAGCCTTAGCTTTAAGCTACTGTAGCAAACCTTACAATAATTCCATTGCCGACCATTTTATTCCGGATTACGAATATTACAAGAAGTTTATTTTTAGTTTATGATCATACAATACAAGTGGTGCCATTATCTACAATCAGACTCCACAGCAAATATCTAACCCTGGAATTCAGTTCCATTTTGCTCTATTTCTGACAGTTGTTTCAGCTTCCTTTTATCAAATGCTACAGATGATTGAATTTCTGGAGTATGAAAACCTTCATGCCTGTATATTATTATGTTATAGTTACTTATGTTACTGTTCATTGTTTTGGTGGACCATATAATATATGATCCATTGAAATTACAGGAGCATGGCCTGGGCAGTGATGTTCCCTTGAAGAACCCAGATAGAAATGTCTCCTCTTTTGCCTTGCTGTTAAAATATCAACAGAACCAAAGTTTGGCATCATTTTCAAGTTACCCTTGCAGTATAGAGGAAGTCGGTGGCATCACAGAAGACGAGAAAACTGTTCATGGGCTGCAGGACCTCATTGGTCAGGAATTCAAGCAGCTAGGGAAAACATTCAAGGGACTAGGTCATTGTATGATGGAACTTGGACTTATGCTAGCACAAGTATGTGATAAAGCCATTGGCGAGGAAGTGCTAGTGCAGAGCATTGTTGGCTCGTGCACTGCAAAGGGACGCCTTATTCACTATCACTCAGTGTTAGACAACCTTATTCTCAAAGAGGTCAACAGATCAAAAGGAATTAGGAAGAAAGTAGGATCTGGTGCCCTTACTCCATCACTTTCTCATGGGTTTTCTAGACCAAAAGACAAAGCTTTTCTTGAAGCAGGGATGGGAACCGTGGATGAGCAGATACAATTGGATAATATGCACGCTGAAAATGGGTCAACTGAAGCTAGGCGACACAGAACTTACTCTGATTTGTGGCAACAATGGCACTATGACTATGGAATATTCACTGTGCTGACAATGCCACTATTTTTATCAGCAACTTCAGGGGAAGATGGTATTCAAGAAGAAAATAATCAAGAGTGCATTTCTCCAGATGGTCATACATATCTGCAATTGTATGACAGTAGCAAGAACAAGGTTCTTCTGGTGAAATCTTTGCCTGAAAGCTTCATCATTCAGGTAGGGGAGGCAGCTGATATATTGTCACATGGTAAGCTTCGTCCCACCCTTCACTCTGTTGGGAAACCTTTAGAATTTGAGAACTTGAGTAGGGAGACCTTTGTCGTTTTCCTGCAGCCATCTTGGGACCAAACTCTTTCCTACTCAGAGCACCTTAATTCCAGAAGTTATCAGGAATATTTAAGTTCAAGCAAGGGAACGTGTAACAAAGAGGATGCTCCCTTGAAGTCTGTTGTGGTTGGATCTCATGAGCCATTCCAATTAATGCAAGGAATCCTCAGAAAAATTCCACCTCTATCCTCTCGACTGAGAGATGGGATGACATTTGCCGAATTTGCACGTGAAACTACCAAGCAGTACTACGGGGGAAGTGGTACCCAATCCAGAGATTAACTCGAGTTCATTAATTACAAGCGAACGGCCATGTTGAATAAATCAAATTAGAGTAAGCACATCTTTGAGGTTACATAAGCTCGCAGGAATATGTTTGTAACAATTGGCATATATTCAGCTAAATGGGTCATCTTTACTGATAACTAAGTAAAAGGAAAGAGGACACCTCAGGGCCCCAGGCTAAGAAAAGAAGGCTAAACACACGATTCTTGGAAATTCGAATAACAGCTTTCTTTGACCACTTACTTGCTACAAGCAAAAAATGTCTTCCGATGATTTCTGCAGGTGTCCTTGCTTTCCGTTATATCTTAATCTTTACCTTGTTACAGGAGGCGCAATTCAGCACTTATTCCCGTAAAACTGGAACCATGAAGAGAAATTCAGTTTGTCCCAGTCCCACTCTAGAAATAGAAGATAACACAACTAAGACTTGGTTTCAATAAATAAACATACCTCAGTGCAGTATATGTAATTTGTCAGTATGGTGCTTGAGGAACCACAGTCACTGTCCTTTACTGAAACATTAGACCTATCTAGCTTGAGAGACAAGGGAAACTGATACTCGTTGGCCACTGAGCCCACTTGAGAAGAAGATCTTTGCATCTTAACACATCTTGGGATGTTCCTTCCTTCCATTGATGGCCTTCGTCTACTAGACTGCCGTTCATACGAATCAAGTCTTTGCCTAGGTGCACTCTGTGATCGTGCCTTAGCCCTTGAGGATTGTGTGTTTGCCATGTAATTGGGGAAAAAAGAATAGTCTACTGAAGTTTGGGTTGAATCGGGTATTGACATGGCTGAATGGTACTGTGGGCTGCTTCGTGCTGTTGCAAAGGAGAAATCTTCAAAATGGGCACTGCAGGCTTTTGGGCTTATATCAGTATAGGTTGATGGCGATGGCGAGTATTCTTGTTGGATGTCAGTCTTTGAAGTTGTCCTGCTACTGAGGTAGTATGTAGAGTGTCTATGATCCATTCTTTCACAGTAGGGGTTGGAGTAGCTGTTCCTGCTCTTCGAACTGCTTCTTGGTTCACCAAGATCCATCTCTACAATTTTGATGTTCTCTTCTGCATTCCTTTCCATCTCCTATAAACATACACCATGGGTTTCTCGGTATTTTGATGAACTGGAGCTTTATTTGCTGGGTATGGATGCAAAATTTTCATCTTTAACCTTTTTCTTTTTCTTTTGAGAAATTTTTTATTCCGTTTGAATATTAGTTTTGATCTTTGCATACTTCCTACATTGGTATTACTGTCATTTAACTTAAACTTTGTAAAATTAAATAACACTCTTTGCAAACAATTCAAATAAGCCGTTATGGTTAGCAACTGTGAAATTTGCTGATAAATGGCAACCCCATAGAAGAAATGATCATAATTATATGTATACAGTCCCCCTCCCGATGGCAACTTTGAATGGGATTCTCATAAACTGGAGGAAGCTGTTTTCTATATTTAACAGTAATAACTATACGTACCGTCCCGATGGCAACTTTGAATGGGATTCTCATAAACTGGAGGAAGCTGTTTTCTATATTTAACAGTAATAACTATACGTACCGTTTTGTCCTTCTTATGTGCATTTTAAGTTAGAGTTAGGCATTTACTCTTTAAGTTGCTGTCGACTGCACATGCCCACTATCTACTGATTGTGGAAGTAGAGGAATATCACAAAGGCCACCACAGTCATTTCCTTTTTGGATAATTCTGTTCAGTTATGAGATTATCAAGCTTTAAGAAAGTAAATGTAGGTATTGACATTAAATGGATAATTAAGTAAAAGAAAATTCGTAGTGGTGCTTATGTGAGGTAGCCTATTATGTTGAGGCATTCTCTGATATTCAGATTTTATCTTGCTATTAATGTGTGATTGTAGGGAAGCAAACTTACATATGATTGCCGGAATCTAGGATGCTGTGGTGAGATCCTGTAATTTGTCTGCCTCTGTGAATTGGTTTGTGCTTCCTCTACCATTTGGTTCCTCTGGGTGCGAGCTCGGACTTGAGCTGTCACCAAAGCTTGCATGCATCGAAGGGTCTCAGTGGCCTGTCTCCTTACGAGATCCCCCTTCGCCAGTGCTTGTAGCATCACTAGCCCTTTTAGAGCACATAAAACTTTCCTTGTCTACATAATGATATAAGTAAATATCATGATATTGATTATTTCCATGTCTGTCACCTTATCTTATTTTTCTTTCTATGATCCTGTCACCATTTCAATAGAGCTTTTTCTTTTGCTTCGCTCAACTTCATTTCTGCCTGTTTGTTGTGGTTTGTCTAGACAGTTCCTTATATTACTTTTTTCTTTTTTATCCGATTGAAAATGTTTTTAGTGCATTATGCAAGCCCCTAAACTATTAAATCTCATAATCTAATTTTATCATTATAGTTCAAGTGGAAATCTCTAAGCATTTTACGTTCTCTGTTAAACATATATAAGGTCATGATCTTCTTTAGTTCGCAAAATTTGAAGAATTTGGTACTCGAGGAATGGTGAAAAGCTATGATGTTGAAATTCATGCGTTTCAAATGTGTACTAAATTCTTTTTCTGCGGCTAGCAAATTGGCTATATTGAAACACAAATAAAGTTGCTACTGTAGTAATAACGTAGTTTGCAGTTCTCTTCCTACTGAATGCTGAATTTTTAGTGGGAGAAATACCAGGTACGATCGGAAATAGGACTGGATCTTGGCGGCCGTGTCTTCCTCTTCAGCGTTGTTGGCTCTGCTACTACCGTTGGTGGTAGCTGCAGCTGCCTGTGCTGCCGCAACAGCAGCATCTGCAGCCGCAACCGTGGCAACCGACACAGCTGAAGCATGCCTCTTTTGTTCCATCTCAGACTCAGGTGCACTCGTATTTATCAACTCTCTTCCAGCAGCAGTTGTAGATCTGCGAAAGCTCCAACTCTTCTTCTCCTTGGGGCTAGGCACCAGTATCGGTGCTGACCGGTTCTTCATTGGAGTAGGTTCGTTCCCTCCCTTCTCCTCCCCCTTTTTTCTACTGAGAAAAGTTTTGAACCATTTTCCCCTCTTCCCCATTGCTCGACTATGAACTCTTTGACAGATTGTCATGGTTCTTGTGGTTATATTACACTTCTTCTGACCCAATTCTTGGCATATCTGTTCAATAAATGATCTGTCTTTGTTATTTTCTTTATTGATATCTTCACTTCCTTCCTCGCAATGCCCCTAACCTTAAATAGATGATAACCATCAGGCTTCTCTCATCCTTCCTTTCTCGGTATTTACTTTTGTGCTCCAATGCTCCTGTGTGATGGTTCAAGGACTACGAGTAAGTCATATACATGTATAAGATGGGATACAATATGGTTAGATCGCTTAAATAGAGGAGTAATCCATCTTCTGTGAACCACCAAATCCATGAGAAAAAGACAAGTATTTCATGACCATAGTAAATAAGTAGGGGGTAATGGGTCACCATGTCGTAGTCCTTGAGGCTGACCTTTCACTGAAACTGAAAATATAGGAGAGGAGATGCACTCCCTGATTATATCAACCCACCATTCTTCAAATTCCATACTCAGAATAGTTTGGTACACAAAATCTTGATTGACAAAATCGTAAGCCTTGCAAAGATCTAGTTTAATCATACTTTTTGGCCTCCAGCCTTGTTAAAATCTTGCACCAATTCATGACCAAGGAAGCCATTTTTTGCTATTGAACGACCCTTAATAAATGTTGTTTGATTAGCTTAAATGAGACCCTGCATTATACGTTGCATCATGCAACACATAAGATGGATGATTATTTTATAAAGAAAATTTCAACAAGAGATGGGCCTGAAGTCACCCAAAGCCGTAGCTCCTTCTTTTTTTTGGAATAAGCGCGATGAACGTGTGATTAAACTCTTTTAGGAGGTGTCCCGTAGAGAAGAAATCATGAACCATAACGAGAATTTGATCTTTGAAAATGTCCTAGTGTTTTTTTTTATATAAAATTTAGCATCGAAGCCATATGGCACAGGAGCCTTGGATATATCAGCCTTCTTCTTAATAATAGTTCCATTTCTTCCATAGAGACTGAGTTTCGAATTAGGTAGTTACCTTCATTAGTGACTACTCTCTTACAGACTATCTTGGGTAAGATTGTTGCATAATCGGATTGATTATAGAGTTGTGAATATCCTTGGTATCAGAGATGGCCCTGTCGTCAGCATCAATAAGGTTATTAAAACTGTTTCTCTGTTGCGTAGCCCAAATGACTGTGTGAAAGAACTTCGAACACCGGTCGCAATCCTTAAGCCATAGACTTTTGCCTCTTTGCAATAGGTGCAACTCCTCCTGGAATCAGGTTCTCCTAACTACCTTCTAGAGATGCAATTCTTGCACTGCCAAGTCTTTGTCAATAGGCGCAATTTGTTATATATGCTACATGAAGAACCATCATGGAACATAGTTATATATGTTACATGAGACCCTACCTAGCTTGCACCCTATTGGTTTTGGTGGAATCCGGACACGTTTCGGTTTTCCGAAAATCTATTTTAGGAGTATCTAGAGGAGATCTATCAAATCTCAGAATTTGTGAAAACTAATTGTACCATGTTGTGAGAAATTTAATTTCATAAAATTTTGACCTTTCACTACACTATAATAGGTGATTGTCCACGGTTATTACCGTGACAAATATTTTTCATCACGGTAATAACCGTTACGATTTGGACGTGGTAAATATTTTGTAAAGGTAATAACCGTGACAAATTATTATTTTTGTCACAGTAATAACCGTAAGGAAAATATAATTTGTCATAACAATAACCGTGAGGAATTTACTATTTGTAATTTACTATTTGTCACGGTTATTAATGTTACGAAATATTTTTTTGGTCACAGTTATTACTGTGACTACACTATATTTTTCTGTCACTATTGTCCACTCATTACATAACGGCTATAGATACAATATTTTAAAAAAAAAATATTTTTTTGAACCACAAACCTACCTTCAACTCGTAACTAAACCATAAGCAACACATCAAGTTTCATAACATTTCAAACAATCCATATAACATTTCAGTAACTAAACAATCATTTCTTTCACATAACATTTGAATAAGAAGTAGCTAAACCTCGTAATTATCCAAACAAGGATCAAAGTCTTCCATCTGATTTGGAAAACAAACTACAAAGAAGAGAGATCCTTTACAGATTAATAGCAAAGCAATAAAAATAACTAGATAATCAAACAAAATAAATACCACCAATAGAAGATGTTCTTTCAAGACTAATCAGATTCTTAAGTTAAAGATATCCAAAAGAGAAACATCTAGCATCTCGGGTTCAACAACAAAAAAAACTGGAACCATAAAAAGATGACTACTAATACAGAAGATATATGACCGATGCAAGACCACATGCCTAAACGACAGCTACTTATCAGCTGCCTCTCAAATCTCTCACGAAATATGGTGATGTCGTCCACGAAATTCCCAGTCATTTGTTCATCTCTCCTCACTTAGAAGTAGAGTGCTTTGCCTTGTTATTGTCTGGATAAGAGAGCAAAAAATTTCATATATAGCTTCATTGGATGTTTCTAACAGTAGCTGGAAGATGCTTTCTGAGGTACTTCTCAGGCAAATCCTGAATTTCTGCACCTAATTCCATAACCTGAAAATGGGCGCACATGTATCAGGTTTTGTAGATCCAATTGAAAAGAGAAAAACTTAGAAGTCATGGCTTAATCATAAGGGTTCAAAAATACATATGTGAAAGTAGATCAAGATTAATCTAATATTTTCTTCTTGTATAGCAGCAGGAAAGAGAAAGGTTCTAATAATGAACATTCAAACCTCAGTTGAAATGCACAGGTAAACAATTTATGGCTCAAGTTTTGTTTATTTTCAAAACACTGATATGCAGTTTAGTAAACCATTAACTAGTGTTTACTAAACTGCACATAATGATTCACACATGAACACACAAAATAAGCTTTAAACTAATTATATAAATTTTAGTACCACTGCAGATCAGTGTTTTGAAATAAGCTTTAAATTAATTATATAAAAAGTGGTATCTCCTTAATTTTACTATAGCCTGTTTTTGTTTAATATATCAAACACTTGAAAGAAGTGTTTTTCTTACTTTGCATCGTGAGTTCAAAGTGATACTTGCTTCTCCCAGATACCACTTTTTTATATCTGAAGATTGAACCTCATCCAAGTTGGCTGTTTTATATGCTCTCTCGGGGATACCTTGATTGGATGGTGTGAAAATTTAAGCACATTTTATATTCCTCAAGTTAATGCAATGATTTTTCTTGTTTTACTGCAAAAGTCTTTATTATGGCTGATTGATGGATTCATAATTCCAGTCAGGGACCAATGCGTCCACCTAAGTTGTAGTATCTTTTGTTGTATTTTGCTAAAATATTTGTCTTCAGTAGTAGAGCTGGTGTAACAGAGGGTTATGTAAACAGCTTTATATGTCAAGATGACGTCTAATAGTTTGCTACCAAGATACAAACTCAAACTTGGCCTGTAAATTGCTTTTGCTTCTTTTTTATTACAACTATGGTGACAATGTGAGAATTTGACATAAGCATTTATATGATCCCAAATTGTTTTAGTATTATAGACAAATTAATTATGAACCTTACAAGTTGATGAATTTACTAGTAACTCTAATGTTTTAGTATTATAGACAAAACCCCAAGTGTTCCAATGAGATTCACTAGCATACATACCATCAGGGCAGATAAATTCTTGTTTTTTTCAGCAGCTTTCCTCAACTCTTCAATGTTGGTGTTTCCCTTGGCATCAGTTCCAACAGGAACAATTTGCATTCCACACGTTATTGCACTTGCTGGGTTCGTGCCATGAGCCGAGACTGGAATATTGCAGACATTTCTATGACTCTCGACAATAATCCAACCAATAAACACTAGATTTCAACATTTAGCAAATGCAAACTTAATGAGGAAAGATTAGGCAAGAACATAGAGATGAACAATAACAAAGTTACTGGAACTGCATTAGATTGATATTGCGTAGTTCGAAATTTTGTACATTTTTATTGCAAACATACTTAAAGATGAGTGGATTGAGATTTGAGTAACTAGTGGTTTTGGATGGAAAGTAAAAAATACAAGTCTTATAGGGAATCAATACTAAGTATATAACCCAAAAAAACAGGTATATCACTATTTTTTTAGTATAATATTTTATTGTCTAAAAATATTATTATTTATGAATATTTTTTATTTATTTATCCACTAAATTAAACTTTCATTATGATATCAAATTGTCTTTATTTGTACTCTTATTCTTTTACTCTGCGTGTGTGCTCATGTTCCATCATACCCCTTTTATTTGTACTCTTATTTCTTCTTTTACTGAAAATTGTATACGCAATATATATGTCCCAATCTCTATTATAATAAGATGACAATAATATTGTTTATTCTATAATAATACTAGTACTAATTGCCATTTTGTTTGTTGGGACTGTTTGGTTGGTTAAAAGTGTGAAAACTATTTTTTGTCTGGTGAAAATGAAATGCGTATGCTTTTGAGTTTTATGTTAGTTCTTGTCTGGTGAAAGTGAATTTCAATGTTTGAATATGTAATATTTTATAACTTGAAAGCGGTTAAATCATACTTGCAGTATTTTGATGACTATGCCAGTCGATAAAATAAAAAGTATATTATAAGAGAAAAATAAATAAATAATGAATTAACAATCCTAAAGTGGTAAAAAAAAATAGAGAAATTTTGAGTTACCCTAAACTTTTTTTTATCCATATTCAAGGTGCACCGCACAATGTTTCCATAATGTACAAGATCCTCCACTTTTGACGGAATTCGTCCAGTAATGATGGTAAACGACTTTGACCCATTTTTTTTTATGAAAATATTCCTCAACGTCTTTTTCCCTATCCCCCCCTCCCCCTTCTCCTTCCCCGCCGTTCCGCCTCCCAACCTCCGCTCCCCCCCCCCCTCCGCCACCGCCGTCGCCCTCTCTCTCCACCCAGCCCCCCCCCCCCCCTCCTCCCTCCCCGCCACCGCCGTCGTCCCCCGTCCGCAACCCCGACTCCCCCCCCCCCCTCCCCTCCCTCTCTCTGACACCGCCGCCTCATCCTCTCCGCCACCGCCCCCCTCCCCGCCCTTGCTCCCCTCCCTCCCCGGTCATCGCTCGGCGGGGGAGGGAGGAGGGACGAGTGCGGGGAGGGAGGCGATGTCGGGGCCGAAGGAGGGGGGGGGTCGGGGTTGGAAACAGTGGCGGGGAGGGGGGGGGGGGGGGGGGAGAGGGGTGAGAGGGAAGAGGGGGTGGGGACGAGGAGCGGAGGTGGAGGCTGTGACGGGGAGGGGTGTGTGTGTGTGTGGGGGGGGGGGGGGGGGGGGGGTTTGCAGGGAGGGAGGTAGCGGAGGCAGGCGGCGGCGGGAAGGAGGGGGTGGGGATGGAAGACAAAGAAAAAAAATAGAGATGGACATTTTCGTCAAATTTTTTTGGTTTAAGTAGTTGAGTGTTAATTCTGGACGAATTCCGTCAAATATGAAGAGACATTTACATTATAAAAAAAAAAATGTAAGATGCACCTTTTAATATAGTAAAAAAAATTTAAAAAAAATTCAATTTTTTTCAAAAAATATATGTATATTAAATAATTTCAGTTGGATTAAAAAAAAAACATACTAGTTTCATTCACATCCGTTGAAAAAAAAAAAAAAAGGATTTGAAACTGACGAAAATGGCACGTCGTGTCAGCCGACAGGAGCTACAATTACTTTGGACTACTTTCATGTCGGCAGCTCCGGTCCTAGCCTAACACAAGGAACTCTCCATTACACAACAAATACTGCAAAAACTCTTCGAACTTTCTAGCACTTTCACGGTACCAAACATCCCTATAATTATAGTTTGGTTTATTCTCACAAAAATAATTTATAGTTTGGTTTATTTAGACCCGTGCAGCCGAAATCATGCATGGACTTGACCCACTTATATTAGGGCATATTTTGTAAAGCAAATGTGGGGGTGGAGAGTGGTTTAAATACACAATTCAGCAATCCTAGTTAGAGGCTTGTCCCAATTTCTATATTCTACCTACGAGAGCTTAATTGGTAGAAGAGTAAGAAAGATCCATCGTAAATTTCAATTTCTAGAATTTCAAGTTCAACTCACTCACGGAACTATAAGTTGAGTCTAAACATTTATACATTCAAAATATAGAAAATTATTTTGTAGAATAATAAGTCCCAATGTAAAATCAAATTCTAGATTTATATTACAGTTTTTTTCTTTTAAAGTAATAAAATTATAAAAAAAGGGAAAAGTTGGGAGTAATAGTAGAGAGGGGGACTACTCGCCAACTGACTTGGCGGGACGCACTCCTCGAGAGACTGCTCGCCAACTGAGTTGGCGGGACGCTGTCTACGAGAGACCGCTCGCCAACTCAGTTGGCGGGACGCTCTCTTCCCTCCCCTCGGATGCCTGACGCCTCCCCTTCCTCGGTGACCACCCACCCACGACCGCTCCCCTTCCCTCGGAGACCCCCCCATCCCCTCAACTTCCCCCCATCCCCTCCCCTTCCCTCCTTATAAAACACCCCCCACAGCAAGCCCTCTCCTCACACATTCCTCCTCCTTACTCATAGCAATCCTCCTCCTCCTCACATCTTAAAATCAAGATTTTTGGAGATGACTACCCACAATGACGGTCGTATTCCTGGCGGACCGACTACCCAGCTTATTATTAAGCAACGTGAAGACCACATTTCTAGTCAGATTTTTACTGGCGAGGTAATTTTTGAAATTACAAGTTGCCAACTTTATTAATTTACACACAAAATATAATGCATATGTTTTTTATAGTTATACGACCATGATCTTGGTTTACGAACCCGGATCCATGTACATTGGCGGGCCGAAAGGAATTATCGTACGTGGGAGCTAAATTCGGTCCAAAAGGCTTTGGTGGAATCCTTTGGATTACACTATATAGATCGTGTTAGATATTTAATCCACGATCTTCATTTAGTTGTAAGCCTTGCGGAGCGTTGGTGGCCCGAACGCAACACTTTCCAACTCCCATTCGGCGAGATGACGATAACCCTTTTTGATGTGGCGAATATACTAGGGTTACCTATTAAAGGTAACGCTATATATTTTGATCCGCACTTAAAGGGATCTGATCTGATCAGGAGGTATCTCGGTGTTAGCCCTCCATCAGGTCTAAAAGACGGCAATTTTATAAAATTTACATGGCTCCGTGACAACTTTATGGACCTACATCAAACTATTGATGGGGTGGTTGATGTAGATGAAATGCGGGTATGTATTTTTATTAGTAAATTTGTTTATGACTTAATTTAGTGGTGCAATTCTATATAACACTTAATATATCCAGGTCATTCATTGCACTAGAGCGTATCTCCTCTGTTTGTGTGGTGCAATTCTATTTTTCGATGCATCAAAAAATATGGTAAATGTGCAGCTTCTACCATTCTTGGATGATCTGACAAAACCTACTGAGCATGCGTGGGGAGCTGCTACTCTTTCCTTTTTATACGCCAATCTGACAGAATTTGTCAGATCCAATCGCAAGAGTATTTGTGGATGTATTTCACTGATACAGGTATGAATGAAAGACCTTAAAAAGTTAGAGTAATTTTATACGCAAATTTTGTTTGTACTAATATCATATTTTTGTTTTATAGTTCTGGTCCTACGAGCACTTCTATATTGGTAGGCCTGTTACCAGCATTCTCAGTGATGTTGGAGTATTTCCAGTTGCTATGCGCTGGCTTACAGACGTAGTGGATTATCAACACTACCAATACATGACTGTATCACTTTATCGTAGCCAATTTGATATACTGCAGTATCATGAGGTAATTTTTAAATATGCAATAAATATCTTTAAATTATTTAAGTTTTGATCGTAGATAAACATCACATCTAATTGATACAATATCTTTAAATAGGTAACCTGGTTACCGTACTCATGTGAACCTAATGCTCCAGAAATCAAGAGGACATCATATGCATTTACTTTACACAGATGTCATATTATATATGATCGGTTCACCATGTACCATCCGGCAGACCGTGTTCTTCGGCAATTCGGAATGGCCCCAATAATTCCCGATGATCCACCGACAGTCGGTTATGAGACATCAAATGCATTACAACGAATCATTGGTCTCGTTGCTGACTGGAATAATCGGTTCGAGAATTATAGTGTGAGGGACATGTCTCCCAGACTAAATTCTGCTGAAGAATGTAAGTTATAAGTTACTCATTATTCGTATTGATTTAGTGTAAATAGTTTGCTAAAATTTTGTTTACATTTTGCAGACATGGGTAGCCTGGACTATAGGTAATGGTGGGGATGCCCTCTTATGAGCAACCGAGTATACCACTATGAGGAGCAAAGGTTCAAGACTAGATCTGTAGACGATTCTACTCTGCGTGCTTTTGCCGATGGAATGCATGATTTGGTATGACTTCATTATACTTTCAAAAATATATATACATAAATATGATAAATATATTAATTTACAAGTTTCAAATTTCAGAGTGGTGTATACCGAGAACATTTACAACGACCTCATATGGAGTAACATGTGACTCGTCGTCTTATGGAGGAACTTGTGACACGTGTTGAGCATCTGGGTATTGGACGGGAACCGAAAATGCCTCCAGTACAATCCCGTCTTCCACCGGACTATCCGACCGGCTTAGTACGACAGAGACACTCTCGTCGTCGTCGACGGGATACTGCTGGAGCGGACCCGAGTTACCAGTATGCAGGAGGGAGCCCGAGTTACCAGTATGCAGGAGCGGACCCGAGTTACCAGTATGCTGGAGTGGGCCCGAGTGACCAGTATGCTGGAGGGACCCCGAGTTACCAGTATGCAGGAGCGGGCCCGAGTGACCAGTATGCTGGAGCGGGCCCTAGTTACCAGTATGCTAGAGCGGGTCCGAGTTACCAGACTGCTGGAGATAAAAGCTACCAGATATTCACACAATTTTTTTGACTCCATCAGCACCGCTGCCTACCCATACTCAACAAGACGAGGACGAGTAGATAATTTGTAACATTGTATGATTGCAATATTTGTATGATTTGTAATGGTTTTTTATTACAATATTTGGGTATTGAACAATTCTATTTTACTCTCTCGGTTGACTAGTACATCTTCTTCGGTTGTGTCCCATAGCACCACAATTACTGCAACGTAGATCTCTTGTCGATGAATCGCGGGGTTTGATGCGGTTCTTCTTTGGTCTTCCGGCTTTGCGTCTTATATCTGGCACCCCAATTTGTCCTCTTACCAAAGGAGCTTGGATCTGGTAGGAAACTGGAATTGGCTCCATTTTTGGTGCGTATACACTTTTCAAGGTTTTCATCGAAAATACTGCAGGATAAAAATTATCAATACTAATATTGCAATATCTATAAACAAAACATGCATGTATACATGGTATATAAGTATGGTACCATCTTAAACATGTACAAGATTTGTCAGTTATATTAACAACATAGGTTCTACTTGTTGCCCGGTCTATTATTTCAAACTTATAACTATCAATAGCTAATATTTCTAGGTGATTCTTCTCTTTGATAATAGAAGCCATGTTTTTTAACATCTTTTGTCACGCCCCAGTCCCAAAATGTCAGGAACTAGGCCACGTGTCACTGGCCAGCTGACACGTCACTAAGGGCTTAATCCACTTTGATGGACCCAATAGGAACGTGCTACGCTGTCCTAAAATACTACAAGTACAAAACAGGTATATCTATCTCATCCACCACAAAATATCAGAAAAGCAAATGCTGAATATATATATAAAACTGAGTCTGATACAATACACAACTGGTGAGAATACAAGCCTACTACAAAAACTGATAATAGCGCAGAAAAATCAGATAGACTAAGCAGCGTCTATCTGAGAAAAATATCTCCATCTCCAGGTGGCAGGCCTCTAGGATCAAGCATACTCTGAGGGTGTCTCCTCGAGCTTCTCCTCGGTAGCACATCTAGCCTCCTGATCAGGGCCGTACACAGTGGGGTAGAAAGCCTCGTCTAGATCTGGCAGGGAACCAGGTCCTCAGTGGGACATAACAAGATACAGAAAATGACATGCCATGTATGTAATACTGAATAAAGAAAATAAATACAGGGTGCTAACCATACTAAGTGAAATGCAAGTAAAGATCTTGTAGTACGCATGGAAATATGTAGGCTAGACATACGCTGACGTAATTCACCAATCGTGGTGACTGGCTAGTATATGTGTCGTATGCCCCCTGACTCAAGGGCACTCTGCAATCGACCATCACTGGTACGAAGGTATAAAACATTTATGGAGGGGGTGTCCCATACGTCTACTAGTTATCTTTTCCATCCCAATGAAACTATATATCAAGTCGTACTTTTTCTGAATTATTCTAATCCGTGATGCGGGTCACATGTACTGGTAGCTAATCAAATACACAGCTCGCATCCCAATATGCATTGCAACCATGTTGCGTGTTCCCGTGATAGGGTCTAGGAGAATATTAGAATACTCTCACAATTGTTGGTGAGTCTGCAATATTATGTAAATTGTCAATCATATCAGCTGACTGTACCCAAGGCAGTCTCAGGTAATCATGGTATATGAAATTCAGGAACAAAGCAGATATCAATAATTGAATTTAAACATTAACTTGGCAAGGTATACTTGCCTACTCCCTGATAGTGTTGATAACCTGATCTCACAGTCAGGTTTGAGGTTGCTGGTGACAGGGGGTCACTGGCTGTGCTGAAGGTGGTTTCTGTTAAAACAGACAGGGTTCGTGAATATCATGGTTGTAATATATATATATATATATATATATATATATATATATATATATATATATATATATATATATATATATATATATATATATATATATATAGTATGTATATACATAGATATAATATATATCTAGCAGTATATATAGTATATAAAGAACATGAAATGCAGGTATCTATAATAGTAGCAGGGTATATCCACTGCTATATATATAATATAATATTATCAGGGTGTATCCACTGATGTATATATTTATATAGATAAATAAAAAGACAGTGCAGAAATTTAATACATATATAAATGCTGTACTATTCAGCAATTATAATATAAATATTATCAGGGTCTATATGTGACCACTGTTATATATAATAAAGTGCAATAATTGTAAATATATATAGATAGGCTGTAATATCCAGCACAGTATAATATATAATATATATATAGATATATGTAATAAATTGAAATGACATTGCAAGTATTAAAAATATATATATAATATATATAAGCTGTATTATCCAGCTGGATATTAATATATATATATAGATAACATATATATATATAAATATATATATATATATAATAGGTGCAGGAAATAAATTAAGTGCAGAAAAATAAATAAACTAAAAATGCATATTATTATATAATATATAACATGTTATATATAAATATACATCTTATATAAATATATAAATAAAACAGAATTAAATACATATATACATATTAGTAATTATTACATAATATATTATATAGTATAAGTATACATATACATATATACATATATAAATATATATATGTATAGAATAATAGATATATATACATATATTTAGTAAATATATATAATAATAGTATATACAGTATAATATACTGTATAATAACAGTATATAATACATATATATTATAATATAATATATATATATAGATATACATATAAATACATATATAAATACATATATATATACATATATATACATATACATATACATATAGGAATATATAGATAATTATATATACAATAGGTATTAGGAATATACCTACTGACAGGTGGGCCCTAGGGGCCGTCGACGGCGGGTGGACGGCGGCGGAGTCGGCCGGAGGAGCGGGAACAGCAGCAGTGGCTGCTAGCAGCAGCAGCAGCTTGTGGGAGCTACGGCGGCTGCTGCGGCGGAGTAGGCGACGGTGCAGGGTGGGGGAACGGCGGAGGGAGGAGTGGCGAGCAGACTGGTGGTGGTGGTGGAGGTCAGGAGTGGCGGTGGTGGTGGCTGGAGGCGGTCGGGATGGGGGTGGTGGTGCAGTCGGGGAGAGGGGTCGGGGTTCTGTGGAGGTGAGGGCGGCGGCTGGAGGCGCCGTGGGCCGGAGGGAGGGTGGTCGTCGGGTGGAGGGGGTCAGGGCGAGTCGAACGGTGGGGGTGGTGGTGGTGCACGGTGGCCGGAGGCGGCGGTGGGAGTGGTTCGGGTGGTGGTGGCAGTGGGTGGTGGTGTTGGGGGTTTGGGGTTGCGGGGGCTGTGGCCGGCGGAGCAGGGTGGTGCCGGCGGTGGGGCTTGGCCGGAGGGGAGAGGGGGTCAAGGTGGAGGGTTGGCCGGAGTTGGGTGGCCGGCGGTGGTCGGAGGGAAGAGTTGTGGAGTTTGAAAGGGAAGAGGGTAGGGGTTTATATAGGGTTTGGGGTGGATGGCATTTCTGTAAATAAAATGAAGTTCAGGGGTATTTTGGTAAATCTGATTTTTGGGGATATTTTTCCTTTATTTTTCTGGGTGTTTTGGGTGAGTCCCATACACCTATGGTCTAGCCAATAGAATTATGCCACCTTGCATGCAATTTTGCATAAAAACCCCTAACTTTTCATAAATTGCATAAAAGCATAAAATTTATATTTTGCGTAATTTTATAATTTACCAAATTTCAAATACTGATTTTCCAAAATTTTGAATTATACAGAAATAAGGGAAATAGCTGGGGAAAATGTTTTGGACAGTGTGGGGTGAGCCTGGGCAGATGCAGGGTCTGATTCTGCAGGTGATATGGTCATCGTATTTATTATTTAATAAATACTGCGCACGGTGTTCACTAATTATTTTGAGGCTGTTAGGGTCATAGTTTTTCTACGGTGTCAAAACGATATTTGAAGTATAATTAGAGTAGAATTTTATCGTATTTTTGGTTGGGCAAACAGGTGCCTACTGGTCCTCAAATCTCTAGGGTACAGAGATGGGTAAAGAGCAACAATTTAAATAGGAAATAAATACGTACGTTTGTAACGATATTTGTGCGACTAAAACGAAGCACCAAACGAGATTTCTGGGAGTTGCTAAAAATACAGGAAAAGTAGTCTAACAAGTCTAGGGCAGGTATGTAAAATTTGTTTAGGGTTTAACAGCTAATGGGATGCCCTAATTAATTGTGTAATAAACAGGTGCACAATCAATAGAATATATAATAAATAAAATTTTAAAAAGTTGCAATAATTCTAATTAGTCAAAACTAATCCTAAATTACTGAAATCTGGTCGAGGGAGTTTACAATCTACCCTCCTTAGAATATTTCGTCCTCGAATAAAAACAACCATGTAATTAGAATGAAAGATTAATTAAGACATATGAGGCTTAATGAAAATTGAGTTTGAAATATTGGACATACCCTGGTTTGGAAATAGATGGGGATATCGCTGTCGAATATCCTCTTCTCGTTCCCAGATGGATTCACCTGGTGCATGATGTCTCCATGCAATACGAACGAGAGGAATAGTCTGGCCTCGCAACACTTTTTCGCTACGGTCCAAGATCTCTACAGGCTCCTCCTGGTACGATAAGTTTGGCCCGATGGTGATCTCTGAATAGTCCAGCACATGACTCGGGTCTGGAATGTACCTCCTCAGCTGAGATACGTGGAAGACGTCATGTACTCCATCCAAGGTCTGAGGTAGAGCTAGCCTGTAAGCAACGTCTCCGACGCGCTCTAGCACATCGAAGGGTCCAATGTACCTTGGACTAAGCTTTCCTCTTCCTCCAAATCTGATAGTTCCTTGGGTAGGTGAGATTTTTAAGAACACATGCTCACCCACTTGGAACTCTAGAGGTCGTCGATGAATGTTGGCCCAGTGCTTCTGTCTGTCTTGTGCAGCTCGTAGGTGTCCCTGGATCTTCTTTACTTTTTCTACCGTACGAATAATCAATTCTGGCCCCAAGATCTGTCTCTCGCCAACATCGCTCCAGCATACTGGGGAACGATATTTCCTTCCATACAAAGCTTCAAAGGGAGCCATTTGGATGCTCGCTTGATAGTTGTTGTTGTAGAAAAATTCTACCAGGTGTAGATGATCTTTCCATGATCCGTTGAAATCAAGCATGCAGGCTCTCAGCATATCTTCTAGGGTCTGGATGGTGCGCTCTGACTGGCCATCTGTCTGCGGATGATACGAGGTGCTGAACTTGAGGCGGGTACCAAGACTTTCTTGCATACTTCGCCAAAAGTAGGATGTAAATCTCGTATCCCGGTCAGATATTATGCTGACTGGTACTCCGTGCAGACGCACGATCTCCTTCATGTACATGTCCGCCAAGACTTCTGTAGATTGTCTAACTCTGAAAGGTAGGAAATGAGCAGCCTTTGTGAGTCTATCTACGATTACCCATACAGCATTACGACCACTAGGACTTCTTGGAAAGCCCGTAACAAAGTCCATCGTAATGTGTTCCCATTTCCACTCAGGTATTGGGAGGGGTTGAAGTAGACCGGCAGATCTCTGATGCTCAGCCTTTACTTGCTGACACACAAGGCATTTAGCCACAAAGCGTGCTATCTCCCACTTTATTCCATGCCACCAGTAATATTATCACAGATCTCTGTACATCTTTGTGCCTCCTGGATGTATAGAGTATGTTGAGCTATGAGCTTCTGACATCAGCTCATTACGAAGTTCTCCATTTGGAACATAAAGACGATCACCACATCTTAGAGTCCCATCTTCGTGTATGCGATATCCTGTCTGAATTCCAGCCTCTGTTCTTTGTCGAAGCCTCTGAAATCTTGCATCTGTTGGTAGAGCAGCTTTGATTCTTTCTACCAAGGTTGATTGCAGCTGATAGTTTAATAATTGGCCGTCAAGTCCTGGCATAATGACCTCTATTCCCAAATTTTCTAGATCTCTCAGAAGACCTGGTTGGGTGATCATAAAGAATGTCGAGGGTCTTCTGCTTAGAGCATCTGCCACCATATTAGCTTTTCCCGGATGGTACTGTAGATCAATTTCGAAATCCGTCATCACTTCAAGCCACCGTCTTTGCCTCAGATTTAAGTCTTTCTGAGTGTAGACATATTTCAAGCTCTTGTGATCGATGAAAATCTCCACTCGTTCGCCATATAGATAGTGTCTCCATAGCTTCAGGGCGAAGATGACTGCGGCAAGCTCCAGGTCGTGAGTGGGGTAATTCTTCTCATGAGTCCTCAACTGTCTTGAGGCATAAGCTACAACCTTCCCATGTTGCATTAAGACACAACCAAATCCTTTTCCGGATGCATCGCTATATATGACGAAACCTCCGGATCCAGATGGTATAGTCAAGATGGGAGCTGTAGTCAGACGCTTCTTCAAGTCATCAAAAGCTGTCTGGCATTCTTCAGTCCATATGAACTCCTGCTCCTTGCGGGTAAGACGGGTAATCGGCTCCGCGATTCTTGCAAAGTTTTCTACGAACCTCCGGTAATATCCGGCAAGTCCTAGAAAGCTTCTCACCTCTGAGACATTGGTCGGAGTTGGCCATGTCTCCACAGATGAAATCTTTGCTGGGTCTACCGAGATGCCTTCTCCTGTGATAACGTGTCCAAGAAATGCGACACGGTCAAGGAAGAATTCATACTTGCTCATCTTAGCATAAAGGCTCTCCCGTCTCAGCGTCTCTAGCACCAGTCTCAAGTGCTCTTCATGCTCCTTGTGGCTCTTCGAATACACCAGAATGTCGTCGATGAAGACTACCACGAACTGGTCCAGATATTGGTGGAAGACTCGGTTCATCAGATTCATGAATACGGCAGGTGCATTAGTTAGTCCAAACGGCATCACCAGGAACTCGTAGTGACCATAACGAGTCCTGAATGCTGTCTTTGGAATATCTTCCCTCCGTACCTTGACCTGATGATAGCCTGATCTCAAGTCTATCTTTGAGAATACCACGGCTCCTGTTAGTTGATCGAACAGGTCGTCAATTCTCGGCAAGGGATACTTATTTTTGATTGTCAGAGCGTTGAGGGCTCTGTAATCAATACACATGCGATATGTTTCGTCCTTCTTTGGTACAAACATCACTGGTGCTCCCCAGGGTGATGCACTAGGACGAACAAATCCCTTGATCTGTAATTCCTCCAGTTGAAGCTTCAGCTCGTCAAGCTCCTTCTTCGCCAGTCGGTACACGTTGGAGGATACTGGTGCAGCTCTGGGTATCAGCTCAATAATGAACTCTACTTCTCTGTCAGACGGTAGGCCTGGCAATTCTTCTGGAAATACGTCCTCGAACTCTGCTACAATTGATGGAAGTACTGTCTCCATCGCCATGTAAGCTCTAGGAGTCTGGCCTACTCCTTGCTCGATGGTTCCTCGGACATATTCGAACTCCGGGTGATCTGGGGGTCTAAAGATAACACTACCCTTTCGGCAGTCTAGGATAGCATTATTCTGGCTTAGCCAGTCCATGCCTAAGACAATGTCGAAATTTGGCATTGGGAGTACCAAAAATCGTGCTCTTAGTCCTCTACTACAAACAACTACCGGACATGTTTCGATAATGTTGGTAACTGAAACAATACCTCCTCCAGTAAGTATTTTCCAACACTTGGGTAGCGGGAAAGTGGATAGCTTGTGCATGGCTACGAAACTACTGGATATGAAAGACAAAGTAGCCCCAAAATCGAATAATACAGTTGCAGGTAATGATGCAACTAAAATGGTACCTGTTATAGTTTCCCCTTCAGGCTCTTCTGCAACGGCAGCTAACGCAAAGGCTTGACCCTGTCTTTGCCCTCCGGCTTGTTGTCTGGCCTTGAACTGGGCCTCCTGAGTAGGCAAAGGTGCTCCTCTCTGATATCCTCCTGATGTGGAGGGTAGCATCTTCTGGGCTTGTGCTCCTGGCTTCTGCCCTTGCTGAGGTGCTGCATCTCTGCGTTGTGGGCAGTCTCTGGCCATATAATTTTTAGCTCCACATAGCAAGCATAATCCTAGCTTCTTTCTGCAGTCATTGGCAAAATGCCCCTTCTTGTCACAAAAGTGACAAGTCGGGAGCTCCTTCTTCTGGTAAGGCCCCGTCGTCTGCTGCGTCTGATATTGAGGACGACGTATAGGTCCTCCTGCTCCGTGCTGATTCTTGGCCGGAAAGGTTGAATTTGAGCGCCTTGCTCCTCGGCCAATTGCTTCTTGTTCCCTGGCTTCGGTAAGAACCTCGTTGTAGGAGATTCTTGACTGCATTGTTGTGTACCTCTGGAGCTCGTAGTTAAGGCCATGATAGAATCTTTTAGCCTTCTTCAGCTCGTTCAGGATCAGATCAGCACCGAAACGACTTAGTCTGCTAAACTCCGCGTCGTAGGCATCTACCGTCATGTTTTCCTGCTCCAGGTGCAGGAACTGGGAGTATAGGGCATTCTGGACTGTCGCTGGAAAGTACTTGGCGTTGAAGTGCTCCAAGAATTGTTGCCAAGTTTGGTCTTTGCCGATGCTGCGCTCTATGGATTCCCACCAGTGATGGGCGTTGCCAAGAAGTTGGCCCCTCACAGCGGTCATCCATAGGTCAGGAGTGAGTTGCGATCCTTCTAGCAGCATTTCGGTGTTGGAGATCCAGTCGGAGATCTCCTCAGGAGTCTCGCTGCCTTTGAAGTCTCTCGGGCTCATTTGGCGGAAGCCTCGAACTGTGCCCGCTGGTTGGACAGGTGCTGGTGTCGGAGTAGTAGCTCTCTCCAAAGCCGTCATCAACGTCTGTCGCAGAGCTTCAGTCTGCTGCCACTGAGACTGTCTCAGGGCCTCAGTCTGCTGCCACTGGTTCTGCAACATCGTTTGGAGGAACTGCAGCATTTGAGGTTGACCCTCAAGTTGTGGCATCAGGATAGGCAAGGCTGGAAGTGGAGGCAAAGGTGTCTCCGCCTGCGGTATTGGTGTCGTCTCCTGGCCAGAATTCTGATGATTGGACGGAGTTCCTTGGGTACTTGGCGAAGGGTCTGTTGCTTGGTCAGCCCCATTATTCGCAAGTTTCCCGGGTATGTCCATATTTCTGAGGAAAATAGGATAAATAGAAAACACAAAGGAGATAAATAATGATAATCAAGCAAGATGCAATAATAGAAATTGTAGAGATGGTGTCAGTGTGGATGAGACCTAATGTTTCTATCCTATTACAGGTTTGCTGGGCATGTCATCATACCACTAGCAATGAGAAACGTGACCTGTATGGGCCACCACTAAAACCGTGTCATGCCCCAGTCCCAAAATGTCAGAAACTAGGCCACGTGTCACTGGCCAGCTGACACGTCACTAAGGGCTTAATCCACTTTGATGGACCCAATAGGAACGTGCTACGCTGTCCTAAAATACTACAAGTACAAAACAGGTATATCTATCTCATCCACCACAAAATGTCAGAAAAGCAAATGCTGAATATATATATAAAACTGAGTCTGATACAGTACACAACTGGTAAGAATACAAGCCTACTACAAAAACTGATAATAGCGCAGAAAAATCAGATAGACTAAGCAGCGTCTATCTGAGAAAAACATCTCCATCTCCAGGTGGCAGGCCTCTAGGATCAAGCATACTCTGAGGGTGTCTCCTCGAGCTCCTCCTCGGTAGCACATCTAGCCTCCTGATCAGGGCCGTACACAGTGGGGTAGAAAGCCTCGTCTAGATCTGGCAGGGAACCAGGTCCTCAGTGGGACATAACAAGATACAGAAAATGACATGCCATGTATGTAATACTGAATAAAGAAAATAAATACAGGGTGCTAACCATACTAAGTGAAATGCAAGTAAAGATCTTGTAGTACGCATGGGAATATGTAGGCTAGACATACGCTGACGTAATTCACCAATCGTGGTGACTGGCTAGTATATGTGTCGTATGCCCCCTGACTCAAGGGCACTCTGCAATCGACCATCACTGGTACGAAGGTATAAAATATTTATGGAGGGGGTGTCCCATACATCTACTAGTTATCTTTCCCATCCCAATGAAACTATATGTCAAGTCGTACTTTTCCTGAATTATTCTAATCCGTGATGCGGGTCACATGTACTGGTAGCTAATCAAATACGCAGCTCACATCCCAATATGCATTGCAACCATGTTGCGTGTTCCCGTGATAGGGTCTAGGAGAATATTAGAATACTCTCACAGTTGTTGGTGAGTCTGCAATATTATGTAAATTGTCAATCATATCAGCTGACTGTACCCATGGCAGTCTCAGGTAATCATGGTATATGAAATTCAGAAACAAAGCAGATATCAATAATTGAATTTAAATATTAACTTGGCAAGGTATACTTGCCTACTCCCTGATAGTGTTGATAACCTGATCTCACAGTCAGGTTTGAGGTTGCTGGTGACAGGGGGTCACTTGCTGTGCTGAAGGTGGTTTCTGTTAAAACAGACAGGGTTCGTGAATATCATGGTTGTAATATAAGTATATATATAGATATAGATATATATATATAGTATGTATATACATAGATATAATATATATCTAGCAGTATATATAGTATATAAAGAACAGGAAATGCAGGTATCTATAATAGTAGCAGGGTATATCCACTGCTATATATATAATATAATATTATCAGGGTGTATCCACTGATGTATATATTTATATAGATAAATGAAAAGACAGTGCAGAAATTTAATACATATATAAATGCTGTACTATTCAGCAATTAAAATATAAATATTATCAGGGTCTATATGTGACCACTGTTATATATAATAAAGTGCAATAATTGTAAATATATATAGATAGGCTGTAATATCCAGCACAGTATAATATAATATATATATATATATATATATGTAATAAATTGAAATGACATTGCAAGTATTAAAAAAATATATATAATATATATAAGCTGTATTATCCAGCTGGATATTAATATATATATATAGATAACATATATATATATATATAAATATATGTATATAATAGGTGCAGGAAATAAATTAAGTGCAGAAAAATAAATAAACTAAAAATGCATATTATTATATAATATATAACATGTTATATATAAATATACATCTTATATAAATATATAAATAAAACAGAATTAAATACATATATACATATTAGTAATTATTATATAATATATTATATAGTATAAGTATACATATACATATACATATACATATACATATATACATATATAAATATATATGTATAGAATAATAGATATATATATACATATATTTAGTAAATATATATAATAATAGTATATACTGTATAATAACAGTATATAATACATATATATTATAATATAATATATATATATATATATATATATATATATATACATATAAATACATATATATATACATATATATACATATACATATACATATACATATACATATAGGAATATATAGATAATTACATATACAATAGGTATTAGGAATATACCTACTGACAGGTGGGCCCTAGGGGCCGTCGACGGCGGGTGGACGGCGGCGGAGTCGGCCGGAGGCGGCCGGAGGAGCGGGAACAGCAGCAGTGGCTGCTAGCAGCAGCAGCAGCAGCAGCTTGTGGGAGCTACGGCGGCGGCTGCGGCGGAGTAGGCGACGGTGCAGGATGGGGGAACGGCGGAGGGAGGAGTGGCGAGCAGACTGGTGGTGGTGGTGGAGGTCAGGAGTGGCGGTGGTGGTGGCTGGAGGCGGTCGGGATGGGGGTGGTGGTGCAGTCGGGGAGAAGGGTCGGGGTTCTGTGGAGGTGAGGGCGGCGGCTGGAGGCGCCGTGGGCCGGAGGGAGGGTGGTCGTCGGGTGGAGGGGGTCAGGGCGAGTCGAACGGTGGGGGTGGTGGTGGTGCACGGTGGCCGGAGGCGGCGGTGGGAGTGGTTCGGGTGGTGGTGGCAGTGGGTGGTGGTGTTGGGGGTTTGGGGTTGCGGGGGCTGTGGCCGGCGGAGCAGGGTGGTGCCGGCGGTGGGGCTTGGCCGGAGGGGAGAGGGGGTCAAGGCGGAGGGTTGGCCGGAGTTGGGTGGCCGGCGGTGGTCGGAGGGGAGAGTTGTGGAGTTTGAAAGGGAAGAGGGTAGGGGTTTATATAGGGTTTGGGGTGGATGGCATTTCTGTAAATAAAATGAAGTTCAGGGGTATTTTGGTAAATCTGATTTTTGGGGATATTTTTCCTTTATTTTTTTGGGTGTTTTGGGTGAGTCCCATACACCTATGGTCTAGCCAATAGAATTATGCCACCTTGCATGCAATTTTGCATAAAAACCCCTAACTTTTCATAAATTGCATAAAAGCATAAAATTTATATTTTGCGTAATTTTATAATTTACCAAATTTCAAATACTGATTTTTCAAAATTCTGAATTATACAGAAATAAGGGAAATAGCTGGGAAAAATGTTTTGGACAGTGTGGGGTGAGCCTGGGCAGATGCAGGGTCTGATTCTGCAGGTGATATGGTCATCGTATTTATTATTTAATAAATACTGCGCACGGTATTCACTAATTATTTTGATGCTGTTAGGGTCATAGTTTTTCTACGGTGTCAAAACGATATTTGAAGTATAATTAGAGTAGAATTTTATCGTATTTTTGGTTGGGCAAACAGGTGCCTACTGGTCCTCAAATCTCTAGGGTACAGAGATGGGTAAAGAGCAACAATTTAAATAGGAAATAAATACGTACGTTTGTAACGATATTTGTGCGACTAAAAAGAAGCACCAAACGAGATTTCTGGGAGTTGCTAAAAATACAGGAAAGTAGTCTAACAAGTCTAGGGCAGGTATGTAAAATTTGTTTAGGGTTTAACAGCTAGTGGGATGCCCTAATTAATTGTGTAATAAACAGGTGCACAATCAATAGAATATATAATAAATAAAATTTTAAAAAGTTGCAATAATTCTAATTAGTCAAAACTAATCCTAAATTACTGAAATCTGGTCCAGTGAGTTTACATCTTTAGACAATAATTTGTGTCTATATTTTTAGCATTCTTTCTACGATTGTCATGAAGTGTAATAATCTTGGCTCTAATACTATCGAGAAGTATTGTTATTGGCTTATCTCGTAATTTCTTAATCCAGCTATTGAAACATTCAGCAAGATTAGAAGTATTAATATCTAATCTAGGACAAGTAGCATACGCTGTTATCCAATGTTCAAATCGGCGACTTTCATCGTTTACACCAATAAGCCAATCGTACAACATTATGTTCTCGGCTTTAATTATATCAAATAAACTCTCTGCATCCGTTTTATTATATGATCTAGCAAGCGAGTCTAACAAGCGTTGAAATACTGGTTCTTTGGTAACTTTTTTCATGTTTTGTTTAAAATGTTGAATACAAAAAAAATAAGGAGATGCAGGAAAAATAGCACGAACAATATTTATTAATCCCTTTTGCTTGTCAGATATAAATAAAATTGTACTCCAATCATTAAAAAACTTTCAAAAGATATTTTAAGAGAATTTAAAAACCAAGACCAAGAATCACTATTCTCACCTTCAGCAACAACATAAGCTATAGGATATAATTGATAGTTAGGATCGTGAGCACAAGCAATAAATAAGATACCTTGATATTTAGACGAAAGAAATGTAGCATCAGTACTAATAATTGGTAAACATCCCTTTAAAAATCCATCGATACATGACTTAAAATAAATAAAAATTTGTTAGAAGCTATTATTTTCGACAGTTTTAATAAAACATGTACTATCTGGATTTGTCTCCATAATTCTATAACAATACTCCTCAAGACTAGCGTATGCCTCATCATAACTACCATTAATTTCAGCTAATGCTGTCTCTCAGGCTCTCCAGGCTTTGGAATAACTAACTTGTATACGGTGCTCCCTATATATATCTTTAACAATTTATGATGGACTGTATGACTGGTTAACTCTAATAATGTCAATTATAATGGTCTTAATCCATGAAGCGGTAGCTAGTCGATGACGTCCTGTACTAAGTCTTCCTAAACAAGAATAACGATTTTCTAATGTACTAACTTTAACTATATCGCCATTTCCAATAGATTTGACATATACTCTCCAATTACAATTCGGTTGATCACAACTATATATAATTCCACGAGCATTATTCATAACACTAGCTGAACAACTAAAATTATATTTAATTGCTAAATTACTTATAAAGCTTCTAAAGTGAGAACGACTAGGAAATGATTGTCCCTTAAATACTTCATCAGTGATAGCTTTTACAACATCATCATCTACCGTATAATCAATATTTTCAACTAAATCATCACTATTTCCATCGTCGTTGTCACTATCATCATCATGGTTAGATTCATCTGATGAATGACCTTCTTGGATAAATAAAACTATTTGTTGAGAAGAACTAGCACCCGAACTAACATGCTGATATTCAGAAAAATATTCATTATTTCTACTATCTAAGGTTGCTGCTACTTTAATAACATATATTTTTATATACCGTGATTGTGAATTAATCTCAAGAATATAATTCCATGCATCTTCACTATCTATCAAAAATTAATTAGAACAAAAAATAGACTTCAGAATAAAATCATAATGAATAGAACAACGTTCAATAATATGATTACGTATATTTTCAAAACTAATATTCGGATAAGTTAAAAAAATTATACTTTCTCCTCCTTCGTAATTTAACCCATTTACTTTACCGTCGTGCGAGCATACAATTCTTACGCTACGATCCATGACGGTTGAGAACTTTTGCTACAGAAAACTCAAATGAACTTTAGCTGCAGGCAGAGAGATAGAGAGAGTGTTGGAGACTTTGCTAGAGGGAATAGAGGAAATAGAGTGAGTGTGTGATGATTTGGTTGAGATAGGAAATTTATAGAGGAAAGTTTTGAATGTGCCTTTGAGTAACGACAAAAAATGGGAAACGTATCCTTACTCGCCAACTAAGTTGGCGAGCAGAGTGCAACGGTCCTAAGGAGGTGCCAACTCAGCATGCCCCGCCAACTGAGTTGGCGAGTGGCCTCTCGAGGAGAGCGCCCCGCCAACTCAGTTGGCGAGTTACTCTCCAGCAGTGCATGTCACCACCCCATTTCCAGAGCCGGGTATTTTTTTTAATTTAGTTAATTGTGTATTATTTATATTTAATTAGTGGTTGTATTATATTTTTATTGATTGTTTTAGGATTTTGGCTAGCCTTGACCCATGTCAGACCCTAGTGGACCCATGTCCGACCCAGCCCACACTCTTGTGAGATTTATTTTGGGTTTAGAATATTTATTATATTTTTAGTGGGTTAGTTGGAGAGATTTGGAGTTAGTTTGAGTGCTTTTGGAACCCGAAACCCAAAACCGAGTTACGGGAGGACATTTTGGACATTTGCCAACTTGTAACCCTTTATGTGTGTTGTGGCCGGCCTAATTCCACTCCCAGACCGTGCATCACAGCAGCCCCCCTCTTCATTTTTCTTCTTCTTCACTTCTTCTTCATTCTCCTTCTTCTCTCCACTCTTTCTTCTTCCATTCTTCTTCCCAAGTTCAAGTAAGCACCCATTTCTCTTCTTTCTTCTTCTATTCTCCATGAATTATTAACCCTAACCTTGCATTCTTCCCCAACCTAGGTGGGTAGAGCTTAGATTTGGTGTTGGAGCTAGATTTGGGAGCTTCGAAGCTTGGTTTGGTGGATTTGGAGCTTTTTGGGGATTTTGGCTTGGGATTCCAACTCCCAAGAGGTAAACCCTAATTTTTCCTCTTGTAATTACTTTTATATAGTGTAATTAATAGTTTAGAACCTTCCTAGACCCTTAGGCTACCCGTGGGAGGAAGTTGGAACTAGTTGGGTTGTGTTTAGAGACTTTAACACTAGGTTTTGTGTCAATTTCGGGTGGAATCCGAATTTGGCCCAATTTTGGGTGATGTCCTAGGTTAGATGGACCTAGGTAGACGTTGTTGGGTGTCTTGAGGGTGAGTGCGTGTCTCCGTTCGGACACGGGAAGCCGTGTCGCGGAGAAACGGGCGTTTCGGATATTTTTGGGGTTTTCGTCATCGCCGATTCTAAGTGCGTGCGTATTTTTGCCACGGACCTAGAATCGACGCGGTAGTATTTTTTCTAAGATCTAGACATCGTTTAGGACCCGTGGGTAAATTTTAGGCCAATTCCGAGTTGGTTTGGTGTGCGTTTCAGGAGGTTTTCCGAACCGCACACCGCGTGTTCGTCGAAATGACCAAACGGCCATTTTGGCGTGGTTTCCTAGTTTCGGGCTTGTGCGTGCGTTGGATTAGCATCGGAGAGTGTGTGCTAGAATTCTCAGACTATATTTTATATATTTATAGGTGTTTGTGCGTGTCGGGGTCGTTGGGCGTTGTGCATTGTGTGTTGTGTGTGTGTTGTGTTATGTGTATATATATATATATATATATATATATATATATATATATATATATATATATATATATATATATATATATATATATATATATTTCTATTTATATGTATGTGTTTTTATGCTTGTGTGAGTGTGTTAGTTTGTGCTTGTGTGAGTGTGGGTTGGTGCTAGTGTATGTGTGTAGGTGAGTGTGTGTGAGTGTGAGTGAGTGTTTATAGATATATATATATATATATGAGTATATGTATATATATATATATATATATATATATATATATATATATATATATATATATATATATATATATATATATATATATATTTGTGTGTGTGGTTGTGTGTATTAGTGAGAGTGTGTGTTAGGGTGTGTGAGAGTGAGTGTGTGTGAGTGAGGGTCTATATATATATATATATATATATATTTGAGAGTGTGTGTATATATATATATATATAGGTGTCACTCTCAAATATATATATATATATATATATATATATATATATATATATATGTGTGTGTGTGTGTGTGTGTGTGTGTGTGTGTGTGTGTGTGTTGATATGTATTAGTGTGTGTGTGCTTGTGTTTGTATATGTGTGTGTAGATATATATGCTAGTGTGTGTGTGATAGTATATAGATATTAGCGTGTGAGTGTATATATATATATATATATATATATATATATATATATATATATATATATATATATATATATATATATATATATATATAGGAGTGTGTGTGTCACGCCCCAGTCCCAAAATGCCGAGGGACTGGAGACGTGCGCAATGGCCAGCAGCACGCACCGATGGACAACCCAATTTAATGGATCCATCAGGGCATGCTTAAGCTGTAGTCTAACAGGAATTAGGGCAATTGTTACAAGTCACGGGTTATTCTATCCTCATCCACAACAGATAAACACAGATAAGGACAGGGTAATGCAAATAAAATAAGCTGATCTCAATAAATATCTCGGGAAACAATCCGAGAATATGTCTGGTACAACAGATACAAATAGACAGAAAATAAACAACTGGAAATAGAAATAACTGACTACATACGGCCAATGCTCAGGAGAAGTCCTCTGGTGCGAGCTCGTCTTTCGGTCCTGGTACAGCTCCTGGAAGTGCTCCTGTACGGTATATCTCTGGATGGATCTCTTCGGCTATACCTGGGGACATAATCTGGATCCAGGTCCTCAGGGGACAGCAAGGTACAGAAAATACAAGCCAAAATAGATGCAGTGCAGCAATAAATAATAATCATCAGGGTAAACTAAGTAACCAACTATGTGATATGCAATATGAGAGCAGTACAAGAACTCAGGCTGAAACTACTACAAGCTCTGTGTCGGGGAGCCGGTAGCAGTGATATCATGTAGTTGTCTAGCTCGTAGTGAGACTTAAGACGCCGGCATAATATAACATCAACCTGTAGCCTGTGTGTCTCTCCCCACCCAATGTAATCACGCATATCATGACCATAACGTCTCATGTCCATGTCAGCGGGATTATAGCTAATGCAGCAAGTCATAATGTCTATAAAATATCTCTGTCAAGTCCTGTATCCTATACAGAATCACCATGAATGTCTCAGGAAGACTCTGTCTCATGAATAGTGTCAAGTGTCCTGGGTTCTGGAGTACTTGATAAGACAAGTACGAGAATTATCGGGTCTCGATATCCATCTCTATGTGACGTTACACAACTCCGCGTACGGAGTTGGCACCCGACTGGTAATCGGACGCTAAGTACGCCACTCGGTCCTGGGTTTTAACAGTTAAACAGGTTTATATGCATTTAAACAAGAATTCAGGCAAGTTCTAGAACAGGAATTACTGCTAATGGTAAGCTTTACTTGCCCACTGATGTATAAACAAGTCAATGAAAATAAATAGCAAGCTGCAGGGTTTGGCAAGGTACACTTGCCTGTGGTTCCGGCTCTGTTTGCAGTTCTGACTTCAGCTGGATTTGCAGGCGGTACTCCGGTTGCTGAAACAAACATCACCATCAGATCCAGAAAATATCAATCAGCTAGAAACGCCTGCCCTTGGGTCCAAATTGGAGACAAGGGCAGAAACGACAGTTTCGGGTCAAAACGGGGTCCACATGTGGGCCCGCTTTGCACCGAAAAATGTGTTCGGGTGAAAGGTCTCCAAATTCACCAAACTTAGTGTCAACAGGTCAGGAACGATGATACGAACCCAACGGAACTTCCAGAATTGGATTCCGATGAGCCGATCACAAAATCGCCCGTCGAGCGGGACCTGTGGGGCCCACGACACGCGATTTCGTCAACGTTCTCAGAATCGAACCAAACTTGACCCACAGGACCAACGTATCGCTACGAGTCCGATGGCACAAGTTTCATTTCAATCCGACGTGTGTACACAAAGTTAGGACACGTTCCAGAAAGTACAGATACGGGGCGATGTCCGCGGATACGCGTTGATTCCGGTGTGCACGCACACCCGAATCGACTTCTGCAAAATCCCACACGTCCGTATCGACGATGCGCACGTATCTGTGAAGACCGCGCGCGACCAAGTCGTCCCGTTTGGCGGGACATACTCGGTTCCGGGGTAAAACATGGTCTAGTTTTTTCCTGTTTTTGGATCGCGGTGTGCGATCACCACAGGACGCGATGCCCCAAACGGTTTATCCGGGCACCGAGAGGGTCATACAGGCTTCGCAACGCAATTTGCGGAATCGAAAACAGAGCTACGAGCAAGAAGTTACACGCACCTGAAGGGGACCCAAAAAACCTGGGGCGAATCGTGTCCGACACGTGTCCGGACACAGGAAATAGGAATTAGGGTTAGGGTTTCGGCTCTGATGCGGCGGAGGGCGGCGGCTGGGCGGCCAGGCTGAGGCGGAGGGGGCCGGTAGCAGCGCGGCGAGGCGGCGGCCGGGCTCATCGGCGCTGCGGCGGCCGGAGGCGGCGCCGCTGCTTCTGGCTGCTGCTGTCGACTGCGGTGGAGGGAAGAGGAGGACGGCGGGGTGGCTGGGACGGCACGGCGGAGGCGCAGCGTCGCGGCGGTGGTCGAGGTGGTCGGCGGTGAGGGCGACGGCGGTGGGTGGCGCTGCGTGGGGCGGTGGCCGGAGAAGTGAACGGGGAAGGGAAGATTATATAGGGGTCGAGCGGGCGGAGGAGGCGGAGAGATGGGGCGGACGGGGCGGCGTGGCGAGACGTGGGTGGTGGTCCGGGCGGAGCGGAGCGGAGGACGCGGCGGGCGGCGCGGTGGGCGGCGGAAGACTCGGGCACGGGGTGAGGGAAAACCGGGTTAGCGGGTCCGAGTCGGGTCTGGCGGATCCGACCCGACCCGCTAGGGGGCTGGGCCGGGCTCGGGCCCAATGGGCCGGGCCGGGCCGCGGGCTGGGGGTTTAATTTTTAAATAAAAATTAAAAAAATCAGATTAATAAATAAATAATTAATTAAATAATAAATAATTAATTAAATACTAAAATACTTTTTAGGTGTTTAAAAATAGGTCCGGGGTCCGATAAATTCCAGAAAAATTATCCTAAGTCCAGTTTTTCATTTTACATCCAAAAATATTATTTTCATAATATTTTAATATCATTTATTATCATTTAAAAATCATTGAATAATTAAAACCCTATTTTTAATTTACAGAAAAATCCTAGAAAATTCCAGAAAATTGTGAAAAATCCAGTTTTGAAAATTTTAAAAAAATCAGAGGGTTTACAATCTATCCCCCTTAAGAGGATTGCGTCCTCGCAATCAAAGAATAACCGGTCAACAGAGATGATGCGGTTGCAAACATCGTTTGAAAATACATCACAAGATACTTAGGGAAGTACCATTTCCCTAGAAATTGAAAGTTTACACTTTCCAGGTAAATCTAGTTAAAACTATAACTTTTATCAAAACCAGGTTGTTATTAACAAGTTGCAAATTACTAGGTTGGGGCTGAGGTCACGAACCAAGAGGCACGAGCTACAACAAGACTAGAAATGGATAACTACGAATCACTTACGCGCATTGGCTATTCCACGAGTCTGCGCGTTCTCCACTGTCATCGTCAGGGCTTGCTCGCGTCCTTGCAGTCGATTCTTCTGCTGTTGAGCCTGCTGGAAGAGTAGTTCCTGGGGTATCAAGGGTGGCCTCGGCTGATACCCTGCTGAAGCTGGTGGTAGGACTCCTTGAACTTCCGTTTGCGGTACTTCCAATGCTGGAGAGGCTGACCTCGGTACTGGTAACGCTTGCTGGTTACCCTTTGGTGCTCTGTCTCGACGCTCAGGGCATTCCTTTAATAAATGCTGACTGGATCCGCAAACTATGCATAATCTCTTCTTTCGTCTGCACTCGTCTTCAGTATGGCCTCGCTTGCGACAATATGGACAAACAGGTATTGTCTGCGGAGATGCTTCTGGTGGCTGGTGTACGTGAGGTCTTTTTGCAACTTCTTCCTGTGGTGCTGAAGTGGAAGTCCGTTTCAGACTAGTCTCTCTCCTGATGACGCGCTCAATGCGTCGCGCTGCAGCAAGGACGTCCGAGTACGAAGTAGGTGCAACGGATCCAATTAGTTTCTGTAGCTGAATGTTCAGTCCGTCGAGGAATTTTTCGGCCTTCTCTTCCTCAGTCGGGATCAGGGTTGGAGCGAAGCGACTTAGGCGAATGAACTCAGCGTTGTACTCTTCCACCGTCTTAGTGTCCTGAGTAAGGTGATTGAACTTGTCCCGAAGTTCTGATCGAGCGATAGCTGGAATGTACATCTCCTGAAAGAGTCTAGAGAACTCTTCCCAAGTGACTCGGTCTGGTCCGAGCCGTGCTTCCTCAGATAGCCACCAATGATGTGCATTGTCCGTCAACTACATTCTGACGGCAGTCATCCAACGTTCCTTTGGAAGTTCAGCTGCTTCTAGTTGATGTTGAATGTTGGTAAGCCACTCATGAACTTCAGTGGGCTCTTCCTTGCCTGAGAATGTACGGGGCTTCAGCTGGCGAAAGTCGGTGATAGAGCCCGTTGTTGGCCGTCGAGCTGGTAGGTTGGCCTGCTCCAGTGCAGTTATTAGGCTGCGACTCAACGCCTCTTGTTGAGCTTACATTATTGCATAGACCATTGAAAATATCTGCTGTCCGTCCATGGCCTGCCCTGGTGGAATTATGGGCATTGATGGAGTAACTGGCGCCGTTGGTGGAATATTATCTTGCTGGATTCTCGAGGCATGTTGTTGAGCTGACTGTCCTTTATCCACTGGTGATACTTCATCTTCGTTGGTTACTTCAGCCACTCGTGGTGACGTTATGGGAGTCTCGTCGTTTGCTCGTGAATCCATAACCCTGCAACCAAAATAAACAATAAGAGGCGCACAGGAATCAAGGCAGGATGCAAGTCGAGAAATTAATTCAAAGCCGATATGGATATCAAGAACGTTTCAAGTAAGTGGATGAGATCCAAAAACTTATCCTATCTTATTTGCAGGCCTGTTCGGTCCCTGAGTTGAAACCGAACAAATTAGTCGTAGACCTGCATGGGCCACCACAAAAACCATGTCACGCTCCAGTCCCAAAATGCCGAGGGACTGAAGACGTGCGCAATGGCCAGCAGCACGCACCGATGGACAACCTAATTTAATGGATCCATCAGGGCATGCTTAAGCTGTAGTCTAACAGGAATTAGGGCAATTGTTACAAGTCACGGGTTATTCTATCCTCATCCACAACAGATAAACACAGATAAGGACAGGGTAATGCAAATAAAATAAGCTGATCTCAATAAATATCTCGAGAAACAATCCGAGAATATGTCTGGTACAACAGATACAAATAGACAGGAAATAAACAACTGGAAATAGAAATAACTGACTACATACGGCCAATGCTCAGGAGAAGTCCTCTGGTGCGAGCTCGTCTTTCGGTCCTGGTACAGCTCCTGGAAGTGCTCCTGTATGGTATATCTCTGGATGGATCTCTTCGGCTATACCTGGGGACATAATCTGGATCCAGGTCCTCAGGGGACAGCAAGGTACAGAAAATACAAGCCAAAATAGATGCAGTGCAGCAATAAATAATAATCATCAGGGTAAACTAAGTAACCAACTATGTGATATGCAATATGAGAGCAGTACAAGAACTCAGGCTGAAACTACTACAAGCTCTGTGTCGGGGAGCCGGTAGCAGTGATATCATGTAGTTGTCTAGCTCGTAGTGAGACTTAAGACGCCGGCATAATATAACATCAACCTGTAGCCTGTGTGTCTCTTCCCACCCAATGTAATCACGCATATCATGACCATAACGTCTCATGTCCATGTCAGCGGGATTATAGCTAATGCAGCAAGTCATAATGTCTATAAAATATCTCTGTCAAGTCCTGTATCATATACAGAATCACCATGAATGTCTCAGGAAGACTCTGTCTCATGAATAGTGTCAAGTGTCCTGGGTTCTGGAGTACTTGATAAGACAAGTACGAGAATTATCGGGTCTCGATATCCATCTCTATGTGACGTTACACAACTCCGCGTACGGAGTTGGCACCCGACTGGTAATCGGACGCTAAGTACGCCACTCGGTCCTGGGTTTTAACAGTTAAACAGGTTTATATGCATTTAAACAAGAATTCAGGCAAGTTCTAGAACATGAATTACTGCTAATGGCAAGCTTTACTTGCCCACTGATGTATAAACAAGTCAATGAAAATAAATAGCAAGCTACAGGGTTTGGCAAGGTACACTTGCCTGTGGTTCCGGCTCTGTTTGCAGTTCTGACTTCAGCTGGATTTGCAGGCGGTACTCCGGTTGCTGAAACAAATATCACCATCAGATCCAGAAAATATCAATCAGATAGAAACGCCTGTCCTTGGGTCCAAATTGGAGACAAGGGCAGAAATGGCAGTTTCGGGTCAAAACGGGGTCCACATGTGGGCCCGCTTTGCACCGAAAAATGTGTCCGGGTCAAAGGTCTCCAAATTCACCAAACTTAGTGTCAACAGGTCAGGAACGATGATACGAACCCAACGAAACTTCCAGAATTGGATTCCGATGAGCCGATCACAAAATCGCCCGTCGAGCGGGGCCTGTGGGGCCCACGACACGCAATTTTGTCAACGTTCTCAGAATCGAACCAAACTTGACCCACAGGACCAGCGTATCGCTACGAGTCCGATGGCGCAAGTTTCGTTTCAATCCGACGTGTGTACACAAAGTTAGGACACGTTCCAGAAAGTACGGATACGGGGCGATGTCCGCGGATACGCGTTGATTCCGGTGTGCACGCACACCCGAATCGACTTCTGCAAAATTCCACACGTCCGTATCGACGATGCGCACGTATCTGTGAAGACCGCGCGCGACCAAGTCATCCCGTTTGGCGGGACGTACTCTGTTCCGGGGTAAAATAGGGTCTGGTTTTTTCCTGTTTTTGGATCGCGGTGTGCGATCACCACAGGACGCGATGCCCCAAACGGTTTATCCAGGCACCGAGAGGGTCATACAGGCTTCGCAACGCAATTTACGGAATCGAAAACAGAGCTACGAGCAAGAAGTTACACGCACCTGAAGGGGACCCGAAAAATCGGGGGCGAATCGTGTCCGACACGTGTCCGGACACAGGAAATAGGAATTAGGGTTAGGGTTTCGGCTCTGATGCGGCGGAGGGCGGCGGCTGGGCGGCCAGGCTGAGGCGGAGGGGGCCGGTGGCAGCGCGGCGAGGCGGCGGCCGGGCTCGTCGGGGTGGCTGGGACGGCACGGCGGAGGTGGAGGGAAGAGGAGGACGGCGGGGTGGCTGGGACGGCACGGCGGAGGCGCAGCGTCGCGGCGGTGGTCGAGGTGGTCGGCGGTGAGGACGACGGCGGTGGGTGGCGCTGCGTGGGGCGGTGGCCGAAGAAGTGAACGGGGAATGGAAGATTATATAGGGGTCGAGCGGGCGGAGGAAGCGGAGAGATGGGGCGGACGGGGCGGCGTGGCGAGACGTGGGTGGTGGTCCGGGCGGAGCGGAGCGGAGGACGCGGCGGGCGGCGCGGTGGGCGGCGGAAGACTCGGGCACGGGGTGAGGGGAAACCGGGTTAGCGGGTCCGGGTCGGGTCTGGCGGATCCGACCCGACCCGCTAGGGGGCTGGGCCGGGCTCGAGCCCAATGGGCCGGGCCGGGCCGCGGGCTGGGGGTTTAATTTTTAAATAAAAATAAAAAAAATCAGATTAATAAATAAATAATTAATTAAATAATAAATAATTAAATAAATACTAAAATACTTTTTAGGTGTTTAAAAATAGGTCTGGGGTCCGATAAATTCCAGAAAAATTGCCCTAAGTCCAGTTTTTCATTTTACATCCAAAAATATTATTTTCATAATATTTTAATATCATTTATTATCATTTAAAAATTATTGAATAATTAAAACCCTATTTTTAATTTACAGAAAAATCTCAAAAAATTTCAGAAAATTGTGAAAAATCCAGTTTTGAAAATTTTAAAAAAAATCAGGGGGTTTACAGTGTGTGTGTGTGTGTGTGTTTGTGAGTAGGAGGGGGGGGGGAACAGCCCCAGTAGCTGCAGCAGCAGCAGCATGCTGCACCAGCAGCAGGTGCAGCAGCAAAAAGGTGCAGCAGCAGCAGAATATTCAGCAGTAGCAGCAGTACAAGGCAGCTGCAGCAGCAGCAGCAATTCTTCAGGTAGCAGCAGCAGCATTTGTAGCTAGCAGCAGCAGCAAATGCGAGGGAGAGACTGAGGTATATATATATAGATATAGATAGATTGCTATATAGATAGATAGGTAGATGTATAGATAGTTAGAGAGATAGATAGATAGGTAGATTGATAGATATATTGATACATAGATAAATAAATAGATAGATAGTTGATAGATAGGTAAATAGGTATTAGATAGATAGATACATGAATAGGTAGATAGATATATAGGTAAATGGATATCTATATAGATAGTTATATAGTTAGATAGATAACTAGATAGATAGGTAAACAGTTATATAGGTATAAGATAGATAGATAGATAGATATCTATAGATAGGTAAATAGATAAATAATACGTAGATAGTTAGATAGATAGATAGATAGATAGATACTAGGTAGAGAGGTAGTTTGATAGTCTAATAGATAGATTATTAGATAGATAATAGTTATATATATATATATATATATATATATATATATATATATATATATATATATATATATATATATATATATAGATACTAGATGGATATATAGATATAGATAGATAGTTAGATTATTAGATAGATAGATAATAAGATAGATAGGTAGGTAATGGATAGATAGATAGTTATATATATATATATCTAAGGTATAGATATATATACCTATAGTTATATATATCTATAGATATCTAGAGAGAGAGAGAGATAGATTTAGAAATAGAGATATACATAGCTAGATAGATAGTTAGATATCTAGATATAGATATAGATATATATATGTATAGGTAAGGTAAGGTAAGGTATTGGGTATATCTATATAGGTATATGCCCATATGTATTAGATATCTATAATTTAGCCTAGATTATAGCTAGACATATATGTTTATGCATAGTTAGTTAGCTAGAGGGGTAGTCGGGTTGATTTTAGAGCGGTATCTCAATACCTTGAGATACCAAGGTATCTCAATACCTTAAGATAACCAAGGTATTGAGTTTCGAGCGGGGTATTTGAGCAATAGCCTGGGAATAGTATTGGAGTAATTTTTATATGCTTATGTGTATATATTTACGCGTGCGATAGGTTTTAGAGGGTATAGACGAGGTATATAGCGTAGTTTGAGGTATCGGATACCGAGGGTATCCCGGTATCTCAAGGAGGCGAGTTTGAGAGTTTTCTAGCTAAATGAGCTCGGTTTGGCCTAGAATTTCAGGAGCACCCTAGTTTGACCTAGATTTGATCGTAGTTGACTCGGTTGACCACCAAAGTCAACTTTTGACCTAGTTTTGACCCAGAGTTGACTTTTTGGACACAAAGTTGACTTTTGACCCAGATTTTACCGGCTTGACCCGTTTGACCTAGAACGACCCTAGAAGCCTATTTTTAGTTATTTTATATCTGTTTAACTTATTAGAACTATGTTTAACCTTGCTTTTCGCATTAGGTTCTTGCGACATCGGTTCGGATCGCCAGTTGCTTAGGACGTCAGGCGAGTACATTCTCTGATAGTTTTCATTATCTGATGATTATTATGATTCAGCTTCTAGTATAGTATCATCTGATTATTCTGGCACAACACGGGACACTGACTGATATTTCTATATTCATTTACTTGCGACACGTACATTTCATGTTTCTGGCCTCTATTCTGGAATCACTACTAGCATCACCTACAGGCATCACTACAGGCATCACTCATGTTTCAGACTGGACCCATACTTGATTTACGTGTCGGGTCTTGGATTCACTTGTATTAGTCGGGGCGGAGAAATACTCGAGTAGATATGTAAACATTCCTATCTGGAATCATCAGGAATCACTCCCTCTGGTCTAATCTGGAATGATAGCAGCCGCGCACCCAGTGCGCGGTGAGCCGTACTTACCCCTAGCCGTTTACATGTCAAAATAAGTATTTCAAAGACACCGAGTTCATTCTTTATAGTCTGGACTCACTTGCATTCTTGTTGGTCTCACTTACATATTTCTGGACTTGACTCACTACATGTATTTCATGCTGGACTCACTACACGTTCTTGTGCACGGACTTGATCTTAGCTTAGATTTCTTGTATCTTGCAGTTATTACTGTCTTGCTTCTGATATTCCTGCATCTTTACCTTTATGCACCAGTGATTTATATATTTCTTGTCTCATACTTGCTTCATTTTTCTTGTTACTTGCTATAACTGTTTTATAGTTTTTATCATTTAAATGGAACTGCTGTTAGAGATGTACTTGCTCCAGTCCTGACTGGACATATTTTTCAGAGTATCCGGAGGAGTGGTGTCCAACGTTTTATGGACCTGAGCCTGTCGATGGTGCAGACAGGGACCCTCTAGTTTATGGGTGATTTTCGGGTTGGTAGCCGGGATCACTAAGACCTTGTTGTTGTTTTTATTAGTTTTTAGCACCGGATTTGTCTCCGGTTTTGGATTGAGACCTTGTGTTGTATATTATTTTGGATGATTTGGATGATGTATTATTATTATTGATGTTGTGGTTGTTGTAGTAGTTGTTGTTGGTTAGATTTTGGAGTTGTTAGTCTTCTTGTTATCTTATCGTGCTTAGATTCGTGATTGAGTACATTGTGATTATCATTATGATATTGCTCCTCCGTTTGGAGTTGAGATCTTGACAGGTTTATATATTGATTGCGTGAGATTGTTATATAGATAGTTGACCTAGACAGCGTTCTACCGCCGATGTTGCGGCGTAGGCTGGACGTACCCACGACTCATGCCCGATTTTTCGAACACGGGTCGTGACAGTGCACCCCGCCAACTGAGTTGGCGGGTCATCCTCCTCCATGCAATTTCCTCCAACTTTTCCCTTTTTTTATAATTTTATTAAATTTTATTACTTTAAACGAAAAAAACTGTTTATATTATTTTCTTTCACATTAATTTTTGACCAAAAAATCTTTGGGACCAAAGCTAATTTTATTGTTCTTTACTATTCTCATACAAACCCAACCAACTCTACATTTACATTTTTTTTTTATAAATGTTGGATCTCAAGATAAAAATTTGAGCACCATTTACTAATGATGCTCTTAGAAATACATCAAGGTGTGTAAAAGGACGGACGGTCCGGAACCCGGTCCAGTCAAACCCGATTCGGTCCGGTCCGGACCAGGTCAACAGACCGGTCCGCTCCGGCCGACTCTCCTCCTGCACGAGTGCGGGCTGGGTCGGAGGATCCGACCCGCAAGTCAGGCCAGGCCCGGCCCGACCCGGCCTCGGTCTCTACTTTGTTCGAGCCGGATCCAATTCGGTCGGCCTGGTCGGCCCGGTCCGGACCGGTTCAGGCCCGGTCAAGCTCGGTTCGGCTGATTAATTTTTTTTTATATATCCGTTGGCGGACATTTTTACCAAAATACCCCCATTTTAGTGGCTATTTTTTTTGAACGTTTTAGGAATATTTTGATTAGTTTGCTAAAAATGACCAAAATAACCATTATAAAAAATATATAAATAAATGTAAAAAAAAAAAGTTCTGACCGCCTCGACCAGACCATGAACCAGCCCAGACCTAGACCGGTTCGACCCGGTCCACCGTGGACCTGGTCACGAGTCTGGACTGTGTCTGGTGCCCAGCCGATCTGGACAAGCCGGTCCGACCCGTACCCGGTCAAAACCGGACCGTGGGCCGGACCCAGTCCCAATACACATCTTGATAAATACACCAAAAGCTTCTTCCACTTCTTCAAGACACCCATACGCCGTAATAACGTCCATGCTCTCACCCGAGCAACCCGAACCCGAATTCGAACCCGAAGATTATACGGATAGGGTAACGGATCCAAAACTTGGACCCGGCCCGAAAGCTGTTCTAAATGGTTAGGGAGCAGCACGTTTTTCGGACTGGCGGATATAAAATGATACATAGTCCCCAGCAATACAATACAGAAAAGTGTGCTCCTCTCTCTCTCTCTCTCTCTCTCTCTCTCTCTCTCTCTTCATCAGTCTCCCATCTATCCAAACACACCCAAATGCCAAAATTGGGCTAAATTTCTGAATCAATACCCACCGCCAGAACCAATATCTACTACTAGGTCTTTCTCTTCCTCTCCCATTTTCTTGATGATTATTATTATTATTATTATTATTATTATTATTGTTCCTTAATTTTATCAGAGGCTAAATGTTCTTCTCCATCATTTTTGTTGTTCTGAATATAATTGATCACTTTATTTTTCTGTGTTGATGATGTTTTATTATCATTAAGCTATTGGTGGGAGGAATGCTGTGATGTATTTATTTTAACCATCTGATATTGGTACCTAGAGTGATATTTGTTTCCCACAATAATATCAATACAATATCTCACCCTGATTTAGCTTCCTACCCTGTTAGTTTGGGATGATAATGGGCCTGGGTCGGTCAGTTCCTAAGAAATTTGGCCCGATCATACAAAACCTAGGCCCAAATACGGCCCACATACTTCCGTCCCAATTAACTATTTATTATTATTAGTTATCTTTTGTTTATCATATGACAATGTACTTACCCTATTGGATCATACACAATTGGTTATGTTTTGGTTGAATGCGGTTGGTTACGCTCTATGGCGGCTTATTTTGCACGGATACGAATACAACACGATACGGTAGGGACACAACAACACGTATACGACACCTATGTTGGTGTGTCCTACTGTATTTTATAGTGTTTGAGTTGTGTCTATCTGATATGTGTCTGAACTACATGAACCATATTGTTGGAGTGTCCGTGCTTCATAGATGCTGGCTAGATGGCTGTAGGTCGAAAGCCAGCAACTACCGAATGTGGTTGGCAGAACTCAAATGGCAAGACCGCTTAAATTGAGAGGGTGGTTAATATACATTGTATCATTGTACATTCCTTTCACTTTTGTCTTGATAATGAATTTGGTATACGAGTAAGCCATAAGGACTGGATAGGAAAGAGGGGTACTATGTGAAGGACCAAAGTCCAAAACATGTATTAATTTAAAGAGTCGCTACTTATAATCATGGGTTACCAACTCAAGAAGCATGAGTTGTAAACTTATGAGAGCACGAGTCATTAATCAAGAGCACGGCATTTCATTTCAAACGAGCACGAGTCATTACTTTTAAGCATAAGTCATGCTCCGAAGAAGCATCTGTTGTCGAGTTAAGAGAGCACGGGTCATCAATTAATAGCATGAGTCACAAACCCAAGAGTTCTTAACTATTACTTAATAACATGAGTTGTGTCAATTGAAGAGACTATCAGTTATCAATTAAAAGCATGAGTCACCAACTCAAGAAGCATGAGTTGTCAACTTAAGAGAGCATGATTAGTCACTTACTTGAGGAGATATAAACCCCTAACCTATTCATCATCATCATCCAAGCCTTCTGTCATCAGAATGGAGTCGGCTATGGAGCATAGGAAAGTTCCATAAAGGATTTGATAAACCTTTTTTATGACCGTCTGCTTACCTAACATTAACCCCTTATTTTGGTGCCAAATTTCTAACCAAGGTAGCTACGAGCATGAGAGGGTCATGCCATAAAATCTAGGTGGTCAGTTTGTGGGTAAGTAGACCTACCTTTTGGATATGCAGTTTAAGGTCATGCAATCAAGGAGCACCTTCCATGTTCCCCTAGACTATAAAGAGTCTAGACAAAAATGTAAAATGATATAATTTTTTATAGGGATTTGCATTCATCTCTTGACACATAAAGCCAAAGAGTGAAAAGTAATGACAATCCCCTAACCCCTAACCTATTTCAATCTCTAAATAAGGGAAAGAGACCGGCAAAGGAATAACAAGAGATAGTATAGAAGATGAAGGTTAAGAGGGAAAAAAGAGGCACTTTGAAGAAAAGATGACCTAGTGAAGGAAAAGAAGGAGCTCGTCACGGTGTAGGACATCACTTTTGGAAGATAAACCCAAGGTTATTAAGGAACTTTTAAACAATAAGGTCTTTAGGCGACTGATCCCTAGATTGCTAGTCATTTGGTTGTAGCGGTTTAAGGTAAGTAGGTTAATCATAGTTAATATTTTATATTTTTGTTAAATGCAAAAGACTACTTTTTGTCTACATTTTAGGTGTATAGTGAATGGTTATGAAATATGATTCTAGTTGGACAAAATTGTATGTCCGTGAATTGTTTCCAAAATTTAAAACATGTATGTTGCTGAAAGAGAGTTGTTTTATTCATGCAACATGTCTTGTCTTGTTGTGAAGTACCTACATATGTGTATGTTTTCATGTTGGACATGTAATCAGTGTTCTAAATGGCGGCCGTCTCGACCGTCTAGGCGGCGTCTAGGCGGTAGGCGGTCTCTCTCCGCACTGCTTTTCGATAGGCGGTGGAGTAGGCGGCCAATGGAGCTTTGGCGGCGTAGGTGGGCGCCTAGGCGGAGCAATACCTAACAAGATGTTTTGGCCAAACGGTTTTGTAAGCATTATGGACCTATGGTTTACTTTTACAAGACTAAAACTTTGTTCTACAACATAGTTATGCATGAAACATCCTTAAAATATATATATAATGCAAAAAACTGTGGTAAAATAGTAAAAAATATCATAAATGTATCAACCGCCTAGACGGCCTAGACGGTAGGCGGGTTCTTTCCGCCGCTCAGCCGTCTACCGCCATTTATTACCTTGCATGTAACTAAGATATTTTTGAGGCATGTTGCATGTGTCGGGGATACTCTTATCATGATGTTAAGTTATAGGATTTTAGTGAAAGTATTTTATATAGGGGAGGCATTTGATTCGTTTTGTCACCTCTTGTAGTGATCAACTAGTAATTCTGGCCATGTGCTTTAGTCCTTGAAAATTTAGGATTGGTTGAGTAGCGTTATGTTACATGCTAGCACTGTATTCATTACCTTCCTAATATCACAGAGTTTATATCTAGAAATGTCTAGAGATAGAACTTTAGAACTTGAATAACAAAACATGATATATCATTGTTTTATTCTGGATATGTGTTTTCACATAGTGGAGTGCTTGATAAGGTTCCTGCTTACGAACCATGAAATGCTTACCCCTTTATTTCACACAGTTGTTTCCAAAGTAGAGATTTGAGATCCTACTGATCATTTGGCAGAACATGAGACTTGAGTGTTGGGACTCATTAGTACCTCTTTACTTTTTTGCTTGTAGTTGTTCTTGTTTGGATAGTTAAGTTCAGAAGTTGAAACTCTCTTTATGTATAATATTGTGGATAAAGACGATTGGAAGGATGTAATACTTTTAATGCCCTTTAGGATGACTATTTTGGATGTGTTTGAGAATATACTTGTGGCTTATTTAATTGAAGATTCTTGTAGATATTATTATAATATATAGGTAGTAGGGATCTGGCAGGAAACTGTGCCTGTTATCATGCTACCATTGTGTACATGTTGGTTTTGAGGTGTGACAATATTTGACTGCAGTGTATTATTAAGCCGTTCTTGTTATGCGCTAGGTTCTTGTATGCGTTAGGTCCACGGGTGGTTAGAGATAAGTTGGAATTTTTGGACTATTAATCGTAATTCCGTGTCTGTTTAAATTCTTTGATTAATTGGCCACCCATCAATCGTATTAAGTTCCTAATTACTCGGCTAATTAATTTTCGATTAATCCTTTAGATCTTACAACACTAAAAACTCTCTTTTGTTTCTATTGTTTACTTTACTATTACTTGTCGTTTGCTAAATTGCTCTTGATTCATGTGTTATGGGATATAATCTGTTGCTTGTGAATGATGACTGATTTTCTCTAAGTGAACACTTGAGAAGCATGTTAAGATGCATTCTTTTTTTATTCTCTGTATTAAATGAAGCCTGCTTGTCTCAATGGGTAACAAGCTCTCTTTTCTGTCAAGCTTGGAATTGTCCATAGAGGAATTGGGTGTTGCACTGTTGTTAATTCCATTCTCAACACATTGGATTAAGAAGGGCCTCTGGCAAGCAGAAGTCGACATCATAAAGGTGATGGTGGATTTGATTAATTTAGAGAGCAGACCAATAAAAGATATGTTTAGGAGAGCATTTTTTGAAAGGAAAAACATAAAGAGGTGAGTAACCTATGATCCAGGTTGAGCATAAACTAAGAATTTCAAATGGTCCAGCTCAAGGTTCTCTGCAATGCGGAACACTCCAATACACGGTACTAGAACAAATACGCGGTACATTAGGGGTCCAGATACATGGTACGTTGGAGGTAGTTTGCTTCGGTACACTTATTCGGAACGTGGTACGTTGATAAGACACGTAGAACAATTTTTTAGGAGCACATGCAAATTCAATATTACATGGTTAAAATCAAATAAGTTCATTATTTTTAGGAGCACATATGTAACAAGCATATAGTTTTTATTTAAAACATAGCCCATTTATGAAATCTAAGACATTCCAAACTTTTAGGGCCCATTTGGATATGTTTTCTGAAATTTTGTTCTAAAAACAATTTTTCTAAAAAGAAGTTATAAGGTGTTTTCTGGGTATACAGATTCTGACTTTGCGTTTGGTTACTTTCATATGAAAAATGGTTTTAAGAAACAAAAGTTAAAAATACTGTATGGTAAAATCTTTTTATAAAATATATTTTTAATAAAAATGTATAAAATAATTCTGAATGTGTTGTGTCCATAATTTTGGTGTCCAGTCGGACACATTTCGTGGCCAGCCTTTGGATCCGATCCCAGGGTGTCCACACCCAAATTTTCGTATCTAGCACTGTTACACCCAAGTTCTTCTCTGGCGTGTCCATTTCTTCATTTCCTATGTCCGATATAGTTACAAAATCCAAATCCCTAAAATCTAATACAATTTTTCGACCCATTGTCCGACACAAGGACATATTAACCCTAAATTTAACACCGTGTCCAGATCTGACCCCGTCCACCACCGTGTTCTCCGACACCGTGTCCAGATATGCTCCGACCGAGTATTGACTGCACCCCTTCTAGCCGACGAACCCCAACGTCATCCTCCCCCTGCAGACTCTTCTTCGAGACGACGACCGTGTCCAGATCCGCTTCCTGATATGCTCCCTCCTCCGCATCTGGGTCCTACTCTGTCCTCATCGTCGACGAGACGACGACGACATCCTCTCCGCAATCGCTGAGGAACCAAACCTGAACCCTAATCCCTCGATCCCCATGGAAACCCCCAAATTCTTGGCGTCGAGAAGGCCTGCTCCGTCGAGGATGTCGAACCATGGTCTCGGCCTTGTACTGGTCCTCGACCACGGCAGTCAGCTAGGGTTTTGACGATGCCCGACAACATCGGAGTTCGAGGAGAGAGGATTTCGAAGAAGGCGAGGAGGAAGGGGAAGCAGATGGGGATCCAGAGGTTGGAGGTTGGTGGCGAGGCGGAGGGGGAGGGGGCGTGGAGAGAAATTTCTTCCTTTCAGAGAGAGAGAGAGAGAGAGCGTGGAGAGTTGGAATCGAGCAGATATGGAGAGAGCGTGGAGAGAGAGAAAGTGAGAGAGAGAGAGAGAGGACACCTGTCACCCAACGAGAGAGAGAGAGCGTGGAAAATGATTTATTCTTCTTCCAGAAAGCTACTTTTACTCACTTTCTGAAATCGATGTTTAAAAGGCGCTTTGGGATTTTTTTGGAATTTTTTTTAGAGTAGGGTGCAACGAAGTGCTATTTACTTGATTTTTGAGTTTGAACTCAAAAAGCTGAGTTTAAAAACGTAAGCAAACATACCCTTAGGGTCCGTTTGGATATGTTTTCTGAAATTTAGTTCTGAAAATAATTTTCTGAAAGTAAGTTATAAAATTATTTTATGAGTATAGAGATTCTGAGTTTGCGTTTGGTTACTTTCATCTGAAAAATAATTTCTAGAAATAAAAGTTAAAAATTTTATTTCGTAAATTTTTTTTAGAAAATAATTTTCATCTGAAATCTTTGTGCCCACCTTGCACTTAGCTTAATCTGTAGCTTGTTCGTCCTCGGGCGCGTTAGCGCACTACGACTTTGATGCTAGAGTTTGTTGTCCCTCTACTGTATCTTTGTGTCCTGTGTCCCTCCACTGAATCTTTGTGTCGTGTCCCTCCACCGTATCCGTAGTGACCAACAAGGCCACCACAATATCCCAAAACCTAACCCTAAGCTGGCGGAGATCGGTCGTCGTCCTCATCGACGACGTTGCTGGCGGAGACCCCGCCACCCGGAGGTCATCATGACCCCGTCCTCGTCGGCGACGTCCCAAACTCTAACCCTAAGCTGGTGGAGACCGGTCCTCCTCCTCCTTGTCGACTTTAAATCGGTCGTCGTCCTTCCGGAGGTCATCATGACCCCGTCCTCGTCGACGTCCCAAACTCTAACCCTAAGATGGCGGAGATCGGTCGTCGTCCTCGTCGACTTCAAACCAATCGTCGTCTCCATCATGACCATGTCCTCGTCGACGTCCCAAACCCTAACCCTAAGCTGGCGGAGATCGGTCCTCCTCCTCCCAGTGGTCATCATGACCCCGTCCTCGTTAATGTCCTAAACCCTAACCCTAAGCTGGTGGAGACAGATCGTCGTCCTCGTCGACTTTGACGTTGATGTAGAGGATCCGGCTCCAAAGGATCCGTCCTCATCGTTGATGGAGAGGAAGAGCTCATTCTAGTGCTCTATGGTTTTGGTAGAGGGGAGAGAGAGAGAAGTTTGAGAGAATCGAGGGGGGGGGGCACAATTGTTGTGATGGGGGAGTATGAGAATCAATTTTCAGAAAACGAGATTTCTCCTCTCTTAAAGCTGCGTTATAATGCAGCTTTTGAGGAAAAAAAAATCCTGAAACCAAATTTGGAAAACAGGTGCCAGACGCTATCTGCTGCACTATCTGCGTTTAAACTCAGAAAGCTGAGTTTAAACGGACAACCAAACACACCATTAGTCTCTAGCAACAAGCCCTAATCTTTCTTGCCCCTCTCCATCTTTCCTTCCCTTCTCCATCTTCTTTCCCCAACAATCACAACCATGACACCAGGGCATGCGATCAAACATTTGCAGGAAAAATGAATCAAAGATTGTTCATACGAAGCCAGAGACGATCTCAACATGTAGATGCAACCAAGTAAGTTCGTATAATATGTTACAATTTAGGTCACCGATATGTGCTACGTACCGGTACGCCGGCGAACCACATTACGGTATATGCAAACTAATACACGGTTTGCCACCCATATAGTGAATTCTAGTAACCTTGGTCCAACTGTGCCTACACGTTTATAGTAACTTTTCCAGAATGACATGATATCTATAATCAATAGTTAATTCTTTTAGAATACTAATAAAGTTTTTTGCATAAAGTCCCCCAAAACTTGTGTATTTTTAGTAAAATCCCTCAAATCATGTTAATTGCATATAAGTACCCAAAATCATGGAAAAATAGAGTTATGATTTTCTCTATATTTCTGTTTAGTTAATATGTTGCTTTATACATATAATTTTTGAAAACTCCTATCTTCCATGTACCTCTTGTGTGTTGTTTTATTGGGCCCCTATTCTATAAGAAACAAGAACAAGGCCACTTGTTACTTAGATCTCTTTCTATCAGGGAAATGTAGGTTCCACTCTAGCCTCAGACTCCCCTTGTTATGATTGATCCTCATTCCTATTGGTAAGGTTCATAAGGTGCCCAATTGTTATATATTTAGTCTTCTTTTACTCAGTCTGCTAAAATTGCAAAATATGTTTCTTGTTCATTCTTAGATACATTTCTATTTTCTTTGCTTAGAAACTTTTCAATTATCACTGGAGGTAAGTAAATTATGCTTCTATTTAATCAGGATCCGAATATCAAAAATCCTAATGGACTGTACATGTGAAGAATTTGGCAGAGTAATTACTGTCTCAATTTCTGATTATTACAGTTCCTAATTTTTTCGCAAAAATATCATCTATTTATTTTGATGAAAAGCTCTTGCTAGGTTAGTTTCTTTGGTTACCATAGTGAAAGTAGTAAATGGTGGTTGTTCCTGAAATGTATCAGGGGCTAATACTGTTTTTTTTTTTCTTTCATTTTTTCTGAAAAAAGTCGATCAATCTTGTCTTCTGTTCAAATTTATAGTTGTTATTATGAGTGTAACATTTGTTAATGTTGCTTCTGGACTCGAGGAAATGTGAATTTGTTGGTACTGTCCAAATCCAAACAGTCTTGTAATTACTTATAATTGGGTTCATAGTCTCATGATGCTTTTGGGTTCCCAGTCTTGTAATTACTTATATTTGGGTTCATAGTCTAGAACAATCCATACGGTAAAAGTTACTTTTGCATTTTGCTAGTTTGTTGTCGATTGTTTCCATTTCTTCCTCATTTGATTCTCATTACTGGTGGAATGCTTTGACACATTTTAGCTATTTGATAGTATTACCTAATAACATGATGAGTCCTTGCCTCTATTGTGTATCTAAACGTAAATTAAATCCCATCAATAACGCTACTGTGCAAATTTCCTTTTTGTTTATGCTCACGGCTATTTGCTTGTTTGTTTCTTATGATGATTGCTTTATCGAGATGTGTGAATAGAACGAGTAAGAAGCATGTTATGATACCTTTGCTTTTCTATATTGTACAGGGGCAAAGCTTGCTGTCCTGAAGGTTGAGTTCAGAATGGGTTCGGTCAGAGACGGTGACTGGGATGAAGTATATTCGGTAATTGGGGACAAGGGAGAAGTTGGCTTCTTGGACTTTGAGGATGACAGATCTCTACATGGTTACGATCTACTAGAGGAAGGTCCTGTTGTAATCTCTTCTCCATTCCCTTTTATAAATGGTAAGCCTCAATCTGCTCTCGTCGGTGAAACATTAGCAGACTCTATCACTATTAAGAACACAACTGGAGACTCAAGAGAATTGTGGAGCATTAGGATCTTTTCTTCAAGCCCTGAAGATTCTTATTTGCTTTCACTGATGAAACCTCCATCAACTGATGCTGACGAGGAATCGCTTCGTCGCTTCGTGGGCTCTACGTCTTTGGAAGATAGGGTGCTTCAACCTGGCCAAACTCTCACTATTTGGATTTCATGCAGACCAACAGACATTGGTTTGCAGACTTCAGTCATCCACTTTGATTTGGGAGAAGAGAAAATTGAACGAGTTGCCTTCTTATTAGCAGAAGATAAGGTATCACAAGCACTGTTTTCTGCCAAGCCCTACACTAGAGCTCCCTCACGGGGAAAGAGATTTAGTCAAGGCCAGTATGTGGCTGGCAATCGCCCACCTCGGAAATCTTCACAGGGTTTCAAATACAACCTTCCCCAATATAATATACCCCAGGATATCCGTGAAATTATTGAGAGTAAACAAGTTCCTGATGTCATAATGGAAGGTCTAAACCGTAAGGACTATGTGAACTTTTTCAGCACACTAATTTTCATGGAAGAAATCCATCTGGAGGTAATAATAAGATACTCCTGAAGGTTGTTTTTCATTCTCTGTGTGGTGGTCGCCTTGTTTTTCTTGCTTCAACTTTTTTCTTTTCTTTTTCCCTTCTCTAGGAGGAGATGAGGGCCCATGATATGGAATGTGTGACAATGAGGAGGAGAGGAAACCATTTCTTGTCTCTTGAGGTCCCTGCATTAGCTGAGAGAAGGCCTTCTCTCGTTGTTGGTGACTATATACTTGCCCGCTTAGTTACTAGTGATAGCAAAAATGATAACCACCCTTATCAGGTTTGTGATTAACTTGATACATCTTATTTTATTTTATTTAATGAATGTTATAACTTGTAGACGTAGAGAATGAGCCACTCTAATCGTGAATCCTTTTGGGTTATTTGTTCAGGGTTACATTCACAGAATTGAGGCTGACGAAATATTTTTAAAATTTGATAAAACTTTACATTGGAGTCACCGAGATGACGACCTTTACAATGTGAGTTTCTCATACAACAGAATGAACATGAGAAGGTTGTACCATGCAGTTAAGAGTGCAGAAAATTTAGGCCCTGATATTCTCTTTCCATCTCATTCACCGCGTAAAAGGGTTATCGAAACAACACAACTGAGACCATTAAATCAAAATATTAACAGGGAGCAAGCACTCTCTGTTGAAAAGATCCTTGGCTGCAGAGGAGGTCCCCCTTACGTCATCCATGGACCTCCAGGTACTGGAAAGACCATGACGATAGTCGAGGCTATATTGCAGCTCTATACATCCCAGAGAAAAACAAGGATTCTTGTATGTGCTTCTTCCAATAGCGCTGCTGATCATGTGTTGCAGAAACTCTTTGATCGGGAGGAAAGTGGAGTTCGAGAAAATGAACTATTCAGGTTAAATGCAATGAGCCGTCCATATGAGGATGTTAAGCCTGAGTTTATTCGTTTTTGCTTCTTTGATGATATGGTCTTTAAATGCCCTCCTGTCAAGGCCCTGTTGCGTTACAAGATCATTGTTTCTACTTACATGAGTGCATCTCTACTGTGTGCCGAAGGCATTCGTAGCGGCCATTTCACACACATTTTCTTGGATGAAGCTGGTCAGGCTTCTGAGCCCGAAACAATGATTCCTATATCAAACTTGTGTGCAAGGGAGACTGTAATCGTCCTTGCAGGAGACCCAAAGCAATTGGGGCCAGTAATTTATTCTAAAGATGCAGAAAGTTATGGGTTGGGGAAATCATACTTGGAGAGGCTTTTTGAGTGTGACAATTATAATGGTGGGGATGAAAACTATGTTATTAAATTGCTGAGGAACTATCGCTGCCACCCTGCAATCTTGGAGCTTCCTTCAGATCTTTTCTATGATGGTGAACTGATAGCTTGTAAAGAGGAAACAGAGGAGACTGAGTTGGCCCTTTATGATTTGGTGGATCTCCCAAATAATTCATTTCCTGTCCTTTTCATTGGAATTCAAGGATGTGACGAGAGGGAGGGTAGTAACCCGTCGTGGTTTAATAGGATTGAGGCTAGTAAGGTGGTAGATATCATAAGAAAATTGAATAATGACATTGATTTAGATGATGGTGATATTGGAGTTATCACTCCATACCGTCAGCAAGTTCTTAAGCTAAAGAAAGCCTTCGAATCACTCGATATGCCAAATGTGAAAGTTGGGAGTGTTGAACAGTTTCAGGGGCAAGAAAGACGAATAATCATTATATCTACTGTGCGTTCAACTATTAAACATAACGAGTTTGATCGAGTATACAATTTAGGATTTCTTAGCAACCCTCGAAGATTTAATGTTGCTATCACTCGAGCAAAATCCTTGCTTATTATTGTTGGGAATCCACACATCATCAATAAGGTACTTACCATTGAAATACTTTATGTTTATCGTGATTCTTTAATTTGCTTTCCTAGATATACTCTCTGATTTTTAAAGGTATCTGAACAATCATTTTCCATGAGCTTTTTTGTGTGTGCATATTATCAGTCTCTTCACTTGTTCTTAGTTCCTTCTATGTCATACAGTCACATGATGGACACTAGTCACTTTCTTATTAGCACTTCTTACTATCAATCCCATGATCCCAAGTGCTAGATTAATTAGAATGCTGTATGTCTGTTATACCAGGAATTTCGTACTATGACAGTAGGAACCAACTATTCATGTGTCTATCATAGCAGGAAATAAAATATCATTGTTTAGTACTATGACATAGGTGAATATATCTGCTACTAGTGGTTGGATTTGCTTATTGGCATGTAAATCGGTCAAACCTTTTATCCTACTTCAACATTTCAAGAATGGCAGGTGTGTCCGTTACTATACTTGTCTGATTCCAACAATATAATAAGTGTATCCTCGAGTCATAATTGTCCAACAAATATTTTCATTTTCTTTGTTTGATTCTTATAATTGTTACATGTATCACAAATTTCCATAATAATTTCCCCATTTTTTAAAAGCTAATATACTATCTGTAAGCATCTAATATTACCATGCTGTTGAAGGCTCATGATATTTAAATTTAGAACTTGGGCACGTATAATACTGTAATTCCTATGCATGGTACACACTGCACCTAGCTTGAAGTCTAGATCACGTAGTTTCTGAAAGCTCTTAGAAGAAGTAATTCAGTTTACTCTATATTATTGATAACAAAGAAAAAAAAACTAGAATATATAGGGAGACATGACAACATATTTGTTATTGAATCCCTTGATTCTAGTAACAGAAAAACATATTATTATAACAGAAAAACAAATTATTGACTAACTACTTAAGGAAATAAATCAAGAATAAAAATCTGAAACTAATCCCTATAAATCAGGAACTAATTTGTTGATTTTTCTCCTAACTATCCGACACCTCCCCTCAAGTTGGTGCGTAAATATCTATCATGTCCAACTTGCTGACGAAAAACTCATAGTAGCTTTGAACAATCCCTTTGTGGGAATATCACCTATCTGTTGCACTGTTGGTACGATTGACATACAAATAACTCATGCTTCAATCTTCTCCTTTATAAAGTGTCTCTCAACTCCAACATGCTTTGTTTTGTCATTTTGGACTGGATTATGTGCAATGTTAATCGCTGTCTTTGTTGTCACAATATAACTTGATAGACATGTTCACATCTTTGTTTAGTTCCCTTAAGACCTGTCTCAACCACAATAATTCATATACTCCATGAGCTATTGATCTGTATTATGTTTTTATACTACTTCAGACAACTACAATTTGTTTCTTGCTTCTCCAGGTTACTAAGTTTTTCATAGAAAAATACAATATTATGATGTTGATTTTCTATCTGTATCTGAGCCTGCCTAGCCCGCATATGTATATGCCTCAATACTCCATTGTTCGTTCTTTTTGAAGAATGGACCCTTTTATGGACTGTGTTTCAAATATCTCAAAATTCGGTATACAGCTTGATGGTGTTCTTCATGAGAAGAATGTATGAACTGACTTACAAGGCTTACTGCAAACGTGATATTAGGTCGCGCGTGTGACAAGTAGATCAACTTCCTAATGAGATTTTGGTACCGTGATTTGTCCAATGGATTACTTTTGACATTCTCAAGTTTGTGATTTTGATCAATTGGAGTATATGCATGGTGACATCAACTCATTCCAATTTCTTTGAGAAGAAATAACATACTTTCTTTGTGACACTGCTATTCTCTTTTTCGATTGAGCTACTTCCATTCCAAGAAAGTACCTTAGTGAACCCAAGTCTTTGATTTTAAACTCTGAGCCAAGACACATTTTTAGTCGTTGCATCTCAACCATATCATCTCCCAACAAAATAATGTCATCCACGTAAACTATGAAAACAACAATCTTTCCATTGGATGAAGGTTTTGTGAACATAGTGTGATCGATCTGCCAGTGTGATCGGTCTGCCCCTGCCCATAGCCTTGGCTCTTCATAAAATGTGTGAACTTTTTGAACTAGGCCATTAGTACAAGAATTTCTTCGGTTTGCAAAACTTCGACCCAAACATTTTATCAAAGCCTGGTGGTGGATCCATGTGAACTTTTTTCTCCAAGTCTCCATTAAGGAATGCATTATCACATCCAGTTGTTGTTAAGGCCAGTCAAGATTGGTTGCAATTAACAATAGTACGCTGTATTTAGCTTTGCTTAAGGGGCAAAGGTTTTGAGGTAATCAATATCGTATGTCTGAGTGAAACCTTTAGAAACCAAACTGTCACGTCCCGATCTCACAGGATTGAATAGTCGCAACTGGGCATGATACCGTAAAACCCTAAGTTGCGTTTGTACAAGGCACGAACTTACACAATAACAAAATAGACTAAAATGAGATAGAAACAAGAGAACTTTAATGTAGAAAACTAAATAACAACAATAAAGCAAGAACATAATATCTTTTATTCATAACTTACAACATTACAAAGAATTTTAATAACCAACTGAATATGCATATTTTGGCTTACAATTTTTGAACCGAAAAGAATTACAATGACTTTGTTCCATACATTACATCATTTTATAGAAAAACAATGATGCTCCTTCAGATCTCAAGTTTCCAAGGATGGGTGTCTTCTACCATCTCAGAAGATCTAGCACATGTGGGGGAAGGGTTCAATACACCGGAGAATCCACTAATGAGGGACAAAACTAAGCATTCACTAAGTAATTATGTGAGAAATTATTGCTTTTAACAATGGTCTTTCTATTTTTTTTTTACCAACTTTCATTTCATACCAATACAATTCAAGAGTTATATTTAATTTTTGAAAGCTTAATCAAAAAACATATTTTCTTTTTTCATTCATTCAATTTCATGTACTATATCTATTCCTTTCCACTTTAACACGTAGCATATTTCTTAAACTATATTCATTTTTAGGGACATGTTAGCAACATTTTATTGAAATACGATTCTTTCTTATTAACACAACATCAACAATTCACTTTGTACAAATTCTTTCTTAGGAGCAATTCATAATAAGAAACATAAGTAATATAAAACATCACTTATACATTGATTCTAATCCATAACCAACTATTCATCCCTGCAGCAAACAAGTATTATAACAATTTGCATATATATAATTTCATGTTCGTCTTTGCATCAAACTGTTAGACTTGTGATAATGTTGCCCCTCACATGCGACCTAACTACATGATGATACATGTATGACTTTCCATAATTAGAAGTTGGTCCGTACAAGCCCCTCTCTCTAATAGACACGACACATCTTTGATCGCAGGGACGTACAAACCTCAGGGTGTCCCATTCCCTCCTAGGCCGATACGATACTGGTGTCCCAAAAATCGATCTAGCGATTATACCTTGTGCACAAGTTATTCAAGACCAATGAATGAATGCAACTTCTATCAGATAAAACAATACGATGCAAGAGTTAAATGCCAAAAAATATTTTCTTCTTTCTTTCAAACAAAAGAGCCGTAGCTATGTTCTTTCTTTCTTTTTGACTGCCAAGCCGTGTTCTTCCTTTCTTTCCTTCATATCGTTTACTTACAAACAATATAATATTTCTATACAATTCTATCTTTAAAGCATATAATAAAGAAACATGGAATTTTTTTTTCTTTCTATACGCATAGCAGAGGTCTTTTACTTGTATTAACAGTCTAACTCAAGCATGTGATTCTTTCTATCTATCTTTAACAAGTGTAACAATAGTTCATTATAAATATAGAGTCTCATTCTTTCTTTACAACAAATATAGCAACCGTTTTTTCATTTGTATTCACAATCTATAACACTAGCATACAATTCTTTTATTAAGGGAAAAGTTCATGTACTATCATTCTAATGATTTCGGATTTTATTTCTTAGCATCAAAGCATGTATCCATTCTTTATGGATTCTTTATTAATCGTGAAAGAATCATGAAGTCATGTCCACTCACCCATGATGAAACGTCTTTATGTCCCAACAATATAGCTCTTACTGAAGGCTTCTTCCTACTTGAGCCAATAAACAGACATCTATATCAATATAATGTTATCTCTAGAAGCGGAACATTACATAAGACACCATTGAGAAAAAAATTTCGTCCTCAAAACTTAGAGAATAAACTTACCACTATCCTAAGCGTCGATAGTCATCCCAGCCCTATTACCAATCAATAAAACTCACAATCAATAAAACGTACTAGCATCATAGAAAATATTTACGGACTTATTGTATAAATTTTTTTATCTCATCAACAATATCAAGGAGGCTAAGAAATTTTCAATCAATGAGACATCTTCGAATTGAAATAAATCGAGGGAGGGCCAAAGTAAATGAACCTAGCGCTCTGATACCATTATGTCACACTCCGATCCCACAAGATCGAATAGTTACCATTGGGCGTGATGTCGTACAAGTCTAAGTTGCGCTTGTACAAGGCACAAACTTGCACAATAACAAAATAGACTGAAATGAGATAGAAACAACAGAACATTAATGCAGAAAACCAAATAACAACAATAAGGAAAGAACATATTCTCTTTTATTCATAACTTGCAACAATTATAAATGCTTTCAATAGCAACTGACCATGCCAATCTTGGCTTACAACTTTTGAAACTAAAAAGAATTACAATGACATCGTTTCATGCATTACATCCATTTATACAAAAAAAAAATGATGCGTCTTCAGATCTCCGACTTACGAGGATGAGGGTCTTCTACCGTCTTAGAAAATCCAACAGAAAATCCAGCACCTGTGGGGGTGGGGTTCAGTACACTAAAAAACTCACCGGTGAGGAACAAAAACTACACTCAACTGGAAGCATTCACTAAATAATCATGTGAAAAAATATTGCTTTTAACGGTGGTCTTTTTATCTTTTACCTACTTTCTTTTCATGCCAAAATAATTCAAGAGGCATATCTCATTTTTGATAACTTAATTAAAATCCGTATTTTCTTCTTTCATTCACTCAAGCAGGTACAATTTCATGCACGATATCTATTCATTTCTACTTTAACACGACATATTTCTTAAATCATATTCATTTTTAGGGACATATTAGCAACATTTCATTGAATATAATACTTTCTTATTAACACAATAACATTAATTCACTTTGTACAAATTCTTTCTTAGGAGCAATTCATAATAAGAAATATAAGCAATAGAAAATATCACTTTTATAGTAATTCTTTTCCACATTGGACTATCCATCCCTGTAAAAAAACAAGGATTAGAACTATATATATATATATATATATATATATATATATATATATATATAATTTCATGTTCGTCTCTACATCAAATGTTAGGCTTACAATAATGTTATCTATAACATGCGGCCTAATTACATAATGGTCCATGGGTGACTTTCCATGATTAAAAGTTTGAACGTATAAGTCCATCTCTTTAATAGACATGATACCCCCTGATCGCGATGACGTACAAGCCTCAAGGTGTTTCATTATCTCCTAGTCCGATATGATCGGGGTGTCCCAGAAATCGATCGAGAGATAGACCTTGTGTACAAGTTGTGTAAGACCAATGCATGAATGCAACTTCTATCAGATAAAACAATGCGATGCAAGAGCAAAGTGCCAATCCTTCTTTCAAACCATAGAGCCGTAGCTCTATTTTTTTAAATTTCTTTCTGACGGCTAAGTCATGTTCTTCATTTCTTTCCTTCATATCATTTACTCACAAACAATATAATATTTCTATATAATTCAACCTTTACAATATACAATAAAGAAACATGGAACCATTTTTTCTTTCCATACGCATAGCATAGTTCATTCACTTGTATTAACAGTCTAACTCAAGCATGTAAGTATTCCTGTCTATCTTTAACAAGTAAAGCAACAAGTCATTATAAATACAAAGTCTCATTCTTTCTTTACAGTAAGCATAGCAACCGTTCTTTCATTTGTATTCACAATCTATTACACAAGCATGCAATTCTCTTATTAAGGACATACAAAGTTCATTTACTATCATTCTAGTGATTTCGGATTTTATTTCCTAGCAACAAAGCATGCATCCATTCTTTATGGATTCTTTGTTAATCGTGAAAGAATAATAAATTGACGTCTTAACTACTCCCCTATGATGAAACGTCTTCGCGTCCTAATAAGAGAGCTCTTGTTGAAGACTTTTTCTTACTTAAGCCAGTAAACCGACATCTATATCAATATAATGATATCGCTAGGAGCGGGACATTACACAAACAAGCCTTGTATCTTTCCAGTGATCCATCTGGCTTATACTTGGTCGTGAACACCCATTTGCATCCAACCGTTTTCTTCTTCTCTGGTAGATCTACTACTTCCCATGTTTTAGTTTTTTCAAGAACCTCATCTCCTCAAGAATAGTCTTCTTCCACTTAGGAACCTGTAGAGTATCATGTACATTCTTTGGAATGTCCATATACGACAATTGTAAAGTAAAGACAAAAAATAAGAGATTTTTTTGTAAGAGACAAAGTTTGACATAGAATGTTTGGTTAAGGATCTGACACCTTTTCAACTAGCAATGAAAACATTAAGGTGAGGAAAACTAAACTCATGTTGGTTGACTTAGAATTAGAATGATTATCTTGAATTTGGTCTATCTAGAAGTTACTTGAAGATTCAGTAGAGTTATGACCAACTTTTGGTTCAGGTTCTTGACAATGCTCTCGAATTTGTTTCCTCTGTGAGTAGACAAGGAGTTCTCGGGTATCCATTTTGTCCCATTGTCTGAGCTAAGTAAGATTATGAGATGATCCCATAGAATTTGGACCTGGATTTCATTACTTAAAACACTAGTATCTGTACTTATGAAAATTTTGACATTGAGATTCTCTAGTTGGACTCCATCTTAGTACCCTACATCTTCCCATTGTGTCTCCCCATGAAGATGAGTTTCAAAGGACGGTTGGGACTCAAATAATGTGGCATCCATAGTGACAATTTTTTTTTAGAATATCATGATAATATTTGTATCGTTTCTGAAATGGGACGTACAAAAAAAAATACATTTTCTTGCTATAGGCTGTTACTTTCCTCGTTTTTTATCGTTTATACGTAAAAAAATAATGCAGCTAAACAATTTCAATGACATGTTATGGAACAAATTTGACAATAAGAAACTTTGTTGGAGGATTTAATGGTTTTTTGAAATTTTAATATCTTTGTAGGCATTTGCTTTATAGGGTATGTAGCCGTTAGAATTAATGCACCCCATAGATACTTAGGAACTTTATTATTTGAACACCAGGCCCCAGCCACTTCTAAATGTATTTGTTTTTTTCTGTTCAACCACACCATTTTGTTGTGTCATTATAAGAACTTTGATGTACCATAACATTTTCTAAGAAAAATTGCCTAACCTTGTTAAAATATCCTTTGCTATTGTTACTCCTGAAAATCTTTATCTTTTCTTGAAACTCTATTTCCACCATTTTGTAAAAAAATTTGAAAACTTTTTCAATGTCAGACTTATCCCTTAGCAAATATACCAAATTTACTCTTGTGTAATCATCAATGAAAGTAGCAAACCATTTTTTTTCGAACTTGTGAAAATCCTAGAAGGTCCCTATACCTCACTATGGATAAATGGTTTTGATACTTGATATGTTTTGGGGGAAAAAGGTACAATGATATTTGGCAAATTCACAAAACTCACATTGGATGAAGATAGACTGTTATTTGTGAATAAATTGGAAACAAGTGCTCTAAATAATAAAAAATGGATATTCTATTCTATAATGTCATATCATAACATTATTATCAACATAAATAGGGTTCAAACATCTACTTTGAACCAAGGTTCAAAGTATCGGCCTATAGTATCGGTATCGGCCGTATCAAATCGGATTTGAATGTGTCTGATCCAACATTCGTACAAAATATCGGTATCGGCCGATACACAATAAAATTCTATTGTATTGGCCCGTATCGGACGATAAGTATCCGATACAAACCGATTCGGACCGGTACAGACCGATATAAACCTAAATCGGCCCTAAATCGAATGATTCCATCCGAAATTCGAAAATCGAATCTTACGATTTCAGACACAAGCAGATTTTCGATAAAAACAAATGATTCTTCTAATCCCGTAAAAAGAGGCATCAAATTCAGCAAAAAAGGAGGAATAAAGAATTAAAATTACAGCAGTGGAAGAATTCTCAATAATTGACACAAAAACCTATAAATAAGATTTAAATTCATTGAAAAATTACCTTTTTTAGAGGATACCACCACCGCCGCCGTATTCCCTTGTTGAGGAAACGAAAGTGGAGACGAGGAGGTGGAGAGCCCATAGAGAAAGGGAGGAGGAGAGGAGAGAGAGAATCGATGACTCTCTTCCGGAGAATGCGGTGGTGAAGAGACAAGGTCCGAAGAATGCGGAAGGAGAGGAAATGGAGGTGCATGTTTCTCTCTCCTCCCGTTTATATTTATTTGGTTAGGGTTTGGGTATTGGGGTGGGGCCAGTTGTAAAAAAAAATTGAACAGAAGAAAACGTTTGGCTGACCGTTAGTTAGGAAGAGTATTAGGGTGGGGTTCACTTGTTTTTTAAAAAATGAACAGAAGAAAACGTTTGGCTGACCATCCATTTGATTCGAACTGAGACCTCTGAATACAAGTCCTAACTCATACCATGCAATTGAACTTTAGTGTAATAACATATACATTTTATGTAACTTATGAATAGATAATTGTCCAAGAAAGCTTTATTATATATTTTTTATAGCTTCGTTGTAAATATATATGTGTATATAAATGTTAATGTATCTAACTTTATGAATTATTATTGTTATTATATATATATATATATATATATATATATATAAATTACCTATGACTATTTATTTAATATTGTTGATAGTGTCGATACCAAAAAATTCAATACTCCGATTCGATACTGTCGATATCGATACTCATACAAAGTGTCTGATATCGATACGGATACCGATACTTTGAACTTTGCTTTGAACTTGTTTTCATACTTCGGTTCCATCTTCAAAGACAGAGAGACCTCCCTTCAGAGACCTCCCTCCACTTTCTCTAGCACTGCCAATCATCATTCCAGAGACCAGTTCTTGAAACTCACACCAAGTGTGATTGAAGTTAACACGACATGAAGATCATTAGTTAATTTGCTAATTAACAAAAGATTACATGACAATTTAGGCACATAAAGGACATTACACAGGTTTAAGGAAGAAGATATAAAAATATATCATAATCTAGTGATTGTTGAGAGTGATCCATCGATAATCTTGTTTTTTCCCTGGCATACGAATCATAAGTGGAAAAAAAATTTAGAACAATATGATCAGTTGCAAGTATTTTGAGTAAAGATATATTTACAAAATGGAACTTACTATTATTTCCTACAAATGGTTCTCACTACAAAAGCTCTTATCTATGTATTTTAAACAATTCGTTAAAAAGAAGTTAACAAATTGTGGTATCGATACTTTTGACCCTACTTGTTGGATGTGATGGATCTCTTTTAGACTAAGAGTTGTTGACCTTCGTCTGTAGAAGTAGAATCTGAGAGCAATCTTTGAAGGATGTAGTTATTAAATACATGCATTAGGCCTTGCCGACTTGTTCAAAAGCACATCTGATCAAGTTCACGCTATCATTTGAATAATGCAGGATGTAGCTATTAAATACATGCATTAGGAAGTAGGAACATGGCCTCACTAGGTGCCAACATAACTACAGGATATGATCCCCAACTCTTGAGGATAAGCCCTACTTTTCCATATAAGGTACAACAGTTTAATATCAGAGTGAAGCCCTCCACTCTTCAGTGGGCCCAAATGGCCACTCTAGGTACGATGGTCCAATTGCAAGAACCCCTCCTTACTTTGCTACACAGGACCCACATCCACCAAATACAATAGTGTAGTTACAAGACCCTGCGTACTCAACTCCATGTAATGCACCACACAGGCTATACTATGTATGTTGAACCAACGGCAACATACCGGTAGCCCAATATGTTAGTTACTTGTAGGTTAATGCGGTAATCAAATAAGAGTAAGGACCTCCTTAAGAATTAATAAGTTGCTTCTATTTTTTCCTCAATTCTTTTTCTTGTCCCTTTCCATTCCAATTCACCATTTTATGTCTTTCTATCTGTTGTTTAAGTGGCTGCTTCGTAACGGTTTGTTCACCAGTTTTTGGGTATTTTTGAACCGATCGTTTATGAAGTGCTTTAAAAACTCCTATTTGTTAATTTTTTTGATACACTAGTTTTGTTCGGCTCAAAAATCTTCCAAAACCGATGTAATGTAATTTTAGGTGTCTTTATAAACACCCCAAACCGATAGATTTTGAGGGATTTTATTATTTTATTTCATTTATATCCTCACACAAAATATATAATCATAACTACCAATATCATACACTATTTTTTTCTTTCTCATCTGTGTTTCTTTTCTTCTTCTTTCAAATTACGGCTACTTTCTCCTTTTAAAATCTCTCCTAATTTCATCCAAGCGTTTCTATTATTTCATGTGTTTCTATTATTTTAATCAAATATGGACTTCTTTTTTTCTGAGAAGGTGAATAATATCCCAACTAGATTTGTAACAAGAAAGTACATATAATAGACTTGCTAAATTCTTTACTGAATCAGTTGAAGATCCATTCACAAAATTAAATAGAGTTCGACATTAGAAATAAAATTTTGGAATAACTTTTGTTTATATATGGGCATATAGATAATTTTATTCATGTAATTTTTTTTAAATCGTTCATTAATGAATTACCAAGCATGAATTTGACTGGTTTAAAAACTACTACTTAAAATCACCCAAAACCGAATCCCTCGTAACCGTTCATAACTGATATAAGCGTGGGTGTACTCTACTTCTACTTCAATCTGAAAATTGGACTGATTTCATAACCTCTACTTCTACAATTGCAAATCAGACCCTAAGGCAAGAACCATCAAAGAGGTTTATCTGAAAATTGTTACCTAAATCAACCAATCAAAATAATCATCGCAAACCTATTAGTAAGGCTCTACCTCAATCTTATCCTTATCCTCTTTAATATTTGATAAATTGTCCATCTTTTCACATGTATATATATGATATAAGTGTGGGTGTACTCTCTGAGGTATCCTCTCTTGTGTCTTTTATCTTTCTCCCGAACACTAATTTCATTCACTAGTAACATGTACGTGCATTGCACGTGCGTAAAAAAATGTTTAAAAAAATTGAATACAAAGTTATTATAAATATTATCGTTCCTAAGAATCGAACTCAAGCAACCAAAAAAAACACTTCTTCTTAACCACTTGAATTAGAATTGTTTATGTGTAAATTAATAATATTAGGTAGTTAAATAATTAGTTATTTTGTAAAAAAAAGTTAGTGGAGTATTTACATACGGCTTAGACGGCTCAGTTTTGAGTCGTTTCCAATCCTCATTATAAGAGTAGAGATATTGAGCAAGGAGTTTCATTGAGCTTTATACACATGGTTTATCTAGGTCATTAAATCGATGATCGACATCGTTCAACATAATCAAATCATTCTTAATTGCCTACAAATAAAAAATAAGTGGATTTGATAGTTCGGAACCCATGCATCAAGTGAAACATTTAACTATGTGTTCACTATGAGCGAAATCTATCGTTGTTCTTATCCCTTTGATAAACTTAATGCATGGTAGGAATATATGTCACTTTATGTTTAATTTCTAGACAATCAAGGATGTGTAGATTGCAATATATTGTGTAGAGCATCAATTAGATGGCAAAGATGGACCGTATATATCGAGCTCAACAAAACACCTTGCTCAACATAATATATCTCTCTCTCTCTCATTTAGGAATATGTGCCTATCCGTTTACCCTTATATATATACTACTGGACTTAAGCTCTAGTCTTTTATTACACCTCCCAAGATTGTGTTCGGATCTATTTTCTACACATCGTTTCTCGATTCTTGCGTCTGTTGCATCCCTCTTCAATTTTCCGTCCGCACATACATCCATTGCACTTTCCACTCAAACTTGACTCGTTCACACCATAATCGTCTAGTCAGGAAAACCTTTCCTCTAGGTTTGACTCTCAATCAGTTGCTACACCTTGGTTCATCACCCCTTTAATATTTAAGAGAATATCGCGTCAATGGTCCGACCTGGTTTTTCGGATCCTTGTCTCCAAAACTTGACCACTTAGGCCAATGCTTATATATCGCCGACCTATGCCCATGTCTTATCACAGAATGACTCTCCCCATTTAGGCTAATCTTTTGTGCACGTCTACTATTGATGTTGATTGCCACCATACAATTAAGGATGACATTTTGGATCCGACCCGCCAACCCGCATCCTTAGACGGGTTTGAGTCAGAGTTAAACGGGTCCATGCATCAACAAGTCAACCCGTATTATCTGCTTAAATAAGTAGGTCAAGTTCGAGTTTAGGTTATTTACCCGTTCAACCTGGTTTGACTCGCTTTTTGAACAGGCTGGGTTCATCCACATCGGACTATCCATTTTGGAAACCCGATGACCCGTTTATATTTAATAAGATCTCTAAAGCAAAATCATATTCTTATTTTTTTTCATGTTTCATCCCGCCGCATTTCACTAATGACTACTAAGTCTCAAAGGAAGAGACCATAATCCCATTCCAACCTTCACATCCAGATCTCAACTTTGTTCTTCTCCTTCGATCTCGTCACCGTTCTCTCGTAGACCATCTCCGACCCGACGTCCAAGTCAGTCTACCTGCATCTCACCTCCTCCATCATCACCAATAATAGGGGGTGAGCATTCGGTTAAATCGGTTTCAACCGAACCGAATATTCCGAAACCGATTAAACCGAATCCAAATCGAATTTACGAGAAACCAATCTAAACCGAACCGAATTTCTTGTTCAGTTTAATTGATTGGACAATTTTTTTATGTGGGCGGGACAGAACAGTCTGGCTTTTATGTGCTTAAAAAAAACTATACACAAATTTACAGAAAAATTCAAAGATAAAAAATAATCCAATAAAACATGACAAAGAACACTCAAACTGCTTACATAAGCTTTCTCGAGCCTTCCATAGTGATCCATATTCATCACGTCGAGCCTTCCAAAAGAAAAAAAAATGAACATTTAACACAAGAAGAAAAGAAACAGAACATTACTTCACTCAATCTTGGTTGATTCTCTGTGTCCGTCAATCCTGGACACATCGACACACCACAAACCCCAAATCCAAAGAAATCAACCAAGAAAAACCAAACTGTAACCTCCACCGCTCGTCGACTCCGGAGATGTTTCCCTTCTCCGGCCAGATTCGGCGTTGATCCGCCGTCTTATTCGCGTAACCACTCTTCGTAGGACTCCGTCTTACTCACACAGATCTGCGACCCCGTTCAGATCTCGAGCCGGTGTAATTTCCTAGTGGCCGGAGTCTGGAGAGAGGAGAGGAGGTTAGAGGCGGCTAAAGGTGGGACCGTAGGAGAGAGTGTGGAAAGAGATCGAGAGGAGATATTAGGAGGGGAGGTGACTCAGACTCAGAAGAAATGAAAATTTTTGAAGGAGAGAGAAGGTTACTGAGAGAAATGATCTTAGGGTTTTCTTGTTTTATATCACTGATTTTTAGTGAGGCTATTATAGTAATTTCACATAGCTTATTCGGATTTCGGTTTTAAACAGAAACCGAACCCGTAAACCGAATACAAAACCGATAGCCGAATAACATGAAATTGGGAACCGAAACCGAACCTAATGGGTTTAGACCCGACCCGAATTCTTTATTCGGTTCGGGTCGGTTTTCGGTCCAAAACCGTTTAATGCTCACCCCTAACCAATAATTCTCAAACCATCTCATTGTCTCGTCCACCAATTCCATCTCTTCATCAATCACCGGAAGTGACCACTTGTGACGCGTTTCATATTTTATCTTATATAATTTGCAGCATAAATTTATATGGTTGATAGTCTTTTTATTGAGAATTACTGAAAGTAAGAGTACAAACTGTACAACTTGAAATGCTTTGTGATCTATCTAGTTTCTACTAGACATGTTCAAGAGCAGCAAGAGGGCAGAGTCTGCATAAATGTATTTTTTCAATTTTCTAATTATATATTCCATTAGTATTTTTTCAATTTTATCTTATATAATTCTGGTAACCGTAAGAATGTCTAAGAAGGTGCTACAATGTATTTAAAATGCACTTCTTAAGGCTAGTTGTTATTCTATGAAACAAAATGCTTTTGAAAAGTATCCTCTTATCAAAATGCTTGAGGATGCAAAAGTTGAAAATGGATTCATGCAAAAATAATCAAAGATTAAGAAGAGTATTTTTCATCTCAATTGGATTATTGAACATTTTTAAACATGTCGCTTATTTGAATATTATTGTGCATTCATCTGTTAAGTGGCATAAGTACATATAACTGAGTAATGATTTACGCATTCGAATAGGAAATGCAGTTATTCTTACTAGGTTAATTAGGAAGTGATTACTTGTTATGCGTATTTTTGCATTACCCAACACTTGAAGGTTTAAGATAGGTTTTCTTTGGATCGGAGCTAAGCATAATGTTTTAGTATTTAGAATACACACTTTACATTAGTTTCAATGTTCCTTGTAGTGTGTCCTACTTGTTGAATTAGAATGTGCTCATTGTTCTTACTCTTCCCAACTATTGGCCTGGAAACTTTTCAATCCATTTAGAATTTAACTATGGAAGATATTTTCTGTGTATTGTTGCTGGGAATTGATCTCGAAAGATCACTCTGCCACAAAGTCGCCTGCTCACCTTATGGGAAAGAATTGATAGCGCATTGTTAAGTAACAATGAATCTCACCAAAGCAAAATAAAACTTCACGACTACAAAATAAAAACATTTAGATTTGAAGTCCGAAACTGTAAGTAGTTTTTAATTTTAATTTAACATTTCACGCAAGTAGGGTCTCTTGTTAAGATTTTCAACATCAGGGATCATCAAGTTATCGACCAATTGATATTATCCTTACATCTCTAACAGTATCCTTGTGCATTAAGTTCCCATATAATATTTTATGTATCCGAAATCATGGCCAACAAACTGATCTGAGGTGAATAATGATAAATCTCTTACTTTTGGTAACCGAGAAAACTAAGACATGAACTTTTTGTTCCTCTTGACAATAAGTTTGTAGGAATGAATAAAATAAAAGACAAATAATTCTTTTTCTTCAAAAGATGAAAAAATCAAAGAGATTTCAAGTGGAAAAATTATAGATAGGTGAGGCCACACCACCAAACTATAGGAAAATTCCCAACATGACAATTGACTGAAGTCATCTGCAAGCATCTAGTACAAATTATGTACTAGATGCTTGCAGATGACTTCGGTCAATTATATATATATATATATATATATATATAGGATTTAATATTTTTTAAATTTTTTGTACAAATCTAGAAACTCTGTATTTGCATTATGGCCTCTAAAAGGTACCCTGAATTGATCCGCAACTTAGCTCTTTCCTCTTTTGTGTTCTCCTTTTCTTGTTGCTGCTCATTTTCTTCTTCTAACGCACACACATACAAATAGACTACCCCAATTTTATACATGTCCACACAACCTAGTTACCCTCTAAGAGTTTAAATGTCCCTTTACATAAAAGTTCTCCAAATAATAGGTCATGTTATAACTTCTAAGTTCCAGCATATATTAAGAAACGATATTTCATGTGACCTTTATAATTTTTTACTTATTTACAAAATCTTTGTCGATGAATGGATTATGGAGATAATAATTTAGTGGCTTTCTCCTAGTTCTTCTTGCAGAATCCTTAAAACCAATATCTTTAGCTTATTTACTTCAGCTTGCTTTGCGGATGAACGGTGCTATTGGTTTTAGTGACCATCACCTCGCTCTTCTTGCAGGATCCTCACTGGGATAAACTACTACAATACTGTGTTGAAAATGGTTCTTATAAAGGTTGCCCTCTTCCTGTTCTAGAAGCGCAGTCACAAGCAGATGAATTTGGTGGCTATAATGACAAAAGTGACATTCCAAACCAATATACCAATGAAGCTGGGTGGGATGAGGGAATCCCGAAGCAATACTCCAATGAAGGCGAATGGGATGAATACATACCACCACCAAATCAAGAATGCAGTAAAACTGGATGGGATGAAACCTTACCGAGTCAGTACTCCAATGAAATCGGATGGGAAGAAGAGAATGTGCCGAACCAATCATCTAGTGGAGCCAAATGGGGCAATGATGTTTCCAACCACTCAAACAAAGGCAGATGGGGTGACGACGTCCTGAACAAGCTCTCCGATGATGAAAATGACGAATGGGGTGGCGAAGGTTTTAACCATTACTCCAATGAACTGAAACAGGCACACAGTAGCTCTGAAGTGTGCCCGCGCAGAGAGGAACTGGGCGAGTGTTCCTCCAAATTTCACTCTAACGGAGCAAGATATGATAATATGGTTGTTGAACCTACCGGATGGGATGACTGACAACTTCTTGAAGGAGAAGTCGCAACAGTAAAAATATTACTTACCATCTGGATCCTGCAAGGTATTTTGACTGCTTTTGGTTTGTGTAATCTGCACAGGGAATGATACATGGCAATTGACCAAAGGTATCGATGGATTTTTACTAGTTTGCCTACTGTTACTCTATTTTCTACTGCTATGTTGGTGTATCATTATTGTCGTGTCGTTTATATAGTACCCATGCTCCCTCGGGCGAGGATGATGTTATTTGGTGGTAAAATGTCTCATCATTACCAAGTTTCTGAGTACTAAGAAAAGGGTTAGGCAGGGTTGGATTTTTACGAATTTGTTCATTTTAATTTGGCTTCTAGGAATGGATCTTGTTGATGTAGGTCAGCTTGGAAAAGTCTATTCCGATTGGTCGTGTAAAAGAGTCATATCTAGAGTAACTCCTTCTTGTGATCGCTTTGGTCAAGAGATAATTTTGTGCTCTTTAACGTTGATGCGAGTTGAGTAATACATCAGTCTGGTGACACTGGAACTGGAAGCTCCACAACATGCAAAAGAAACAGGTAGTAAACAAGTACAACTTCGTAACCTTCAATACCTGAAAAGAAAAATACATAAAAGAGAATATCGCCAGAGATTACGCCAAATAAAGATGAAAGGATGAAACAATGATCTATAACACAAAGTAACCATAGACCAACCCCTTTATATATCATGTCATGTTTCCATACATAGAAGTTCAATCCTTAGGCATGGCAAGCTTTAATATTTAGAAACAATATGATCAAGTAAACTACAACTTGCTCCAAACCGGATTACTAAATATGAGTTTGAATCCTAACAAAGTTAACCAAATGAATAAAGCTAAATATTGAACATAAGCAGATGTACTTACTGTGTTATGGACCTCTGTCCCTCTCTTATTGTCCCGTTAACACCCCTAAACTTACTAAGGAGAGGGAAGCAGGGCCTGAGAGCTCAAACCTAAGCTTGTGGGAATAAAGCTCTCTTCCATATAAACAGTCTGAAATTAAGACAATTAAGAACGAGTTTAAGAACTGATCATACTGAGATATCAAGTGCACATTATACTTTGATAGTTGAGCAATCCCACAGCATCACTTGAATAATAATAATAATAATAATAGAGAAATTATGTAGAAGAAAATTAATTCATAAAAGAACTTGCAACAGTAGAAACTAGATTTGTGTATTTTCTGGTCTAGAATAATGAGTTGGGCTAAATATGTGGATGGTGTTTGCTGATCGAAGCGTAGTGGTAAGCAGGTTTTGGATGTATTGTGTTCTAAAACTTTATAAATAAATAATATTTTAAGGTTGAGTACTTTTTTTTAGACTTTTGATAAGGGCACTACAAACTTTACTAAGGGCTAGCCCCAGGATTGAACAAAGTTTACTCATAGTAGTCCAATAGTTTACTCATACTAGCCCAAACCCCCCTAATCTCCACCGGAGTTCTCCTCCCTCCTCTCTTTCTTGTCGGAGCTCTCCTCCTCCGTCTCCTCGCCCGTCCTCCACCGCAGTTTCCCGTCGCTGCCTCCCGTCGCCGCCGCCGCCTCTGCCTCCTCCCCTGCCTCCCGCTGCCTCCTTCCTCTCCCGTTCCTCCTTCTCGTACCCCCTTTCGATGCTCGACTACCTCGGCGTCCGCCGCTCCTCCCTCCGTCGCTACCATCAGGTCCTCCACTCCGCCGCCGGAAGACATGAATAATAACACAATGACAAAGAAAAATAACATCACACAGGAAGCCAAAAAAAAATAAAAAATAGAAGAACTGTCCAAATTTGACATATATGTTGATTTTTATGACTGTCAAAATTTTGACATGCATAAAGCCCCGTGTCGGAGAAAATTTTTCCAAATCAACACGTATCACCAAATTGTTGGGATACGACCTACACGTATCCAATTGTGGACACGACACTAGCCACAAACAATCAAACACATGTCAATTTAGTCTAATTGACCAACACAACATGTGTCAATCTCGCAATTTCTCCAAAATTGACACAAAATACATCATAACTTTCTACATTCCAATTCCTATGGGTGGTCTCATCATATGAGGTGGTTCCTAATGATTAAAACACAAATTTAGAACCTAATTAAAGGGAAAAAACTGAATTGTACCTATTGGGAGATGGATTTTCAATACAACATCCGAATTTGATGAAATGAGCCTCAAACTTGTAGATCCTTGCTCCTCTTTGTAGATCCTTGCTTCCTCATTCTAGATCCTTACTCTACTAGCCTCCAATGGTGATTAGGGAAGGAATTGGGAAGAAATTTGGTAGGAAATTTATTTAGGAATGAAGGAATTTGGTTGAGAAAAATTCTAGATCTAGATTTGGAATGAAAAGAGGAGAGATAAATTTCCCCCCCTCTTTTAAATGGCCGCCCCCCTTAGCCCCTCCCTCGAGCTACTATGTAATGGCCAATATACCCCTTGGGGCCTCTCATGAAGAAATTATTAAGGAGGAAAGGTTCTAGTCTAATGGGTTTAATTAAATTAATCATCCTCCTAATGAATGGACTTAATAATTGGGCTCAAATCTAACTAATTGTAAATATTGGTCCATGGATCTAATCTAAACTAGTTAGGTCCACTAACCCAAGTCCAAAGCAATAAACTAACATCTAACAATAATTAAATAATACAATAAATAATTATTCAACATGCACAATATTTAATTAATTAGAAAATGACCAAAATATCCTTTCCTAAAAAATGTTGTAGTGACAATAAACATTTCAAATGACTTGAGGGATTTTATTATTTTATTTTATTTATATCCTTATCAAAAAATATAATTATAACTACTAATAATCTACCATATTTCAATTTTCTCATCTTTGTTTCTTTTCTACTTCCTTCAAATTACGACTACTTCCTCGGATGAGTTTTTAAAATCTTCTTTTTCTATAATCTTTCCTATCTTCATCCAAACAATCATTCTTATAAATCCTTAATCCATCTAGATTATTGATTTCAGGCAAATTCATCTAAATTGTTATAAACTCATTTAGATTGTTGTAAACTCATCTACAATTTTTTTTTTTATGTTCTGCTCATTTTTTTTTATATGAACATATAGACAATTTTATTATGAAAAATTTGAGTTGCACTACACCTTATTTAACCATATTCAAGGTGCACCCACTACTTTATCATTATGTACAATACCTCCCACTTCCGTCAAAAACTAACGGTCAACTCTGTTGACCGTTAATTTTTGACCGAAATACTCCTTCCATCTTTCCAAGCTGAGGAGGGCGGACTGGTAATAATGGTGATTTGCTAAGGGTATTTTGGTCAAAAATTAACGGTCAACGGAGTTGACCGTTAGTTTTTGATGGAAGTGTGAGATATTGTACATTATGGTAAAACAGTGGAGTGCACATTGAATATGGTTAAATAAGGTGGGGTGCAACTCAAATTTTCTCTTTTATTATTGCAAAAAAAAAAAAAAAAAATACAGAACTGCTTGTTAATGAATTAGCAAACATGGATTGGACTGGTTTAAAAGTCACTACTTAAAATTATTCAAAATCGAATCCCCCCATAACCGCTCATAACCAATACTCTAAAAATACCTCGTAACCGCTACCCCAATATTGCCAAGCAGACTCTAATAGTTTCAACGAAGAGAGGAAGATGAGAGCAGGTAACTCAAGATGTACCAGTCCAAAGTAGGGATGGCAATCGAATCGTTATCGGATCTGGTTGACCCGTTGTTGTTCAGCCTATATCCGACCCGTTTAACCAATAGAATACATAACCAAATAGAAATTAAATTAAATTAAATTAAATAATAAAAACAAAGATCGTACAATATGCATCAACTATTCTAGTTTTGAATTTGATATCCTAAACTTTCATATTGATCAACTTGATATCCTAAAAAAGACAAAATCGTCCCTGCCCATTCTCCCTCCCTCCTCCCTGGCCATATGCGTACAGCAGCGGTGGCGGGTCTCGCGGAGAGTGGAGGGTGTTACTGTCGGCGGGGTGGCGGGGGTGTGGGGTTGGAAAGGGAGGAATAATTTTATCTTTTTAAAATATTTGAATATCAAGTAAAAAAATATTCAATAGTTGATGATATCAAATTGTCAAAAAAAAAATTAGGATATCATATTAAAAATTTTAAATAGTTGAGAAAATCGAGTTGCAATTCAGCCCAATTATAAATGTAATAATTGAGTGTGGAAGCTCAATTCTCAACTTTGGCCAACGAGGTGGATAGAAATATTTTTCGATGCCAAATAGGTCCTTTTATTTGTCCCCTTAGATAATATTTTTTCTAGATTATTTTTGTTAAAATTATAATTTTTCAATCTCAATACCTATGATAGGTAACTATGTTGGTCGAGGTAGAACCTAATTTGATAAATGCTTAAGCATAGTGAATGATACAAATACTTCAAGTCCAAACTAAATATTTGGTTGGCCAATACTTTATGTGCATGTACATTATAGTTACTTTTTTACTGTTAGAGAAATTTTATTTTATTTATATACTAGTATATATATGTACGTACTTTACATGTATTTTATACTAGACATAGAAGAACAAACAATATTATTTTTTAATTTTTTGCCACTTGAAAAGAACAAAGTCTTTTAATCTTTTTACTATTTACTATTTGAAAAGAGCAAACAATTCCTTTAATTTCTTTTCTAAACGTAAATATCTAACTATATATGCTAAATTTAATGAACAATTTTAATCAATAAATATAGATAAATTTTTTTAAAAAAAAAAAACACTTTTACCATGAACCCACTATTTTTGTTTAGGGTTATTTACACTAACTACCCATATATTTTATGTTTGTTACACGGGGTACTCCTGCTTTTAAACTATTTACACTGACCACTCCTACTTTTTTATTTATTATACGGGGTACCCTTACTTTAAGATAAAAATAAAAAGTTATGACACTAACTATCCATATTTTTAGTTTTTTTTTTTTTTCTAAAAGGAGTGATCTCAGTGTAATTAGTTTAAAAGTAGGAATACTCCGTGTTATAAACACAAAAAACTTAGGAATAATTAGTGTAAATAACATTTTTTGTTTACTATATAGTAGTATAGATATACCATGGTTACATGTATCATGTATGCTAGGAGAAGAATTTCATTTCTTGCAAGGTTATTTCTAAAGGCACATCAAAAGTTGCTCAGGACGGCCAAATTTTTTTGTTTTTATTTACAAGTTTGTCATCGATTTTTTTTCTCGTGACTGTCCAAAAAAAAATTATGACTGTTAAAAATTTTGACAGTCCTTCCAATACAGTCCTACAGAAACCGGACTGTGAAAAATTTTAACAGTCCTCGACGATGATGACTCCCCGTCGACGACGTCCCGTCCCTCGCCCCGGAGCACCGCGCCGCCAACCTCGTTCGCGGAGCACCCCGTCCTGGTGAGGTGCTTTTGGCCGAACTTCCTCCTCGTCGGCGCCGGCGCCTCCCGTTTCTCCGACTCTCACCGTAGTCGTACCACGCGATCCCCATCATCTCCGCCTCGTTCGGATCCACATCCCCAGCACCGTCCACTCCTCCTCCTACAACAGCTCCTCCATCGGACACCGCAACCGACTTCTCCGTCCCCTTCGTCTTCTTCTTTTTGTCCCTCTCGACGTCATCCTCATTGTCGGCGTCGCGGCGGCACTTGCGAATGTTCGGTGCAACTAGCAGCGGCGACGACGAGTGCACCAGTAACTGTGGCGGGGGGGGGGGGGGGGGGGGTTCAGCACGGTCCGGGAAGACAGTCCAAAGTAATTTTTTTGCTGTCCTGAGTAAAACTTGCTTCAATCTGGACTACTACCAAGTAATAGATTGTTCTGAGTAACTTTGGATGTACTTTTAGAAATACGGCTATGCTATGACTACAATCAAATGCCTACAACCCTCTTACAACCGTCACGTTGCGACCGTTCATTGGAGGAAGGTGGAGAGGTGGGACGGCCACGTGACAGTCGTTTATTGGGAGAGAGGTGGGCTGAGGGTGGCCCACATAGGGGGGGTGTGAAGGGATGTAATAAGCACGTACATTTTTATAAGATAAATATCCATTCGATACGAACAGCCTTGTCTACTAGATTCATTAGTTCCCCGAGATCCCATGTGACTGCATCTAGAAAGCAAATTGTAGCCGTTGGGGATTTGAATTTCAAAAAAAAAAAAACGCTGTCCTTCCCCCCTCCTCAATCATAAACAACCACAGAGAGAGAGAGAGAGAGAGAGAGAGAGAGATTATGAAGAGTACTACTAGCATGGCCATGTCCTCAGCATCCTCCTCAAGGACCCCATCATCCTCGTTTCCCCGCAACCACTGGATCGAGGGACGCAGCGGCGGCGGAGCCTCGGGCTGCGACAGCTGCTACTACCCGGGGTGCCGCAAGGACGCCAACTGCCACTGCGACATCTGCGTCGCGAGCTTCAACGCCACCCGGGACCTCATCCACTCCTCCACTTCCATCATCAAGCCCAAGACCAAGGCCAAGACCAAAATATTAGCAGCATTCCCTTCCTCTTTAGACTCCGACACCAGTACCCCTCCCTCCACCCCATCATCGGAACCACCGGGCGTCTCCTCCCTCTCCGTCCCCTCCTCCTCCGCGTCTCCGCTGCCGATCCCTAGACGCAACAAGCGCTCCAACTCGAACGAGAACGAGAAGAACTCGTCGCTTCCGCACAAGTTACTAGTACTAGCGGTGGTGACCCTGGCAGGGTTATGGCTGTTCGATTCGGGTTTCTTGATGGCTCTTACGTGGAGTGGTGGCCGACCGAAACTCGCGCCGGATACGGTCAGGGGATTCGGGGAGGGCGCGAGGGCTTCGGCCTCCGGTTTCCGAAGGGCTCTGGGGATCGTCGAGAGGAGGCTTGGGGGAGTCGTAGGTGTTGCCGGCGTTTCCAATTGCAGCTCTATGGATTCCCTTTGGAAATTGAATCAGGTCAGCTCCCCACCCCCCGACGTGACACTGACACTGACACGGCACTGATCTTAGATTTTGATTGCGCAGGAAGGTGGACACCACTTCTTCTTCCTGTGGAGGTGCGTGGTCTATGGATCCGCCGCGGAAGAGTTGAGTGTTTGGGGAAGCCCTCTTCAGACTTCTGGGCTTCTAGTGTCCGGGGCCTCCTCTCGGTCGATAACCCTTTTATCAGGCAGGATTACAGAGGTATACAATCAATTCTCTCTTTTCTTTTTTTTCATTATAGATAACTACACGAAATAAGTCTCAATTACAAATGCATATTATTCCCGATAACACAATGAAAAAATAAAAACGAGAATGTAGCACTCAAGTTTTGCAGTAGATCGTGATGTCGTGATATGTGAAGCATGTATCCTTTTATCAGACAGACTAGACGACGGTCCATGGTCCAAAGACTAAAGGGACATCAATATTGCCGTATCTAATCATTATATACTATGTGCCACCCTTAACATAAAAGAGTTGTGGTGTAGTGGTTAGCATGTTAGATGCTCACTAGATATCCTTAGTTTGATCCATGGTGGCAACAAAGTTTTTTGTTTTATCTACTTAAAAAAAAAATTCACTTTATGCATAGGACCCCATTTTGGGAGTTCGTCTTGGACACCCATGATCTCAGGGTCGGTCATGTCCTATTTTTTTTTTTTTCACTTTATGCATGGGGTCCCATTTCGGGAGTTCGTCTCGGACATCCATGAGCTCAGGGACGATTCATTATTGGCGAGATCCCAACCCGAAACTATCATGACTACTCGTTGTAACAACGAAGACTAGCCTCTCTCAGATTTTTGTCTAACTGGATATTTCTTGTGTCGAGAAGTGGTCAGGCGCGAAGCTTGTACCAGTACTGAGGACGGGCAATAGTAGTAGCTCTTGGACTCTGGGGAAATGGAGTTCGGTAGCAGTGCAACTGGAGAGGGAGACATGGGTCCTGGAGTACCGGAGGAGTGCAATGTTTCAGGGCCCGGGACTGATTCGAACTGCAAGAGATATCCTGTGGCTGAGGCTGCAGAAGATTGCGAAGAGATTGAAGTTGAGGCTGCTCGTTGGTACAAGTAGTGTTGCTGGCTCTTACTACCGCGATTCCGGGGATAGGAACCCACATTTCGAGCACCCCACATAGAGAGGAGGGCATCTTCTCACTTTGATCTCTCATGTCTTGTGAGATGATTTTCTCAAGTTTCTGTTTAGGGAAGGAACCAGCAATGTTATCATCATCATAGTGGTACAATGTTGTGACTTGTGAATGTTTTTTTTGATCGTGTTACAATATTATAGTTAGGGTTTTCCTAAGGTGTGTGCTCTTAATTAGCCTTATTTTCATTATTCTCTCTTTTTTCACTCTGTTAATGTCACCTACCAAATGACAATTAAAATACTACTGCATTGCATTACACCAAATGCCAAATAAGTGGTCAAAGTTTCAATTATACGCACCTACATTGCACCTAGGAGCATGTTCACACGTTAGAAAAACCCTTTTGGTTTAAGTCTACTGAATATTCTCATTTTGGTATCAAATTGCACTGAATATGTGGTCATTTTAGAGGCCTAATAACCGTTGAGCTTCTACTTCAAGTAGAAGTTCAAGAACTACAAAATACAAATGATGTTCAAGAAAGGATGGATATTCAAGAAAGGATGGATAACCTTGTATAGAACTTTCACGACACTAATCTTTCTTGCCAAATGTGTGGTGCAGCATACCTCATCCACCTTGCTTGGCGTATAGGCCTTGTGTTGTGCACGATGGCTGAGGTCAGCATGCATCCAAGGCCAGGCCAGGGGTAACCCGGACAACACGTCGGACTTGGACAACCTCTTTCATAGTTTTGTTTAGGAAAACCACCTAAACTCAGGCCCATACTCTTTTTAGTGGAGCATGAAGACAAAAACCTCAAACCGCAAAGGCCATAAATGAATCAGTTCATCTCCATAAAAATAAATCAATATCTATAAATCAGTCCGTTTCAATAAGGAACAACCGCAAAGGCCCATACTTTTTAGTGGAGCTACAAATTATTTATTATAATATTACAAAAAATTTATATTGATAATACCAAAACAAAAATATTTATTCAAAATTTTAAATCTAAAAATTTAAATAATACAAAAAATATCAAATAAATAGTATTATGAGATATTTTAGCAAATGTCCCTACAAAAAATGTCAAAAGTAGTATATACCCTAGTAAAAAAAAAACTAGCAAATCCTCCAAAAAATAGTATATATTATTTCTTTCTAAAGAATTTCACTTATATATATATATATATATTATATATTTGTTAACATATGTTTTTGTTAGATATTTGTATATATCTACATAATTATGTAACAAAAAATATGTTAGATAATTGTTAGATATTTTTTGTTTAACATATAATATAGATAATATATATTAGATAATTTTCACTAATATACAATTATCTAATATATATAGATAATATATATTAGATAATAGATAATTTTACTTTTTTGTTTAACAGATAATATTAGATAATTGTATACAGATAATATATATTCTAAATATATACAAATATCTATATACAATTATCTATCTATATATATCTACATAATTAGTGAAATTCTAAATATATATAGATAATTGTATATATATCTATATAAATCTATAAAAGTAAAATTTTATCTATATAAAATTTTAAGATATGTCCGCACTCTTTTAACCTATTTTTTTTATTTTTGGAGGATTTGCTAGTTTTTTTTTTTACTAGGATATATACTATTTTTGACATTTTTTGTAAGAACATTTGCTAAAATATCCCATAATACTTTTTATTTGATATTTTTTGGTATTATTTAAATTTTTAGATTTAAATTTTTTAATAAATATTTTTGTTTTGGTATTATCAATGTAATTTTTTTGTAATATTATAATAGTTAATTTGTTATTATTCATTTACAAAATTTAATTGATATATATATATATATATATATATATATATATAACTCCCACCGCCAACTGAGTTGGCGGACCCCAACAACTCGCTTGGCGAGTTCTTCCCTTCCCTATAATTTCACCAAACTCCTCATCTATCTTGCAATTATATATAAATATATTACTTTATTTAAAAAAAAACCGTTTATAAATGTCAGTCGTGTTCAAAAGACAATACTAATGATCACTATCATCATACAATTATTATTCCACATTTGAAAAAGATGCAAGTTGAAGAATTAAAAATGCCAGGTGTCTGTCGATATCTTGCCAAATGGAGCCTAGCAGAGGATAAAGTGCATGTCATCAACGCGACAATCTTTTGAACCCACCAAAGAACATATACCAAAATAAAAGTAACAAGAAAGTCCTTAATGACGCAGTCACATAAGTACCAGTCCTTTCAAAATGTCATCATTAACAAATCAGAGAATCAGCTAATGCATTGCAGCCTAAGCAAGGCAACCAAGTAAAATTTCTCACAGGAGAAAAATATCGGGCTGTAATATTCCATGCTATAGTGGCGCTTATGATAGCAGAATGAATATAAGGATGGCAATTTTTCATGCCACTGAAATGGATATCACATGCAGTGGTGGCTTAATGATAGCAGAATGAACAAGGATGACCATTTTTCATGCCCACTCAAATGGATATATGCGCTACATCACTGTTGTCAATGAAAGCCGACATGGATTCAACCTTAAACCCTCTTCTTTAAGCTCATGTACAAACACAAAATAAGAAATCTCCTGAAAGTAGCAGTAGATAGGTGGGCAAACAATACCATGTCAATTAAGTGGACATAACAATGTAGCAGAGAAAAAAAATACTTAATACAGGAACAAAGACATATTAAGTGGACACAGTTGGATAAATCACGTCCACAAGAAAACAGTTACAGAATTTCAAAGTACACAGAAGAAACCACCTACTAAATACCAGGGAAGACTGGTCATGAATAGCCTCCCCCTCTCATATGAGATGAGAGGGAGACCTTTTCCCTGCTGTTCAGATGAGCCACTCCATTTTCCCTAAGTGCTGAAAATGTCTTCTCTACTATTTATGCCTGAAAATAGGATAACACTGCATAAGAAAAAAGAGAAATACATTAGAGAATGCACCATGTATGACAATAGCCAATATAATTTGTTAGTCTGCAGAATTAAGAGAAGAGTCAGGTTAGGTAGTTTACCTTGTAGTAACCTTCACCGAGCAGCCTCCAATATTGGTTCACCCACAACCTTAACCTTTGACACTTAGCTGACAACAAGACTATGAAGCTATCATTCGATGCATTACCACTAGTAAGATGAAGAAAGAAACCTAATGGACATACCAGTATGACAATTGATGGGTGACAGGAAGGAAGACATGAAAATGGGACAACATAGACCTAGTGATGAAGTGCAAGAATGAGAAGAGTTTTGATGGATGGATGACGGAGAAAGACATGAAATTGCGACAACACAGTTAGAGATGGAAAGCAAGAAATAGAAGAGATTTGAAGTACCCCTCCCAACTTTCCTTCAAAAAACCAGGAAAATCGGCAAGGATGAAAATCATGCCCTTGAAAATCACTAGGGAGTAAGAGAGAAGAAAGAAGTCAGAAATTAGATAAAGAATGACACAGAAAGGAACGGAATAGAAGTGGAGTAGACGAGTAAACAAACCTAGTGAAATGGAAGAGACGGATGCTAATAAACTATAGGCAAGCAGGAAGTAATGTTACTAAACTACAGAGTATACACAGTACCTATAAAACCAGAAGAAGATGATCCTAAAGTGCCGCTTCCCTAACCAAGACACAGTTAACCGAGGTAAATGAAATGAACTTTTGACCTATGGCAAAGGAACTCAATCGTTAGACATTACTGAGTAACAGTACTGGCAAGCTCCGATACAAATATCACCCCACCGTCCCCTTTCCTTACCCAGCCTTCCGATACCTTCTTCTCTCATTTAAACTGTCAAGTTAAATTCAAAGAAGCTGCAAACACCCTATCATCCAAATGCCACTGAAAGACTTCTGCACTGAGCACTCCAACCATCTACACTACTTGTCAGCCTTAAGCATCTCCTACCCATTAATAACTATCAACTTTCTTAATGAACTTGTGATGATTTGCCCCACTCATCAAGTTATTTTAAGTAGTAACACTATACACAAACACTATATACAATAGCTAGTTCTCCTCCAGTCCCCTCAGTCATCACCAACATCCAGCTGGAGAATTCTCCTCAGATTCTCCGTTGCAGAAGAGAAAGTATCCCTTGTGGGCGAAGTCGGGGCAGACTTAGCAAGAGGTGGGAGCACAATCCCAGATGAAGGGCGAGGCAGTTCTAATGAGACACTTCTTTTCTGGCGAAGGGAAAATTTGGGGATGGGCAAGGAGCTCGGAGGAGGGGAGTTAGTGTAGGTAGGCCCAGCCCATAGCTCAGAGTAAGAAAACTCTTCTTCATCAAACAAGGGTGCTTTAGTATCAGGCTTGGGGCTTATAGCAATCGGGTTGCTCCTCGGCTTGCTAGATTTCACCGGTGGTCCCGAGGGGGTTTTAGGCTCCGAAGAGTGATTAAATTCTCGAGGGGATGGGAGCATACCGGCCGAGGACTCGAAGGTCCGGCAACTGATCCCTTTGAAGCCTTTGGAAGGGGAAGAACCGAAGCGGTCGGAGATTCTGGATTTGTGGTTCCGGTGATGAGCAACAACAACCAAAGTCTCCATATCTTTACCAACTTTACTATCAAAACTTTCTGAACTAGAGACTGATAGCAGTAAACCTAGAAAATTAAGAATATATATCAAAAAAGGATCTTCAACACTTTACAGAAAAGATTTATCCATTTCAAATGTAGACGAACCTTTTGATCCAGTCAACGTAAGAAGCCGAGTACAGAATACAAATTATTTAGAACATCACCAAGCAACCTAAGCAAATTAACAAAACAATTAAGGAATCGACTCAGAAAATAACCCAATAGTAGAAAATAAATAAGTAAGCTTCTTTATTCCTTCTTTTGAAAATGTAGTTGGTCAAAACCATCATTGAAAATAGTACTGGGATCGCAACTCATACGACTCAAGAAAAGCACATATGCGAATAACTAAGTAAATGGCCAAAATAACCCCAAGCAAGGTTGCATTCAAAATACACAAGGACAAGCCAAAATTAATGTCGTGTCCATGTCCCCACATCTGTATTGTGTCATATTTCATCCATTCAACATAGAATCTAAGTAATCAATGACAAAAAAATAAGACAGGAAACAAAAGGAATGAATTTTATACCTTCAATTCACGAAGGAATCGACTAAGAAATTATGCAATAGTGGAAAGTAAACAAGTAAAAGAAAGCTTATCTTTTTCCTTCTTTTCAGAATATGGGTAAGAAAAGTAGTTGACAAAAACCATCATAGAAATCAATGTTGTGTCCTGGAGCGTTAGATATGATGCCGACAGTCCAAAATACACCAAGAGGTTGTTTGGTTCACGGATTTGGAGCGCCCGAATGGCCAAAATTTGGATTTGGGACCACTTTACGTGTTTGGTTGGAGGATTTGCAAGGATTTGCAGACAATATTTACTGTGATTTCACATGAAGAGTAAATCTTGTCTACCACGAAATCAGAGTTTTGAAATCGAAATTTTTCTCCGAAGTGGAGTGCGGAAGTGAGAAATCCTCATTCCCACTGTACGTTTGGTTAAAGAACCACTTCCTCTATATTCATTTCAACAAAAAAATACACTTTTTCGCTCCATTCAACAACCAACCAAACACTAAACTTTAAAATTTTGCACTTCTAACCTCCACTTCTTCAAAGCACCCGAACCAAGTTTTCCCACTTTACCACAGTGCGTACGCAAAATGTCAATTTCCAGATTTTCACTTTGCTCCACTTCGCCGAACCAAACAGCCCCTAAAATCATTCCATAAGCAGTGGTGTGTCCGTGTTGCATCCACGTCGACGCGTCAAGTAGCGTTATGTGTACATTCAACATAGAATCTAAGTAATCAACGACGAAATTAATGAAAGGAATGAAATTTATACCTTCAAGTCAAACTTCAAAGTAACAACGGCGTAACCTATCACAAATAAAAGAAAAAAAGGTAAAAAGATCAACAACTTTGCTAATTTAAGAAACAATAATCCATTTCATGTGCAAAAAAAAAAACGATTTTTTTTGTACGATTTCATCTGAACCTTGAGATACGACGCTCGATCTACCGAAAATCTCCGTGCTTGGTTCCGGATCCACGATATACACTCGCCGATTCCAGATCCTTCTTCACAAGATTCGCGAGATCGATCTCACCGATCCATCACCAAACCCTCTTCAGAGCTGAAAACCCTAAAAATCGACCGGATTTGGGGCGGGGACCCCATTTCGAGAGCTAGGGTTCGCCAAATTCTGCCGGTCGAAGTCCTGGTCGATCGGGAGAGTGAGGAGAATCGATCGAAAATCGATGTGGAGATGGTTTGGGGATTTTGGAGGGGGTGGGGGGGGGGGGGGGGAGTGGATCGCAAATTAGGGTTTTTGGTCGGTTGGAGAGTGACCTTCTTCTTCAGAGGAAGCGGAGGAGGATGACGGATATGAAACGACTCAGAATTGGATTTAAGAAGCTAATTTTGCACAGAACTTCTCTAAAATATTTTATTTCTATAAAGGGTACCCATATCTTGCTATTAGCTTAGAAGGCCTCCACATGATTCTTTTGTTAACAAATTTGTCCCCCCACCCACTACTTTGTACATCAAATGGAGCACAGTTATGTAGTTTAATTTGGTTTAATTTATATATTGATTTTAAATCAAACCAGCATCATCTCATAACATTAACAACAATTTTTTATCTCAAATTTAATGGGGTTATATGTTTGATTTTTTATTTTTTTTTGGGTCTATTAAGGACCATTTTTTGTAATGTAAAAAAAAAATCATAGAATTTGAACACTTCCAACCACACGTTCGTCTAGGCCTAGAAGGTCCATTAAGTACTTATTAGTTCGTCTCAGGAAAACACTATTTATCTACGTTGAACATGTTCAAACTATCTAAGACAATTCTTTTCTGTTTTGTCCTCAATTGGTATAAACTCTAACTTTTAACAGATATATTTATTTCTTATTATATGATCCTCTAAAGTTAAGAATGATAACAAATGTCTGAAGTTTTTTGGAACTGTATAAATCAGACTTGTTAATCAAGATTTATTTTGATTTTTTTTCACTTTGTTCTATACATTAAATAAATTATCCGACAATATTTTAAGAAAATCATGAATTTATGATCAATCATTACTTATGAAATTTGGTACGATAATGATTATGTATGATCATTTTTTTTTATTTAGTTTTAAAATATTTTAGTTTCTCAATTTTAAATTCGAAGGGAAAGAAATTGAACCATTATCTTAGAAGAACAAACTAAAATCGTTTTTCTTTTTTTTATTTAATTTTTGCAGCCCAAGAAGGAAGGAAAAGAGGAGAAAGGACAAAATAGTCTTTTTTTACTATTATTTAGTAATAGGATCTCATATAATATATGAAATTATGATTTGGATCTCTAAAGTGTCCGACGTTAGTATATGGGTCTTAAAATTATTGTTCACAAGCCTACGTGAACTGTCATTTTAAGACCTAAATTCTAACATGGGATATCTTGAAAATCCAAATCCTAATTTCATATATTATATGAGACTCTATTACTAAATACCCAATTTCCTTTTATTAAACTATGGGTTGTGGACTTCTAAACAAATAGCAAGATTTCAGAGACTTATGTAAGAATAGTGTAAGTCTTTTTGGACTCCTTTGCAAGTTTTGCAACAAGCGCCCTTTAGTTTTTTTTATCTGGTCTAGTTGTTAATGGGAAGTAATGTCCGCATATTTTTTCTCTAAGCGAATGAATTATCTGCCGTTCGATTAGTAGAGTGAGGGACTGATGGAAATGTACGCATAAGGATTTATGTACGGATGAATGGTGATGAAATTATCTGGGAACGTGTGGGTGGTAGGTGACACTCTAGATATTTTTACACGGGATCAAAGTCACCATTTCTTACGGAAATACCCTTAACTTTTGAAGATTCGCTAATAAAGTATTTGGTCAAATCATTTTCTCTTTTTTCTTTTGCTGATGGTTGTTGGTGTGTCGGTGTAAAGAAATACAAGAAAGCACATGGGTTTGGTAACTCAAATTTGTTGGTTCCACTTTATCCATTAAATACTCAATTAAAATGATTTAGTTGGGCTCGCGAATTTGGAACCAGAAAGTTATCCAAATTTACATCATTTTATGTGTTTGATTAAAAAAATTGTTGACAATATTTACGATAATTTTCGATGAACAGTAAAAAAATTGTTATAAAATTAAAATTTTGACATTAATTTTTTTTTTCTCTAAAATGGAGCACGAAAGTGCAAAATCTTCATTTTCACTGTTTTGTTAGAGGATCACTTACTCTTTAATTTTTTTTAAAAATTATTATTCATGTCACTTTCACAAAATGTTATATTTTTTTAACTCACTTCAAAAACCAACTAAACACCAATTTTTAGAATTTTTTTACTTCAAACCTCTATTTCTTCACAACGCCTTAAACCAAAAAAAAAAAAAAAAAAAATCACTTTACTGCAATGTTTACACAAAATGTCGATTTCTTAATTTTTTACGTCGCCAAACCAAACAACCCCCTAAGAACACGTAACATAAGTTGCCACATGTTAGAGGATCATTCTTAAATTAGAAAATTTACTGTAGCGAAATAAATTTATATTAAATTCATTCAAACGAAACAAGTTTGTAAAATTGGGTGTGGGGGCCCACGGGTTAGGTTGGTTTGATTGGTTTGGTTTGGTTTATTAGTTTATTTTAATTAGTTATGTTTTGATTTAATTTATTTAGTTTTATTTTGTAATTAGATTTAAGATAATTTATTTTAACGAAATAAAATTAAAATAAATTAATTGCAAAAAAATATTTAGAAATATTTTTTTCGAAAATTTGCATCTAGAGCATCAAATTTTGTATAAATTCCATCTAAAACATCAAAGTTTAAAAAATAATAAAAAAAATCTAAACGTCCTTTGGGCGTTTATATTTTGTAATATTATATTGCTATCGTTAATTTTTTTGTCGTTAACAGACGTTAAAAAAAATAATAATAAAAATATGCCGTAAGAATATTACGTCTGCCGTCGAGCAGACTTCGAGCGGCCATAACTATTTGTTTTGAAATCTTTTTTTGTTAAACAATAAGTCGATTTGTATGTTTTTGACGAGAGTAACACAAATTGTGTAGAAAAAAAATTTATCCGAAGCAAGACGCACGTGTTACAGGCAAAAATATAAAATTTAAAACTTTAAAGTATCATGACTTTTGACTGAGAGATCGAAACAAGGTCCAGTTTGTGCCAAAATGACCGTATCAAAAAGTACTACGAGATAAACCGTTTCACCGTTTGACGGACTTCTAAAATTTTTATAATCGCAAAAAATTGATTTTTCGACCTCCAAATTTTACTTTCGATAATTTTATTTTCGAATATTTAAAATTTACTGTAGCGAAATTAATTTATATTGGGTGTGGGGGCCCACGGATTTAAAATGATGTTTCGACTTCCAAAAAAATTATAAAAAAAATTAAATTAATTGTTTTAAATCCGTGAGACAAAAATAGTGGACATGTGCGAAAAAAATATTTCTAAATATTTCTTTACAATTAATTAAAAAAAAAATTTAAACATATTTTCTTAAATCAAATTCCAAAATTAAACTAAATAAAAAAAACATAACTAATTAAAACAAACTAATAAAATAAACCAAACCAAACCAAACCAACCAAACAAAACCCAACCACCCAAACAAACCCGGGGGCCCCAAAAGGCCAAATTTAGCCAACAGTGTTGGCAAAATTTGGACTTGTGGGGTCCACTTTTGACTTTTTTGCCTACATGTTCAATTTTTTTTTCCCGCCAACACGGTTGGCGGGACTCTGTCTCTATTTCAAAATTATCCAAACTTGTTTCGTCTGCATGAATTTAATATAAATTGATTTCGCTACAGTAAATTTTATGTTCTTAAATTGTAAAATTATTAGAGACAATTACATCATTTGTTAGGGGCAACAACAAAACTCAAGCTCTTATTTCATCTTCCTCTTCATCTCACTAATTTTCTTCTCTTAACAACTTCCGTTTCCTCCTTCTCTTCCTCTTGCAACCATAATCGAAGTTGACACAATCGAAGATTTCTTCAAAAGAACGATTTTTTTTCCAAATAAAATTGAATACATCAATTTTTAGCGATTTTATATTTAAATGAATGTATATTGAAAAAATATTTCTTTTGAACAACATTATTGATGGTTTTGAACCCCTATTATAGGGGTTTAGAAGCTTCAGAATTAGGGACAGTCGGGTTGGAGACGATGCAGGACGGTGTCATAATCTCTCCTAGATCTTGATGTCCCGACAATCGATCGAGAGACGATTTCATGTGCACATGTTGTCTAAAACCAATGCATGAACGCAAGTTCTACCATATAAAACTCTACGATGCAGCAGCTAACAAATAAGCAGACTTTTCTATCTTTTCTTTCTTTCAAACCATAGATTCGTAGTTCTATTCTTTCTTTCTTTCATACGGTCATGCTATGTTCTTCCTCCCTTCCTTTCATATCATTTATTTACAACAGTAAAAGTTCTTATACACAATTCTATCTTTACAATGTACAACAGAGGAACACAAAATCATTCTTTTTTTACAAGTATTGTAACAGTTTTACCAAACATTCTATAACTTAAGCATGATATTTTACTTTTTTTATAGCATACGATAAAGGGACATACAAATATTCTATAACTTTCTTTAACAAGCATGGCATCATTTATTTCAATGTAGTAACAATTAGTCTAACTTTATCATGAAATCATTCTAACAAGCGTAACAATAATTTTTTCATTCGTATTCACAATCTCTAAGGCAAGCATGCATGTTCTCTTACTAAGATATACAGAGTTCATGTACTATTATGCTAGTGATTACAGACTTATTCTTAGCAACAAACATACATTTGTTCTTTATTACTAGTGAAAAACTCATAAAGAGAAGTCTTGTCTACTCACCTAATGATGAACGTTTTCATGTCCCAACAAATAAGTTCTTATTGAAGTTTTTTTTTTTTTTTTACTTAAGTCAACAAACCAAATCTATCTCCACATATAATGTCATAGGTAGGAGCGAGACATTACACAAAAATGACAAAAACGATATGATGGAGGACCATACCCGTTAGATCCAAAATGTACTCATAATAGGATTTACATAGATTATTTTATATATTTTGGAAGAATTAATTATTATTTTAATTTTAGAGTATGAAAATGAGCTTGTTTTTTATAAGATTAAATTGGGATGCATCTTTTATTTGTCTAGGATCGATATGGTCTATATAAAGACATGGAAACTTCATTGTAAATTATGATTTAATGAATAAAATTGAAATTTGTTCCTAAATTACGTTTGTGTGCTCGAGGTGAATCATAATTAAAATTTTCTAAATTTTTTAAGCTGTTCATTGGAAAAATTAATATATATTTTTTCTTCTCTTGTATGCTCATGTGCCATCTTTTCAACATTGGAGCGAGACATAAATTGACGAATTTGTTCCAATCATCTTTGCATCTTGTTACGAAATTTTTGTAGAGCTATATTAAATAATTTGTGTCCGAATTTAAGCTCATGCATCATAATTTGATATTTTATTAATGGTGAGTCAGCCCATAGGGTTATATTGTTTTGTCACGTGTCAAAGTCAAAGTAGTATCAAAGCTTAGACTAGACTTTTTTGATATGTAGCGAGAAACTAATACGATAGATATGGATAATCAATATTTCTTACCCAAATAATGACTTTATTCGATAAAATTAATGAAAGGTTTGATGATAACTTTGATAACATAGTTTGATGGCAATGTAAAAAAAATGTGATGACAAATTAGATTATAAAATGTCAATATAGTATTTGTACATGTGGATACGAGAACAAGTAGTAATAGCAACGACCTCGTCTTCTTGTTCATCAATTTTTAAAAAAATCGTAAACAAAATTTATCTACGATTTACTGCATAAGATGCTAAATTAGACCTAATGGATGCTAGGATTATAACTTAGAGACTTTACATGGTAATGAGCAACCATTTATTTGATGTTGTTCACGGACATGTATTTTTTGGATTGCTCGACACAGACACGTATACGATAGCATAACACATAATATTTGTAGGGTCAACACACATTGAGCCAACACCGTTGACACCAAGCCCCCTACATAATGAGTCTTCTGATGAGTCAGCCACATCCCCAATTATGTATATTGAGTTAGTGTTACAGGCTTCGTATAAGTCAAGTCCTCAATGTGTGGTGAAAAAAATATTATGATATATTTGCCAAGAAAAACATAAACAACTTGCAGGATTTGATAATTGAATTTGGTGTACTTAACATGACGGACATGATACTTTTGTACTGTATCGACATCAAAAAGATGCATATATATAATATATCTCCTTCTAAACCTTCAAAAGAACAAGTTACAATTGATCCAAGAGTTATGTTGTTAGTTCTGTAGAAACATGAAATATGAAACCATACACCTTCAATATGAAGGCAGGCCGCAGAGAGCCATGCACCCTCAAAATGAAGATAAGTTGCATAGTCTGTAAGAGTCATCTATGCGTCTCGAACAGCCACAGAGTTGGGGGCCGCATATGATCCCCTCACACAACATTTAATGCATGTCATAAAGTTCTGACATGGCACTTATTGCCCTGATCGCTTCGTGAATCGTGAAAGAGGCAGCGGCACACAAGAAGACAGAAAATTGTCAACATAGTAATGACTTTGTCAGACATGCAATGCTACTTGTTTGTTCGCATGCGGCCACGCCTCTATGCGTCCTCATCATCATGCGGCCAAAAGTGTCCATCAGACCCAGTCCGGATGAGAGCACGCATGTGGACACGATTCTATGAGTTATCGTCCTCATGCGGCCAAAGTGTCCACCAGACCCATGTCGGACGAGAGCACATATGTGGCCACGACGCTATGCGACCCTCAGCTTGCAGGATCTTTCCGTTACAACCGAGAATATCTTCACACAATCAGTGCTGACCACGTGTCAAGGTGACCAAGTAACGCACACAATGGGTCAAAAATAACCCCGAGATCTTATCAACAACATACCCTAACCAAGGCCACGTGGCAGCCTGTCCGTGGTATGCGACCACAGTTGCAGCCGTATTATGTTCAAGGAGTCCCATGCGGCCACCAAACAGAGGCACATATGCGACACATTTGGCCCGTTAGCATGACGGCTATAAATAGTGGGATTGTATACCCACAACACACACACGGACAAAAGGACAGACATACACATACAGAGGAGAGAGAACCGAAGAAATCATTCACATTCTCTCGTCGGACCGTCAACAGAATAAATGAGTCACTATAATATTCGATCTCCATAGTCACACTCCCCAGAATAAAAAAAAATAATTGTACTTAGATTTTCTGTATAGGATTTCTTTGTACTCTTTTGTTTGTTAAACACAAAAAATTTATTTCAACTTTGAATCAATGGCAAACAAGGTGACGACTCTGCTGGGGATCTCCTTCTCCTCTGATGACCTTCCAAAAGATGCTGGGTGTACGCTTCGACCAACAAGCGTTTGAAGAAATGCTTTCCGAGGGAAGCACGAGTCCTTCGCAAAGGCTAGCAAAGCCTAAGAAGACCCCACTACTCCAAAATGATAAATTAGGAACACTAGGCATTTTTTTAATCTGGAACACTTATTTTCTGTATCTAGGTGCTAGAACGGAACTAACGTGTTCCAGATTTAAAAAACGTTCCTAATATATTTTATTTTAATTTTTTTAAAATTATTTATTTAGGTACGTTTTGATAGCATTCCAAATGCCGTTCCAAATTGAAACATACAAGCATCTCACTTGATTAGTCAAAGCCAACATAATTCCAAATGCGTTCCAAATTGAAAATATAGACATCTCACTTGATTAGTCTAAGCCAACAAAACACTCTCTTTTCTCTCTTTCACATACGCCAATAAACCCTTCCGCTCCCTCTCCGGCGAGATCCCGACGAGATCTCGCTGCCATCGTCGTCGTTCTTCTTGATCTCTCCAAATTCTTCTTCAATGGCTGCTACTGGACTGTTGTTCCGGTGCGAGGACTGCAGAGCCCAGCGGAAGAGCGTGGAGGAAGCGCAGCAGCACGCAGAGCTCACTGCCCACACCAACTTTTTTGAATCCACCGAGGTCGTCCTCAACCTTGATTGCCCTATCTGCGGAATTTTATGACGATACAAAACCGTAACAAAAAAAAACCCTAACCTAAAATGCTTCATCCTTTCTTGATTTGTATATCTAGGATTTTGAGATTTATGGTTTTTTTGTTGTTGTGATTTCTGAAGGAGACATGATCTTCACACCAAGAGGATCGGGTACGCGGAGTTCTATTTGTTTCTTTAATTATTATGGAAAATGTTGGACTTTTATGTTTGTTTTCTGGGTTTATTGATTTGGTTTGAGTTTATCACCTATGTTTTATGGACACGAGTTCATGAATACTACACGACACAATACGGACAGTGGGACACGGGTAGGACACATATTTTGGGGAGTTCTACTGTATTTTGGATTTTTTTTTTGCACAGTATGTGCCATACACGAGATGACACAACACCTACTTTTGGAGTCCCTGTTCTTCCTAAATTATTACTATTGTTGTTGATTTGCATTAGATTTCGGTGACTTAAATGTTCCTAATTGAGAAGATTCAATAAAAATATTAAAAAAACTGTGTGGACTTGGCCAAGGAAACTATGAACAAAGGTAGGAATCTATCTTCAGACAAGTCATCAACTTGATGATGAATCCATATTCCTGCAGACTTGGTACTATCTTGAGTGTTCGAATCCTGGTGGGCTGGAAGCAATCTAAGGAGTGAGGCGATGGTCGAAAATTATCGCGTAAGGAGTGTACATACATTCTCTCATTCCATTCATTCTTTACAGGGGTCATGGCAGAGGTAAACTTCTCTTACTAATTCAAGCTTCGTAGTTCTACTTCTTCTTCTTATGAGAGTTAGAATAATTTAATACTATACATTAGCTGATAAAGGGATTAGATCAGTGCTTGTGTAGCACTTTGAGATTGTCGATGATTTTGACTATGTTTCAGAACTTCAGTTTAGTGCAAGAATTGGCTATCAATTTTGTCCACTGGTGATGATACTTTTTGTTGTCAAATTGGTGCACAAACATATGTTCCATTAAATATTTGTGACAGTGCTTTATAATCAATGGTTGTGGCTTCTAATTTCATTATGGTTCCAGTCAGTTCCGCTGATTTGATGCAATTTAACTCTTTGAAGTGAATGCTCAAGATTTCAGTTTCTTTCTTCTCAATACTGAAGTGAATGTTGTGTGGAAGCTACTGTTACCGAGCATTTTCTTGCCAGGATGAATCTAACTGCCAAATTTAATAGGTATGGTTGAACCTTTTAGTCTTTTCTGAGCTTCCCATACCAATAGTTTACTTGGTACAACGTCCTTTGTTTAGTACTTGAATTAAAACACTACATTAGTACTTCTCCTTCTATAATATGTTGGAAATGGAAGATTAGTTGTCAGAAAGAGTTTAGAAATAGCAATTGTGCTTTCTATACTTGATTATTGTGAAATATAATGTACACCTTATTTTTTGGGATAGTACATATGAATGAAAGCATTACTGGTATTATGCTTTTCCTTAACAGAGATGTAGGAAGGAAAAGGATTCATGTAACCGACCCAATTTTTTTGGATAAAGGGTTTGTTGTTGTGCAAAGGTTCACTCTTTTCTATGGTTAAAACCATTATGGATATATCTTTCTATTGAGCGATTGCATAATACTTCGAATTTTTCTCAAAGAATAGCTTATGACTTCCATAACAAAATTCCCATGCAGGGTACAACAGGAAATATCCGATGGTGCTGAATGGAATCGTTTTCTTGTTACGTATGTCGATTATGCTTTTGGTGATTTTGGTGGACGGCAATCACCAGTTTATTCTGGGCTAGCAATAGTTTGGGGAAGCTTGGCTTAGAGAGGTTAGATACAACATTTTCCTTTAACTAAAGTTCTCTTTGAGGTTTTTCTTAATCTGGCTTATTTAGGCACTTCTTACTTGATCTTAATGGGATAAGCCTGGTGGTTTATATATATATATATATATATATATATATATATATATATATATATATATATATAAACTGTGTCCTTTCTTGCAGGCTAAAGGTTACCGTGTTGGACCTGTTTATGATGATGTTTTGGCAATGGCATGGTTTTTCTTGGAGCTTATTGTAAAGTCAATGGCCCTAGAGCAAAGTCGCCTTTTCTACCATAATCTTCCTTCAGGTATGTTTAAGTAGATGGAAGTTTTGTTTAGAAACTTATCTCTAACTATGAAGTACCGATATTTCATTTAGAAAGGCATACCGGGTACTTGTACAATTGTACTCCTTAGGTGCTCCTCGATACTTACCACATACGTAGTAAGGTTCAAAGTATCGGTACCAGAATCGCTATCAGACCATTCCTATGAGTATCGATATCGGCGGTTTCGGATCGAAATATCGAATTTTTTGGTATCAGAAAGCAAATAACTATTAGTAAATTATCAATAATTTAGAAAATCTATTTTACACATTTAGGCATAATTTAAGTATTTTCAGTGTTGTTTCTTAATAGTTTTGAAATTGAATGAAATAGTAGTCACCCTTGCCGATTGATTTACATACGATATATAAGTTTTTCTCTTTTATATATTTTTTATAACCTTACTATGCTTTTACACCCTGCTAATTGGTTTTTTCGTTCAATTTACTCTGTCGAATTAACCGAAAAGAGACCTCCAATGTCGGTATCAGTTAGTATCGGGTATCGGTCGGTATCGAATCGGGACATGTCAAACCGGATCGGTATCGGCCGTATCGGATCGGTATGGGGCCGATACTGCAAACTATATTTACATACTGAAAATATTATTTATTTCAAATTTCAATTTTGGGTACTTTTTGGGTGCTTCTATGGTATTCTGTGGGTACTTTCTATTGCAAGTCATTGTGGGTAGTTTCTACTTCCTAGTGTAAGTCATTGAATATTCTTTTATCTTATTAAATATTGTTTAGGTACTGTTGTTTAAGACATCGAAGCCTTTTTAAAAAACTTAAATTATATAGTTTTCAAACTCAAATTCATTTGATGACTAAGATGAAAGAAATTTAGACTCGTAGTGCCTGTTTGGCAACATAAAACTAGAAGAAAGTTGAGTTTCTAGAAACTACTGAAAATATGTTTCCAAATAAAAATTAGTTTGTTTGATTTAAAGTAGAACCAGGAAAACAAGAGAATGTCACTATGAGAATAATATAAGAAAGGACAACACTAATAATGATAAAACATCTAATTGTAAAACAATTATATTTTGAGATTGTGAGTCTAGTGGGAATTAATGATGGCTAGAACATGTAGCACTCACTGAAAGACTTTGGGCAAAACAAACACTTAAGAAAGTAAATATAGTACAAGACTATCCAAGGGACATTCTGAAACTCCAAATTGTCAAAGGAGTGATGAATATTATAAATTTGCACTTATGAGTGTTGGTGGGAGGGACATTAATAAGAGTAGATGAAGTAGGTTCTGCAAGTTAGACAAAGTTGATAACATAGACAGAATAAAGCCAATATAGGGCTGCAAAGTAGCAATTGTCAAGCATGTCATATAAGAAACTGCTTCTCAGTAGCCTGTATGGTTGATGTGCCAATTTATTGGGTCTATAATTTCTAAAGCAAGGGATAACCATGCATTTATCCCTAATACCAACATCTCTGACCTTGTTTTACACAACACACGGGTAATCTAGAATGATACGATAAATATTGTCCAAATTAAGCTCTCTAGCAGAGTCTGACCTTTTTCTTTCTTTGAAATATGGGATGTGATTCTGATAGAAATTCCTTGAATATTTCATATTTAAAGTTAGGTATCTTAGATTTTGATAATTGTAAAGCATCTTTTGAAAGTTTTGGTAGTGAGTATTAATCTGGTTATCTATACATTTTGTTATTACATATATTTGTTAATCTTAGATTTCGATAAATTATTACTTATGTTTGTTATTTATCTAAGTGTATGTACTAATTTTGTTAATATGGTCATTTGGATTAGTAAAATGGATTTACAGAGTTACTCCTCTTTCTCATGTTGAATTTTTTTTATCTACTAAATATTTTTTGTGACCTTTTGACTTTGCAGATCCGATGGCCATCCCAACAATGAGAGAGTTTGATCACAAAGCTTGAATCAATTGTGACAACTAACATGAAGGGAATAGTTATGGGGAAAAAAGAGTGTGAGGAGAAGATGTCAAATTATTTTTACCGCACTAGGATATTTTTTAGCATGGTAGTTTAGTAAAATTGTATTAAACATACAATGTTTATGTAAGATATTTTGACTTTATTTGTCTATGTAGCTTTACCTTTATTTATTCTGCATGTAATTATGTTATGGATGTTCGTTTACTTTCATTTATATTATAATCAGCTTTAATTTTATAAAATTTTAAGTGCATTAAAAAATAGTTATCTATATATAGTATATTAATTCCAATTAAAGGTTTAATATTTCAAATAATCAGGGCAATTAAGAACACCTTTATATTGTTCCAATACTAGAATACATTATATCTGTTCCAATAAGCATAGGAAAATTAATTTGTAATACTTCAGTAAGCGCGCAAAAATTAATCTGAAATGCTTTATTAGGAGCACTTTGTTGGTGTTAAAACATTGGCACACATACAAAGCGTTCCAATAAATGTCCCTTGGAACTTTTTATTAGGAACACTTTGTTGGTGTTCCAATACTGGCACACATATAAAGCGTTCCAAGGAACCTCCCTTGGAACGTATTTTTGTCGTTCCAAGAAATTTGGTAGTCCAAAAATAGGCACGGAATAAATGTGTTCCTGAATTTTTTTGGAACGGATTTCCTCCGTTCCAAAATGACCATTTTGGTGTTGTGCCCGTAGGACATGGATAGCAAAGGTCGTTGCGCCTCGCCCAGCTGCGGAACATGCGCTCCCTTTCTCTCTCCCTATTATTGAAGACGCACACCATGCGTCTACCCAGGCCGTTCCTGTCCATGCGGCTGCCGTATCTGAGGAGAAGACCGCTCAGCACGCTAGCTTTGGCAGAGAAAACCACTACGATGCCAGAAGCTTGGGTGTTGATGCTCGGTCCATGCGCCAACATCAAGGTACACAAAAGAAGAAGCATGTGGCACGGAACTCCAAGCACAGGAAGACACCTGCATGTGGCCCCGACGCCAACAAAAGTCCCGTCATCGACAGAATCTCATGCGGCGTTGACTCTATGCGGCATACTGAAAAAGGAGAAAACTCAAATTTGGACTCCTCGTACTATGCACCAATGTGTGCTAAGTGTCACCCCCACATTTCTAAATGAGGGTATTTTTGTCATTTTGTATTTATTATTTTTAGTGATTGTATTATATATATTTATGCTACTAATTATTATTATGTATTGTGCTATTTATTTAATAGTTAGTTGGCTAGCCTATTTATTTGGACTTGACACGAGTGGACCCAATTAGATTAGTCATGACACATTGAGCCCAACATTAGACTAGGCCCAATTAGACTCTTCCCTTTAGTTAAGGAGAATAGATTAAGCTGTATTAGTTTAGAAATTTTCTAATGTAGCCTTCCTAATTATTTCCTCATAACTAGCTAGGGGGGGGGGGGGTATTGTTTTCATTGAGTGTTGCTTGGAGGAGAGGCTAGAGGGGGTCGGCCACTTAAGGAGGCATTTCTCTCTCTTCTTCTCAATCACTTACTCATTCTAGATCCCCAATTGTGTTCTTCTCCAATTCACTTGATTCCTCCACCAAATTCAACCCAATTCACTCTCATTCCTTTCCATTTTCATCAATTAAGAAGCATTAGATCTTGGATTACAAGGAGCACTTCAAGAAGGAGGGATTGGCAAGAATCTTGTGTCTTGATCGTGTCCATTTGAGCAATTTATTGAAAATCCATCTCCCAATAGGTATAATTCTGAATTCCTCTATAATCTAGACTCTAATTCATGCATTTGACTATCATAAACCCTTCCATGGATTAGGGCTACCTATAGGAGAAAGAGCTAGGTCCAATTGACCTTTATTGTGACTTCTACATAGATTTTTGTGTCTAATTAGGAAAAATTACGAGATTGGTTTATAAAGTGTTTGTTATTAGGCCAAATTGGTCTAATTAGACTTAGATCGAGTGTGTAAGACTAGCTACGTGTCCACAATTGGATACGAGTAGACCGTAACACGATACGGTGTGATACACTACGATACGTGATTTATTTTGGGTGATTTGTGTTAATTCTCTTCAATTTCTATTATAACTAGTTATATTAGTTATTATTATATGTAATTGAGATGTATATATGATTATTATGGAGAATTGGGGATTTTGGCATTCCATTTGGGTACGTATCATAGAGTATCATAGATTACATGCCTAATGTTTGACTTAATGTTCTAGTGTGTGTGAGTGTGATACATATGAACATGATATATATATATATATATATATATATATATATATATATATATATATATATATATATATATATATGTGTGTGTGTGTGTGTGTGTGTGTGTGTGTGTATCTCTATATGTTGAGGGTTGTATGTGAGTGGTTGTGGCCATGTGAAGTGACTGTGAGATGGAAGAGAGGTTTGTGACAGTGAGAAGAGGATCTTGTGTGGCACCCAAGTGAGGGGGGTGTACTGCACTGCAGGCAGTGGGGTGTGCAGTGAGTGTAAGAGAGTGTGAGGGGTTTGTATGAACTTATATGCCTAAGTGTGTAAGTGTTTCAGTAGCAGACAGTATTGGGAAGAATTAGGGTGTTGATATGTATCAAGATACATTAGTACCACATTATGATGCAATGTATAGATAGAGAGGGGGATTGTGTGTTGTGCACATTTGTGCCCATCAAGGTTGGCTCGGGTTGAATATACATGTGAGCAGTTGTGATGTGAGGGAGGAACTCAGGTGAGGCTTATTGCAGTGTGTGTGTGTGCTAAATGTATATATGTATATGTCATATATGTTAGTATATATATAGCTATACCTATATTATACTTTCTAATGGTGAAGTATTGTGTGAGAGCTTGTGAACGAGTGAATTAAATGTTGTTGAGTGTACCAGGATGTAGGGACTGGAGGATCTAGTAGTGTATCATACCTGAAAGTGTTCAAGATGTGTTTTAGAGTTTGGGTGAAAGTGGTAGTGGCATAGATGTGGTATCATAGCAAACTAATCAGCATGTAGCAGTAACAACAACACTTGCCTTGCACTAACCTGCAGCAAGTATCAGGAGAAGAGAGGACTCGGATTTAAAAGACAGTGGGGTGTGTGTGAAGTTGCTTTGTGTGTTCAGAGTTAATAATTGTGTATAAGATTTTAGTGTCAATGAGAAGTGATCAAGTGTGTGCAGGTTTAGTGAGGGGTAGTTGACTGTGCTTTGTGAGTATTGCAGTGCGTTATAGGATGGAGGAGACTGCTCTGTGCAGTGTTGGTGTAGGTATCAACAAGAGATTGTTATACGAATACCATTGTGCATCAGGTATTTAGTATCATTTAGAGTACTAGCCAGTGTAGTATCATGTGTCTAGTGGACTGCACTTCAGTATTAATGATTCCCATGGTCTAGGTGCAGTAACATTATGGTTTAGAGTAGTAGCTTAGTGAGAGAGAGGTGATTGAGGGCAAGGTGCAGCAACAGGGTGAGATACCTTGTGTGGGTATTTACCTATCCATCCATCCATCTATCTATCTAGCTAGCTAGCTAGCTAGCTAGATAGCTAATTATATATACATGTGTATGAGTATGTGTGACTGACGCTTGAGTGAGTGATATGTGTTGTGTTAGAGTGGTGATTGGTGTAAGGTAAATAGGAGATTTTATGGGTGTTTGTGTTCAGTTAAGGGATGCAAGTAACTTGATGTACCAGTAGGTGCATAGGTGTCTAGGTTGGTGTAGATGTGATCAAGGAGGGAGGTGACAGTTAACAGGAAGGAAATACTACCGTGTAGGCAATGTGCAGGTGTATGTGTGGGTGCAGGTAAGTTTAAGAGCTTGGGTGGGTGTATCAGCAAGGTGACACTGAATATCAGTGTGGGTACTGTTGGTACAAGAGTGTAATAGGGAGTTAGTATTAGGGTATGGGCAAGGTAGAGGTAAGTGAGGGTAGTACCAAGTCTAGGTTTGGTTTTGAATGTGTTTGTGTTGGTAACCCAAGTTACCAAGTGTTGAATCAGTGAGGTGTTAGTGATATCTATGTACTGAGTATGTGTATAGTTTTATGAACCTATATGTAGAATAGTGATATCTAGGAAACTAGAGGCTAAGTATTAGAGTGTGGTGTCCTAGTGTTGGACCTATGACCAGTGTGAGGGTAAGTTGAGATCCATAATTAAGATATCGGTTATATATATATATATATATATATATATATATATATATATATATATATATATATATATATATATATATATATATATATATATCAGTTGTACACGTTAGTTGGTGATATCAGTTATGTAAGTTAAGTTGGTAATAGATACATGTTAGTTAGTATATGTTAGTGTTGGTTAGTATAGGTTGATACTAGGTTTAGTATTACCTTGAGATGGAACCAAGGTAACCTGGGGTATGAGGTATCATTGGTATTTGGTATTGGATACCAAGACGGTAGTTAGATATTGATACCAAGGATGGCTCAAAGCCAAGGTAACCAATATTAAGTTAGTATTAGCTAATGACTAACTAGTGTTATTTAAGTATAAGTGTTATCTGTTTGATCCTTAGTATTATGATACTCTAGTATCTTGTAATAGCTAGTATAGCCTAGATAAGCAAGGTATGAACCAAATAACTTGATTATAGGCTCATATAATCTAGAAATGGCTAGTTTGACTGTTTTGGCTTAGTTTGACTTAGAAATGGCCTAAAGACCTAGATTTTGACTAGTTTAACTTGTTTATCATTTCAAGCATGTGTTCATGTGATATTTCATATTTAGGTCCTTGAGACACCGAGACAGACACTGTTTGATGTTCATTGCTCAGGACCACATGCGAGTACATTCTCTGATAGTTTTCATTATTTGATATTTACTATGATTCATGTTTTATACTATCGCTTTACCTGTTTCTTGACAAGTTGGATATACGGATTGGTATTGTATGGGTTCATTGTCTTGAGATAAGTGGTTTTAGGTCTATTGACTTTTATGGACTAATGAATTATTGGACTAATATATTTCTGGCCTATTGACAATTTCTGGACTATTAAGATTCCTTTTGTCGGGACTGGATGCATGAGTACTGGTCGGACGGGAAAATACCTAGGAGACGTGTGAACATACCCTTTCCATTCCATGGTCTTACTGGAATAATAACAGCCATACACGACATGTGTGGTTTGCCGGATATTACCCCTAGTCGTTCACATGTCAACTTGGTATTTCAAAATACTAGTTTATATATTGTCTTTTCTGGATTACTCTATTCATGTTGGTTGTGTATTTACATCGACAGGTTTTCTAGCTTCACATATTTCTGTCTGTCTTTACATACTTATCTACCCTCTCATTTTACTTTCCATTAATCTTTAGTTACGTGTTCATTTTAGTTTATACGCTGTTTTCTTATTATCTGCTTATCTAATATTTTATCACTATTTATAGTTTCATAGTCTTTGTCAATTAATTGGAACTGCTATTGGGTTGTACTCCGCTCCAATCTTGACTGGATATATTTTTTAGATGATTGGTTAGAGGAGATGTGTCCCACCTATTACGGGCCACAAGATGACGAGCCGCCTGAGGATCTAGTGCCAGCTACTGAGGTGACTTAGATTTCCATTATCATACTGTTTAGGTTTAAGTCAGACATTTTAGCATGTATATATATTTGAGACTTGTGTTGTAGCTAGACTATTAGTTTTGGATGGATTGTATTATGACATTGTGACTCTTTCTTCTATTCCATATCGTGCCTTTGTCTTGCTCTAGTTTTATATTATGATTGAGTATTGATTATCATTATTATATTATAATTTTGTCCTCCATTTGGAGTTGAGATAGCATGATAGGTACCTTATATATATTGTGTTAGATGTTTAGATAGTATTGTTGACCTAAACAGTGTTCTACCGCCGATGCTGCGGCGTAGGCTGGACGTACCCATGTACTCGTTCTCCTACATCGGGTGCGGGTCATGACACATTTTTGTGGTGGCCCATGCAGGCCAGGCTTCACAAATAATGCGATATCGTGGTAGTACAACGTCTTAGTTGTACTACTGCGAGCATGCGATAGGACCTATGATATATGATACTAGGATGAGAGCTAATACTCAATCACAACTAGGAAATATTTCCAATCTATTGAATTTGCTATCTTTATTATTTTAAATATTGCTTTCTTTGAAATAATAATGTCATTCTTTGATGATATCGTATCTTGCACAATATTGATTCCTTATTTTGATCTATCTTCAGGATGCCTCCGAAGACCCGATCGTAGCGCTCTGGCGCAGTTTCAGCGAGGTCGGTTACTTCTCCGCCTCCGAGGCGAGCAGCAGCAACTACCGCTCTACCATTTCCAGTTCAGAGGGTTGCCTCACCGGTCTAGGTGGGGGCTTCAGCACCAGCTTTTGGGGTTGCTCCACCTCCAGTTCAGAGGACTGTGCCAGCAATTTCAGAGGAGCTTCCACCACCTGTCGATCCCGAGCAGATATTTGCGCTCTTTAGGGAGATAATGGAGGCCCAGAGGGCCCAGGTGAAAGCACAATACCGCCAGTCGGACATGATGAGGAAGGGGATCGAGAACGCCCATCAGCTAGCCCTTGCAAAAGTGGAGAGAGTAGCGCTAGTTTAGCCACATATTATTCTGTCTCAGCCCGATCCGCAGCAGCCGAGGCTAGGCACTATTATGATTTTAAGAGGATGATGCCCAAGGATTTCAAGGGCACGACGGGGATCTTGTATGCCGACGATTGAATTGAGAACATTGAGAGGAACTTGCGACTGGTACAGATTTCAGAGAGTCTATAGGTAGAGACAATGGACAGCCAGATGTTTGACATAGCCTTGACATGGTTTCGCACAGATCCAAGGATTGCGGCACTTGGTTTGATTTGGGAAGATTTCAATGAGCTTTTAAAGGAAAAGTTCTTCCCAGATGTGGTTCTGAGCGCCCTGGAGAGCCTTCTCTTAGAATATCTATTGCTAATGTGCTAACAATAGAGAATAATAATCGATTGCACCAGCAAGAATTAGAAGCATTAGATGAAAAGTGCCTGCACGTTCAACAACATATTGAGCTATATCAAGCACGCATTTCCAGAGATTTTAATCAAAAAGTCAAGGAAAGAATATTCCAGGTCGATGAATTAGTCTTTTCAGTAATGAGACCTATGATCACAACCTATAAGAGCAAAGATAAATTTTAAGCTAAATGAGAAGGTCCTTATGTAGTGGAGACATTATTCTCCAACGGAGCCTACAAGCTCACTAAGCCTAATGGAGATTTGATAATGATGCCTATCAACGACAAATTTCTCAAGAAGTATTATGTCTAAGCACAACATATTCCTCTCCATCTCCAGCAGATTAAAATAAGATGTACATCAAATACATCTTTAATCCCCAGCAACTCGTAGCCTACCCGACCTCTCGAACTATTACCTATATTCATTCTTGAATAACAAATGAGTAATGGGTCCTCAAAGTTCTCCAGTAGGACAATACTCAAATCCAACGAAACACTCTCGTTGAGATCATCTAAACGATTCTCTCCAACAAAAATATTCCATTCTTAAAGTCTAGTTGTTTTAAGGATATCCTATTCCTGATCCCCACTTGGATTGGGAATAATCTCACATGTTTATTCACCAGTCAATAAGTGTAATGTGATTCATGTCCATATTACCTCTGAATCATATTCCATTTATTATCCCCTAAAAAGAAGACAATAGTTCGCCCTGGAAATAATCTTTCTTCTCTTCCCCAGTGGAGTAAACTAATGAGCTATCACGTCCATATCACCTTTGATAGTATTGCATCCTGTAAAATTTATTATTTGTACTCAGCATGAGTATGCCTTGAGTGATAATCTACAAAATTCTCCCACAGAATTATTCTGCCATGTCCATAATACCTCTGAGCAGATATATTCAATGTGTCTCAATTTGAAAGTATCACTAAGGTAAGCCAAAATTTCTTTATTTACAAAAAATGAGGAAGAATAATACAAATACTTAGGAAGCAGATGAGTCGGGATCTCCCAAATTATTTACAAATATTACAAGAGCATGCAGAATACAGACATCTGACGGTGCAAGCAGTCGATGTAGAGCTTCTGTTTTAGCATGTTCTTCTTTTCCTGAATCAACAGAAGGATGACGAAAATCAGTGATCTCATTCTGGAGTGGAGTAAGGCCATCCAGTGAAGGGCTAACAAGATCTTGAAGAAAGTTCGTCCTACATACTTTTTTTTTCCTCGATAGGGGGGCAGTCCAAGAGCAGTAAAGGCGCAACCAAAGTTAGATGTAATAGGTGAGAGAATAGTCGATTCATCAGACTTCCATTCCCCCTTTAGAGACTTGTTTTGGGAAGCCATCAGCAAACTCGAATGAAGAATATTGAAATTGAGTAAGCCAACTCTCTTATTTTTAAAGGAGTGGAATGACGGTTCAAATTTTCCCACATGATTCATCATCCCACTCTTCGTGAAGGAAGACGACGGTTCAGATCTCCATACACGAATCATAAAGGGTGCAACGATTTGTTCCCCAAGCGAAGAGCAAAATACAAAACATAAAATTGTTTTGTATGTTGGTCTGAGGACTCCCATGTGCGCACATTTATCTGATTGACAAAAAATATTACATAGTACACATGACCAGACAATTTATAGAAATGATTATATAAGTGCGCGCGATAAACCACACAGTGCGCACAAAATCCAATTTTCTCTAAGTATATATTTATGCGCTTATCAGTGGGATGACAGGGGAAATGTAACATATTCGGTCTTTTTGGATGTACGTCCTCCCGAAAATAAAGACAACCAAAGTCTTCAGTCAGCAACACACATACAACACAATAAAGTCAAGCTAAAATTTTATTGATACTTAATCATGAATACATATTATGGAGATCTATCACACCTAGATTTTTATTCTAAAAATTATGATTATGCATATAGAAATATATTATATCCGGATTTTCATATGATGGGGATCTGTTACAGAGCTATCCCCATCTCTGTGTCTCGTCAGCTCCCGATGCAGATAAATTAAGGCACAGAAGAAATGAGCTCTTTAGTACAAACCACAGTACAGAAAAAAAAATCGTGCTGTGGACAAGCAAGGATATTACACATGATTGTACCTGTTTAAATTAGCATAAAACCATTTCTGCCCTGACTCGATGGAGGACATAGCGAGTCAAACGAAAGCTGTTCCGCTATCGCCATCCAGCGCCACCGCTAGAAGTCCCGGTTGGGATCCCAATCCCAATCCTGTAATCAGCACATGGGCCATGTTAAGAGAGTGATTCCAGTGAGCTAGATTTGAAGACAACGAACAGTCTTCAGGATAATATGTCAGTTCAGCATGAACGACGAAGCTTATGATATCCTTCCATGCTCCATCACACGAAGAGCTCAACGACAACGATTTCTAAATGAGCCTCTCACCCATCGTTGAGAAGCGCCTCCTCTTGCGTCTTCTTGGTGGCCAGCAAAGCCAGTAGTGCCATGCTGTTTCGTTCATCTTCTTAGATTCAACACTTAACAATAACCATACTCAAGTCTCACAGCAAGAAGGTGATAAGTGTGGAAGTGTTGGTAAAATTTTCTTCCTATTTGTAGGAGAAGACATGCCAAGTGTGGCATAGCTCTCAAAAATTGTTCCTGAAAAAGCTGCATGCATCTCCTTAAAAGATGCCTGCATCTCTTTAAAGATCGCGTAAAACCAAGGAACAAGTCAAAATTGAATAAATTGATAAGATACGTGCATGTCACACCTACAACCACGTCAGCAAACTGTTGGAATTCTGTCCTAAGTGCGTGCACAAATATCTCAACAACTTTTATGCTTCTAATTCAAAGTATTTTTAATTCATCTAAATGAATTCAAAAACTTTGAAGGGGGTCTTGTAGAAGCATAAAAAGTGTGCCTTATGAAGATGACGCAATTTTCTACAAATAAACTTAACAGAGGAAGAATGGCACACTTTCTCTCTATTTAGAGGATGTCGTACTTTCTACTTGTTTCAAAGGGTGGCGCACTATTCAGAGAATAGAAAAGTGGTACACTTTTAAGTTGCTTTTAACAGTGCAGACAGGCGTACAATTTGTATGTCTATTTTTTTCTTCGAGCATTAAATATGATGAATCTGACAGGCTGGAACAAAAATCGAAGAGTTAGAAATCATAATTACAGCTGGGCTGCGGTACGCAGACCCAGGTTGTCATTTAGTGACCCAGTCGTTGTGCCAATCTTTTCAAAAGTGCGATATTGTGCCAATTTTTTCAAAAGTGCGTTGCTGAGCCAACTTCTTCAAAAGTGCGTCGTTGAGCCAATTTCTTCAAAAGTGCGCCATCATGACAAATTTTATCAAAAGTGCGCTGATAGCTACTTCTTCAAAGAGCGTTTGTATAGCCAATCTTTCGAAAGTGCGCCAGTCTCTAGACCACTTCTAAAGTGTGCATACTATCATAACTGACAGTGAGAAGTTATGAATGCGTGTCTTACATGCCATGCTTCTCGTAAAAAGTGTACAAATAACAATCCCCCATGACCTATGCTTTCCTCGTATAGGAAGCTACGTGTCAAGCAGGCAGCGGGTTGTGCACCTACTCATTCAAAACGTGGGGTGTTAGTCTACCATAAGTGCGCGCACAATGGTAAAATAGTACAGACTGTCCAAAGTGTGCGCACACTCTCATAACCGCTCCTAAACTCTATAAATACATGATCGGTACATCCATTAAAAAAGGGGGGATACAAAATAGACAAATATAGAGAGACAAAAAAATGGCTAGAATTTTCAAGTCATTGAAATTCAAGAACCGAATGAGAGAAATAATAGCTTCTCGTGCCGTTGTTGCCAAAGCTTTCTTATTGTTCAACTCTCCAAGTTGTTCACAGCATTCTCTGCATTTTTTCATCGTCGTGTGGTCCAAGGAGTAAAGTGATCGTCTGCAGATCAGATATACAACTATACTTTTTCATAATCAACTGTACTTAGATTCCTGTTTAGGATCTTTTGTACTTTTCTTTCTTTTCAATAGTTTGTAATACAAAAGTTTCGTATAAATTTTTCTTCGCAAACAAGAAGGCAGTCAAAGTCCAAGCATTGGCCAATTTTCTGGCTGCCCATCCAGTGCCAGAAATATCAAAACTCTATGACGAGATCCCAGATGAAGTACTGGACTCCAACATGACAATAGGAGAGGTCGTTTGGCGACTGTTCTTCGACGATGCTTCAAGAACAGGACCCAAATGCGATATTGTCACTGGAGTCAAAATAATGTTGATTTTCCCCGACAATCTGGCCATCCACCGCGCTTACTCTCTCACAGAGCCATGCTCCAACAATATGGCAGAGTACAACGCTCTCGTTATTGGGCTTAAACTTGCTAAATAAGTAGGGGTTGACTACCTAGAGGCCTATGGCGACTATAAACTAATCGTCAGTCAGGTCCGGGGCAAGTATGAATTTCAGCATGAGGATTTAATTCCCTACCACTAAGCCGCACTTAGCATAATCTCTACCTTCGACGGATTCTTTAAAGAACATGTGCCCCGATTGCGAAACATTGAGGCTGACGCTCTCGCCGGTCTCGCAGCTTCCTTGGCAGTCCCGGTCAAAACTCATGAATTGATCACAGTGGTCGTCCAAGAACTAGTCTGCCAAAAAAATAACCTCTGCATGTGTCTAAGCTACTCAACGGAGGTATACACCGACATCCAAGACTGGAGACTCCAATTCATCGACTACGCAGTCTATGAAATTCTTTTCGAAGGCCCGAAGGAAGCAATTTCTATCAGGAGATGCTTCCTCCGGTTCTATTATGATACGGCTACTAAAATATTGTATCGTCATTCCTATGATGGGCTTCTACTACGATGATTATCCGATGCAGAGATGAAGTAAGCACTCCTTGAAGCTCATGACAGTTTTTGCGGCGCACATCAACCCATCTAAAGCTATATGATCATCTTCGGAGGATGGGTTAGTATTAGCCGACAATGGTAGAAGATGCTGTTGACTATGCAAGAAAGTGTCGAACGTGCCAAATCTATGCATACTTCATCCACCAGCCCTCAGAATTTCTACACCTAACGGTAGCATCATGGCTATTCGAAGCATGGAAAATGGACATTATCGGACCAATTAGTCCACCTTCGTCTAAGGGACACCGGTTTATCTTGGTCATCACCGACTACTTCTCCAAGTGGGCAAAAGTCGTTCTACTGGCTGAAGTGAAGACGTCAAACGTAATTAGCGTCGTCAAGCATCACATCATTGTAGAAGCATAAAAAATATGCTGGGGAATCATACGCGTAAAACCCTCGACATTCAGGAAGCCCGCGTAAAACAGAGCTCCAGCATTGGGTGGCGTGAAACATAACTTCAGAGCCATTGGCGTACAACAGAGCTTCAACGCTAGTTCAGCGTAAAACATAGCTCCGGAACAACCCGCGTAATGCAGTATTTCCAGACTGCTTCGGCGTAAAAAGGTTGCTACATCGCCACTTTGGCATAAAGAACCCGTCTGCTTTTAATGCAGCGGGAAGTTGTACGAGGAACGCTTCGTATTCCTCGAATGAACCTATCAGTGGAAGCAGTGAACCTGACTCCTGACAAAGAGTACTGCACAGTGATCGAGAGGACGGCTGTAATGATGACTCTGCACAGAACTCCAGACTGTCGTCTAGTGACACAACCCTTGATATAAAATGTCGTTTACGTATTCAAGGAATACGCTGCCTATTCTACACAGGTAGATGTGAGCTTTACGCTCAGGATGAGACGAAACCAACAGCCACGTCAAAAGTTATTCTTCGTACAGAACTCGAGGCACGTCTCTGCAATTAATGCGCGAGATGGGGGCAGATCTCTGCATTTAATGCATGAGATTTGGTTCTACTTTTAACAACTGGGTAAGCTATAATTAGGGCTAATACGTCCACATCACCATCCCCGCACATTACGCCAACCAGGCTATTTTCAGCTATAGGAGCACGCTGTACGCTATCTTCTTGAAATACGTCGACCTGGCTATTTTCAACTATAGGAATATGCCGTATGTTATCTCCTCGAAATATGCTAACTCAGGCTATATTTGCACAGGTGCGTGCATCAAGATTTACGCAGAACTTGGCTTCTACGCCAACATGACAGCTACTTGGCTTCTACGCCAACATGGCAGAACTTGTCTTCTACGCCAACATGGCAGAACTTGGCTTCTACGCCAACATGACAGCTACTTGGCTTCTACGCTAACATGACAGCTACTCGGCTTCTACGCCAACTTGACAACTATTCGGCTTCTACGCCTACTTGGCTTTTACGCCATCAGAACAGCTATTTGGCTTTTACGCCAACGAGACAGTTATTTGGCTTTTATGCCAACCATCTCTATGCGGGGTAGTTATCTACGTGGCTTGCATGCCGTGATCTTCGATGAGCGATTATATGCATTACCTCATAATGGGACACGCGTCACACGCTAATTCAAGAGATCATTCATACGTGGGTAGCATTTATTATAACCGCCACGTAAAAGGTATAGTTCTCTCCGCTGTTCGGTTTCTACGCCGACTGTAGCTGAACTCTATAAATAGAGACTTCCGGTCATGGAGGTCCAAGGTCGGGACACACCGGGCGAAAGGGAGGAGAACAACAGAGGTCAAGGTCAAGAGAGCACATATAGAGAGCTTTGGCAACGAGAGTTCAATCCCTCCTGCAGTCTTTGAAGCTTCTTTTTCGTCTTCTACAATACTTCTTTGTCATTGTGTGGTCCAAGGGACAAAGTGATCGACTGCAGATCTGACTCCTATAGCAATATTTCCCCAGAATTAAATTTTTATACTTAACATCCTCATATAGGATTAATTGTACTTCTTTTTTCTTGTTTGTAAACCAAAGAAAGGGTTTCGTATAAACCTAGTTTTAATTTCTTTTGTTTATTATCAAACACAAGATGACGACTCTGCTAGGGACTACTTTCTCATCAGATGAGAAAGCCATTGCTCAACATGATGCTGTATCCGTAGGATCAACGAAGAAGACTCTGGTCGTCCAATTCGACCAATCGGCTTACGAAGACATGCTTCGAGCAGGGGGTAGCTCTCATTCCCTCTCTGTCCAAGACAACAGGAAATTACGTAAAGTATGGATGCCCCGGACATCCTCTACCATTCCTGTGAACTCTCTCTCCGACCAACAAGATTGTAGCATCACAACCTGCGTGCCCCGCGCATAAAATTTTGTCTCCCGTCTGTGACATGGCAGACGAAGCTTCTAGCAATGCCTCAGTACCAATCCAGAAGTCTACTCCGTGCCCTGCGCGTAAAACTTTGTCTCCCGTCTGTGACGTGGCAGACGAAGCTTCTGGCAATGCCTCAGTGCCAATCCAGAAGTTTACCCCACACCCTGCGCGTAAAACTTTGTCTCCCGTCTGTGATATGGCAGATGAAGCTTCTGCCAATGCCTCAGTGCCAATCCAGAAGTTTACTCCGCGCCCTGCGCGTAAAACTTTGTCTCCCGTCTGTGACGTGGCAGACGAAGCTTCTGGCAATTCTTCAGGGCCAATCCAGAAGTCTACACCACGCCCCGCGCGTAAAATTCAGTCTTCCGTCTGTGACGTGGCAGACAAAATTTTTGATAATGCCTCAGTGTCAATTCAGAAATTCCAAACGCGCTCCGCGCAAAAAATACATCTCCCCTCTGCAATGAGGCAGATGGTCCTTGCAATCACCGTAAGGAAAAACAAGTGGCGGATTTCCTGACCTCTCGGCTTTTACTCCATCAAGAGAAGAATCTGCTCGCTCTTCAGATTACGCGGAATGCTGATGGCCGATTGAGGACTTCCTCAGTTTTACGCCAACCTGTGCAAAGTTTCAGATTACACCAGGACAAGCCCTTCAGCGTAAAGAAGGCCCAGTTTGTGGATAGATACGCTCCTCATGGATCATGTGCTACTCACATGGCTGAACTGCTGTATTCGTGTGGCAGGGAGAGAGTTATGATTCCCAATATCCGCGCTCTAACTGATGTAAAAAGGCAGAATAAGCCTTCTTCTTCTTCTTCTTCTTCTGACTTGTATAATCTCCTGATCCAGAAGCGCAAAGATAGGGGATCTTCTAACATGTCCATTACACCCCCTAGGGAGCATTGTCGTAATAGTCATATTATTGTAGTTAACTATTGCTGTTCTAAGGCAAAACGGTCAGTTTTCGACCGGTTGAACTACTCTTTGTCTTTACAGGAAGAAGAGCTTACATTCGCATCAGTGAACATGGCTTCACACGTTCCTAGAGGAAGGTCAAATTCAAGACGTCATCCCTCTAGAACTCCAAGCCAAAGGAGATTCAACAGACTCCTTGAGAATATTGAAGCTGGTATGTTTCGAAACACTCGTTCAAGGTCACAACAACCGACTTCATATTCTTCTGATTCCGACACTGGGGGTCGCCAATTTCCCGAATCGGATGCTGAAAGTATAGATTCAATCTCTACAGAGATCTATACTGATCCTTCCATAGCATCCAGATAAATGGGAGTCTATGCCATTGGAGATGAACGCGAATAGGCTTCCCCATCAGGAAGTACTGAGCAACGCATTGCTGTATTGGAGACATCACTGAAAGAGATGCATTCCATGATGGAGAATATGCACCAGATGATGCTGACTCAACATACAGCTGCTATAGCTCAAGCATCGGTCCCTTCGACTCAAATACGTGTGGGGGCGGACCTACCACCATCCAATGCGAACCAGGAGCCTGTTCTAAATCAAGAGTCAGCAGCTCCTCCACTTCCTAACTCGGAAAATGTATTGTCTCCTGTTGGAGTTACGATACAACCGATTTCTCACCACTCTGCGGCCCCTCTACCAGCTGAAGATCCGATGTAGGTAGTGCGGGAATTGAAAGCCCAATTTAATGCCTTGAAGCATAAGGATCAGCTCAAGAAATTGGGAATCAACCAACCATATCCAGCTATCTGGGACGAGATCCTTTTCACACTCGAGGGAAAGACGTCACCGAGCCAGTATATGAACTACTTCAGCATGATGACGGTATTGTTGCAAGGGAATGACGCCCTTCTCACTCGAGTGTTTAAAGGCTGTCTCTCTGGAGTGGCTTATCAGTGGTACCGTAGTCTTACGGACAACTGCATTACTTTCTTTGAAGATTTCAAGACTCTGTTCTTCGCACGATTCTACGAAGGAGGGATGGACATGTCTATGTCCTCACTCATCGAAGTAAAGCAGAAGGAGAAAAAGAACGTTCGCACTTTCATCGAACGTTTTCGTCAGGCCACTTTACAATTGCCTCCCGGAGTTCCGGATTTAGCCTTGGTAGATATTTGCAGGAAGAATCTTCTTCCACTAATCTCGATGTTCACAGGACCATATGAGTTTCATGGTTGGCCCTCGTTTATCATCTCAGCGGTAGCCGCTGAAGACAACAGTCGGAAGGTGCGTGACAATAGAATCATGATCTCTACCTCTGATAGAGGGAAGAGGTCATCCTCCAATAGCGACCATCCTCGTGGTTCCAAAGGAAAAGAATCTCTGGCGATCAATACGTCTAGGCAAAATACTCCGGCAACCACACAGACGAAACCTGGGACTTCCAGGCCCATTGAAGCATATCCTTTTGACGACGACGATATTTCGAGCATATTCGATTGTCTAGTCAAAAGCGGCAAGCTTACCCTCCCCGAGGTAAAGCGGCCTAATGAAGTCGGCAGTACCAATAACCCTAAGTAATGCATTTTCTATAGGTACATACATCACCCCACAAAGACGTGTTATGTACTAAAGAGGAAAATCCAGGAGTTGATCGACGCCAAGGCCATCACTCTGCAGAATAGCGAGAAGACGGTCACTGCCAACATGATCTCTCTCCAATTTGGCAATCTGCCTTCTCAAAAAGTTCCAGATGGTGTTGTACCTATTCCCCGGACGATGATGAACATTGTTGATCTCCCTCCGGCCAGGGGTCAAAATCATGACCTGGTACCCCTAACTACCCAGCATGGTGAGATTATGTGGGTTCATCCTGATCTGGTGTCAGAGATTGAGGAAGAGACTCAAGTTGCTAAGGCTAAGTCTAAAAAGAACTCAAGGCGTAAACTATGCCATATGGTTGCAATATCCCCGACATCAAAAGAAGAGGCTTTGGCTACCGGAACCCACTCAGGGAAAGCCTATCTCAAGGACTATGGAGGAAATCAGGAAGATGCAACGACAGACACTTCAGCTGCCAAACTTCAAGAGCCTGAACCTGTCATACCAGAGGCAGGATCTTCTAGACCGACTTCGGCGGACAAAGGCAAGCAAAAAGAAGTGCGTTTTGATAAACCTTTGAAGAATATTCAAAACAAAGGTTTAGAAAAACTATATAACTTCGACATCCTGGCCCAATTGGCTAATACTCCGGCCAGACTGTCCATTTTCGAGCTACTCAGGCTTTCCAAAGACACTCGTCAAGCCCTGAGTGAAGCATTAATGCAGGCGGATGTATGCTTGACTCAGCTCAAGTCCCCCGATAAAGAACCTGTGGCATGCCCTCAATGCCATAGTGTGATGGAGGCGGTCCCTAATATCACTTTCACTCAAGATGATATGCTGTTGAAACATAACAAGCATGACAGGCCCCTCTATTACATCGGATACGTCGGTTCCATGGAGGTAGACCGAATTCATATAGATCCAGGATCGTCGATCAGCATCATCCCTCATAGTCTGCTCAGACCGCTGAGGATTCCTACAAGCGAACTGGCTTACACCACCACTACAATTGTGGGCTTCAACGCCAGGAAAAGTAAGCCATTGGGGAAGATTCGTCTGAGGATCCAAATTGGGGACCTTAGATCAGTAGCTACATGCTACGTCATCGATTCGGAGGTGTCCTACAACATTCTGCTGGGCAGACCATGGATCCACGATCACAACATTGTTCCTTCGACTCTACATCAATGCTTCAAATATGTAGATGTCCAAGGAACATTAAAAACGGAGTTTGCTGACCTTAACCCGTTCAAAGGAGTAGAGTCCTACTATTCCGATGCCATGTTATACACCCAAGACTACATGAAGGAGGTGTCAGGTAAGACGGAAGAGGAATCCCACCGGGAGCCGGAAGAACCCTCTGTTGAGCAACCCATGTCGATCCAGGTAAAAGGGCGGACTACCCGTCTGAAAGTCATGGAACCCATGGCTATCCACTTGAACAGAACCAAATTGGGAGGAGGAAGTGATCCCCTAGTGATCACTTTGAACCAGAAGTTTCTACCTTTGGTCATCAACCTCAGGCGCAACAAGCAGCCGACTGATGTAAATACAACCGGGAACGTGGTTTCTGACGATAATAAAGATTCTCTTTTCCAGTATACTGACGCTCAAATTCCAAATCAGGAACCCTCCCCCCATAACGATATAGAACCTATAGCACAAATTTTTTTGGAAGTTATAGACTCCTATCATCCGTATGTGTGGGAAGTGACGTCAATATCTAATGTCATCACGACATATGGACCACATGAAGATTCTATCTTTATTGTCCCACCTACTCGCAGTAATCAGCATCCAATAGTCTTCGGTCGCATGCGCAACAGACCGATTGTACAAGAAGACTCTCACGAGTCCGATGCTGGGAAAATGCAACTTCACAGATATAGTCCGCAAGCTTTGAAGATTATACAAAGTATGGATTATGATCTGAAGTCAGAACCAGGCCTCAACTATGGAAAAGGCAGGCGAATGCCGTTGCATGGTGCTCTCTACTGTCAACGAACTCATTTTGGGTTAGGGTATACCACTTCTCTTGCAACTTCTGAGTTAAGTGAGGATATCTTTTCCTCTTCTCAAGATGGCTCGTCGGCCTCCGGCTTGTATGATGATCTCGAACGAGCATTATCAGTAAATACGGTATTGACAGATTCTCTCGAAGCAGACGAACAAAAATCTGAATCGTTTGAAAATAACTCTTGGACACAACAAATGGATACACAATGGGAACTCTAGTTCGAGCAGAGAGAACCGCCCACCAAAGATAAAGTTATCCAAATCGAGGTTAGGGATTAACTTTCACCAAAGCCGATATTTATCAGTAACAATCTTTCCGAAGAAGAAAGGGAAGAAATAATCCAGCTGATAAAAGAATATATCGATGTCTTTGCGTGGAATTATGAGGATATGTGTCACGACCCGCACCCGGAAGTTCGGGCACGAGTACGTGGGTACGTCCAGCCTACGCCGCAGAGTCGGCGGTAGTACGCTGTCTAGGTCAATCCATCTAACTAGTCTACTCATTCACAACTAACATAGGCAAGATAATAATGAGAATAGAAACTTAAATTTTGCAACTGAAATGAATGTGATAATAATTCAAATGTTTAATACAGGAATTTCAAATGAAATCGGGGACAAACCCGATTAAATAAGATAAGAACAGAAAAAAAAGGATAGCTACTACTAGCTACTCAGCAGCAGGGGTCTCCTGGGTGGGTTCTGGCTCCTCATAGGTATCATCTGTACCCTCATAAGGACCATAATAAGTAGGGGCAAGATCCTCATCATCGCCTAAATCAACAGATCCAGTCAGGAAAGGAGCAAAGTACACAGTGCACAACAATGTTAAACTAAATATTTATGACCATTAAACATTGAATATCATGTTAAGGAAATTGCATAAAGGAATGTTAATATCTCAGAGTCAACACTATAAACAGGAATATGAGAAAACAGAAGTAAACGAGCAGGAAAAGAAACTACACAGTCAGCAAGAATATAACATGACCTGAAGTTATCTGTATGAAACTTGTGTTTGTTTTTAGAATACTTAGTTGGCATGCAGGGGTTTATAAGGCTAATCCGGCCGTCATAAACGGCTATTATTCACGAATAATTGAGATCCGGCTGATGGACAGTCGTGTACCAACAGCTATTATTCACGACAAGGGGAAGGGTAAACTACATGCCTTTCAGTATTCTCCCACCCGACATGAAAACAAGACATGAATTCCAATATTCAAGACATGAAATATAGTATTCTAACACTACGTGTAATCAGCAAGAATACTAGTGGAGCAGGAAATTTAATTATCACAATATAAAGATTAACTTGAAGTGCAGGTACTTGCCTGTTGTTTGGATCTGATTAATTAGGTTCTTGGGAGAAATTTCCACAGATGAGTCCAAAAGCTGAAACAGACATTACCATCATGCTTAGAAGATGTCAAATAGCTAGAAACTCCTGTCCTTGGGTCCAATTTGAAGACAAGGAAAAAAACGGCAGTTTCGGGTCAAAACGGGGTCCGCCGTTGGGCCCGCTTTGCACCGAAAAACGTGTCCGGGTCAAAAGTCTCCAAATTCACCAAACTTAGTGTCAACAGGTCAGGAACGCTGATACGAACCCAACGGAACTTCCAGATTTGGATTCCGATGAGCCGAACACAAAATCGCCCGTCGAGCGGGGCCCGTGGGGCCCACGACACGCGATTTCGTCAACGTTCTCAGAATCGAACCAAACTTGACCCACAGGACCAGCGTATCGCTACGAGTCCGATGGCGCAAGTTTCGTCTCGATCTGACGAGTGTGCACGAAGTTAGGGTGAAATGCCGAAAAGGCGGATACGGAGCGATGTCCGCGGATACGCGTTGATTTCGGTGTGCACGCACACCCGAATCAGCTTCCGCGAAATCTCACACGTCCGTATCGACGCTGCGCACGTATCTGTGAAGACCGCACGCGACCAAGTCGTCCCGTTTGGCGGGACGTACTCGGTTCCGGGGTGAAACAGGGTCTGGTTTTTCCTGTTTTTGGATCGCGGTGTGCGATCACCACAGGACGCGGTGTCCCGAACAGTTTGTCCGGACACCGAGAGGGTCATACAGGCTTCACAACGCAATTTGCGGAATTGAAAACGGAGCTACGAGGCGAAAGATACACGTACCTGAATGGGACCCGAAAACAGGATCGAAATCGTGTCCGAGTCGTGTCGAACACTGTGTCCTGTGTCCGACACAGGAACAGAGATTTAGGGTTAGGGTTTCGAGCTGACGGCGGCACGCGGCGGAGGGAGGCGGCTGGACGGCCGGCGAGGGCGGGGGGTTGTTCGCCGGAGCGAGGCCGACTGACGGCAGGTCGGCGGCGGCCCGGGGCGGCCGGCAGCTGCTGCTGTGCTGTGCTGCTGCTGCGGCTGGCTCTAGGCCGAGCGGGGAGGAGAAGAGGGGGAGGCGACTACGGTGAGCGGCGGAGGGAGGAGATGGTCGGGCGGCGGTGCGAGGCGCTGGAGGAGGGCGACGCTAGGGTTCAGGCGGGGGTTGTTGGCGGGGTACGGCGGAGGGGGTTGGCCGGGGACGGAGATTCTGGGGGGTTTAAATAGAGGGGAGCGAGGCGGTTGGGGCAGCCGAGCACGGCGGATCGTGGGGGGGGGGGGGGGGGACGTGGCCGCGGGAAGCGGCGCAGCGCGCGGAGGGCGGCGCTGCGCGCGGAGGGCGGCGGTGGAGTCGGGGGATCGTGGGGGACGGGGTCGCGCGGGCGGGTCGGGGATTTGCGGGCGGGTCGGGTTGGCTGACCCGACCCGACCCGAAAGGGGGCTGGGCTAGTCTAGCGGGCCGGGCCGCGGCCCAATGGGCCTGGGCGGCCCGCAGAAAATAAAATAAAATAAAAAAATAAATAAATAAATAGATAATTAATTTAAATAATTAATAAATTAGTTTTCAGGCATTTAAAAATATGTGTGAGGCCCAGAAAAATCCAGAAAAATTACCCTAAGTCCAATTTTTCATTTTACACCCAAAAATATTATTTTTATGATATTTTAATATTATTTATTGCTAATTAAAAATCATTTATTAATTGAAAAGCTTGATTTTAATTACAGAAAATTCCCAGAAAATTCCAGAAAATTGGGAAAAATCCAAGATTTAATAATTTAAAAATTTAGGGGGGTTTACAACCTACCCAACTTACAAAAATTTCGTCCTCGAAATTTAAGAATAACAGGGCACGAAAAGAAAAGGCCGAGAAATAAAATACACCTAAGGGTTCAAAAAGATAGGGGTATTGCTCTCTAATCTCGTCTTCTCGCTCCCAGGTGGATTCGCCGGAAGAATGGTGCTTCCAAGCTACGCGAACCAGGGAGATAACCTGGTTCCGTAGGACTTTCTCCGAGCGATCCAGTATCTCCACGGGTTGCTCCTGGTAAGTCAGACTTGGGCCTACTTCGAGTTCTGAGTGATCCAAAATGTGGCTGGGGTCTGACACATACTTCCTCAGCTGCGACATGTGGAAGACGTTATGGACTCCTTCCAGAGAGGGTGGCAATGCCAGACGGTATGCCACTTCTCCGATTTTCTCCTGAATGCCAAAAGGTCCAATGAATCTTGGGCTGAGTTTTCCACTCCTTCCGAACCTAATGGTGCCACGTGTCGGGGAAATCTTTAAGAATACTAGCTCTCCAACCTTTAACAAAGTCATAATCAAGTCTTAGTTCTATAGGCAAAATATTTAAATTGACTTGAATTTCATAAATTTAATTACCTCAAATTCCAAGGGCCTTCGGTGGCTATTTGCCCAATGTCGTTGCCTGTCTTGAGCCACTCGAAGTCTGTCCCTTATTTGCTTTACCTTCTCAACTGAATCGATCACCATCTCCGGTCCCAGCAGGGCTCTTTCTCCAACGTCGTCCCATGATAGCGGGGTACGACATCTTCGGCCATACAGGGCTTCAAATGGAGTCATCTCGATACTGGCTTGGTAGCTGTTATTATAAGAGAACTCCACCAGATGTAGGTAGTCCTCCCAGGATCCTCCAAAATCCAGAATACATGTACGGAGCATATCTTCAAGTGTCTGGATTGTACGTTCCGATTGACCATCGGTTTGGGGATGATAAGCTGTGCTGAATTTGAGTTGCGTCCCCAAGCTGGCCTGTAAGCTCTTCCAGAAGTGAGAGGTGAATCTTGAATCTCTGTCGGAGACAATGCTTACTGGAACTCCATGCAGCCTGACAATATGCCTGATATATAAATCTGCCAGCTTTTCTGTAGATAGCCCTACTTTGAAAGGTAGAAAGTGTGCCGACTTGGTCAGTCTATCTACTATCACCCAGATTGCATCCTTACCACTAGGTGTCCTTGGAAGTCCGGAAACAAAATCCATTATGATATGTTCCCACTTCCACTCCGGAATGGGTAGGGGTTGAAGCAATCCTCCAGGTCTTTGCCTCTCTGCCTTGACTTGCTGGCACACTAAACAACGAGATACGAACCTGGCTACTTCTCTTTTCATGCCATGCCACCAAACATGTGTCCTCAGGTCCTTGTACATCTTGTTGGCTCCTGGATGTATAGAGTATTGCGATCTGTGCGCCTCTTGCATGATTTCTTCTCTTATGTCTCCTTGAGGCACACATAATCTATCGCCATGCCTCAGTGATCCATCGTCGTGAATTCTGAATTCTTCTACTAGTCCAGCTTGTACTTGACCTCGAAGGCTTCGCAGGCCTTCGTCCTGAAACTGAGTCTCCTTGATCTTGTCCATTAAAGTAGACTGAATCTGCAAGTTCATCATTTGGCCTTCTTTTCCTGGGATAATTACTTCAATACCTAAACTTTCCAAGTCCTCCAGCAGGTGTCTGTCCATAGTCAAGTACATCGCCATAGGATACCTGCTTAGAGCATCAGCAACTACATTTGCCTTCCCAGGGTGATATTGAAGAGTGATATCAAAGTCTTTCATTAGTTCCAGCCACCTTCTTTGCCTCATGTTTAGCTCTTTCTGAGTGAAGATATATTTTAGACTCTTATGGTCTGTAAATATTTCCACCCTTTCTCCATAAAGGTAATGCTTCCATAGTTTAAGAGCAAAAATGACAGCTGCCAATTCTAAATCATGAGTTGGATAATTCTTTTCATGTGGTCGAAGCTGTCTAGAGGCATATGCTATTACTTTCTTATTCTGCTCCAATACACAACCTAGACCTTTTCCAGAAGCATCACTATAAATAGCGAAACCTCCGGTTCCAGAAGGTAAGGTCAGAATAGGGGCAGAAGTCAGTCTTTTCTTCAATTTCTCAAAAGCATGCTGACATTCATCAGTCCAGGTGAACTCTTCATCTTTTCTTGTTAATTTTGTCATGGGCTCCGCAATTCTAGCAAAGTCCTTCACAAACTTCCGATAGTAGCCAGCTAGTCCCAGGAAACTTCTAATCTCAGCTACAGAGTCTGGAGTGGGCCAGGATTCTACTGCAGCTATCTTCTTAGGATCTACTGCTATTCCATCTCCAGTCACAACATGTCCCAAGAATTCTACTTTGTCTAGGAAGAAGGCACATTTAGACAATTTTCCATAAAGTTTTTCCTTCCTCAAAGTCTCCAATGTTAGCCTCAAATGTTCTTCATGTTCTTCGGGGGTCTTGGAGTAGATCAAAATATCATCAATGAAGACCACTACAAATTTGTCTAGGTATGGCTGGAAAACTCTGTTCATTAGGTTCATAAAAACTGCTGGAGCATTCGTCAACCCGAACGGCATTACTAAGAATTCGTAGTGTCCGTTCCGGGTATTGAAAGCAGTTTTAGGGATGTCTTCCTTTCTCACCCTTACTTGGTGGTAACCAGACCTCAAATCAATCTTGGAAAATACCCGAGCTCCACTTAGCTGATCAAATAAGTCATCTATCCTAGGCAGGGGATACTTATTCTTAATTGTTAAGGCATTTAAGGCCCTATAGTCCATACACATTCGGGATGTTCCGTCCTTCTTGGGCACAAATAACACTGGAGCTCCCCAGGGTGAGACACTAGACCTAATGAAGCATTTGTCTTCTAGCTCTTTGATTTGTTCATTTAGTTCTATTATCTCATTCTTGTTGATTCTGTAGGGGTTCTGAGATACTGGTGCTGCTCCTGGCACTAAGTCAATGGAGAATTCAACTTCTCGGTCTGGGGGTAAGCCTGGGAGATCCTCAGGGAAGACATCAAGGTATTCAGAGATGATAGGTGGCAATTCTTCTGTTACTAGGGCTCCACAAATTATGTTATTACCTATTTCTCTAGAACCTCTAGCAAATTCAAATTCTGGCTTGCCAGGGGGTCTGAAGATTACACTGCCTCTGTGACAGTCTATTGTGGCATGATGTTGACTTAACCAATCCATACCCAGTATAATGTCAAAACTGGGCACTGGCATTACAAGTAGTCTAGCATACAGTTCTCTTCCACATAATGTAATAGGACAATTGTTACAGGCATCACTAACCGGGATGATTCCTCCACCGGTAATGATCTTATAACAATTCCTAAGGGGTTTAGTGATTAAGTTATGCTTCATAAGGAAATCTACTGACATGAATGAATGAGAAGCTCCAGAGTCAAATAAAGTAATAGCTGGTATTGAATTTATAAGCACGGAACCTGTGATCACGTCCGCTGTGGCCTCAGCTTCTTCCAGAGTCATTGCATAAGCACGGCCTTGCTGCGGTGCACCCCTCTGTTGCTGCTGTTGGTGCTGAGCAAAGCGTTGTTGCTGTGTTGGAAGCGGGGGTCCCCTCTGTTGTGCTGCTGGGGGCCTGGCCTGGACTGGAGCCTTTGGTGCAGCTGGGCGTCCTTGAGCAGCAGGACAGTCCCTCAATTGATGTGCTGGTGAGCCACAATAGAGACAGGCACCTAGCCTCTTTCTACAGTCTTGCCAAGTGTGGCCTGGTTTTTGGCAATAGTTGCAAGGGGGAGCTCGCTGGTTCTGTCCTTGAGCCTGGGGTGCTGGAGCTCGAGGGAGAGGACGCTGATTTTGCTGCGGGGCCTTCTGCTGTTGTTGTTGTTGAAAAGGGCGTTTGTTGGGTCCCGCATTTCCGGTATCTCTTTCTCGTTTCAGTTTGTGCCCCATATCTCTCTCGACGCCTTGAGCCACGCTCAAGATCTCCTCATAGGTGCGAGCTCGGCTGGTGGTGACAGCAAGGCGGATATCCGGAGATAGCCCCTTCTTGAATCTACGGGCTCTGTCCTCCGGGGTACGAACCATGTACTCCGCAAAGTGACTTAACCTGCTAAATTCAGCAGTATATTCATCAACAGTCATGTTACCTTGTTCCAGTCTCTCGAATTGGCTTTCGAGAGCTTCCCAAGCCACTTCGGGATAAAATTTCTCCTTGAATAGCCTCTTGAAGTCTTCCCATGTGATGTCAGGAGCAGATAGTTGGGGTTCATCTCTGAACCAGGTTCGAGCAATGTCGAACAGTTGCAGGCTTGCGGACTCCACTTTGAGGTCATCAGGGACCCGGGCAGTCTTCAGGAGTCTCTCGACATTCTCTATCCACTCATCGGCATAGAGAATGCCCTCAGTTCCATAGAATTCCAGAGGCCTAAGGTTCTTGAAGTCTTTGGCACTTCCTGGCCTCTTGAGTGGCGACTCCTGGGACTTAAGAGCTTCTGAGAGGCTGGTCCGCAGAAGTGTCGTCTGTTCTTTCTGGGATTCCACCAATCCCTGGAACACTCCTAGCAGTTGTGCCCCATCTAGGGTAACTGTCGGGACAGATGGAGGCGGCGGGAGTGCAAGGGTCTCGGGCACATTCTGCTCAGCTGGTTCTGATGTGCCTCCTACTGTGTTCCTGGTCTGGACCATTCTGAAAGATTAAGGGATAGGAAGATCAGAATAGAATACTTGGAAATCAAAGGCGATAGGAAAAAATTGAGCAGCAATGATATCAAGAAATGAAATAAGGACGCTATACTGTGAATGAGCCTTTCCTAGAATCCTCAATTTTATTCCATACCCTGTCCTAGGATATTACCCTATTTTAGGATAGGGACCTGTATGGGCCACCATAAAAACGTGTCACGACCCGCACCCGGAAGTTCGGGCACGAGTACGTGGGTACGTCCAGCCTACGCCGCAGAGTCGGCGGTAGTACGCTGTCTAGGTCAATCCATCTAACTAGTCTACTCATTCACAACTAACATAGGCAAGATAATAATGAGAATAGAAACTTAAATTTTGCAACTGAAATGAATGTGACAATAATTCAAATGTTTAATACAGGAATTTCAAATGAAATCGGGGACAAACCCGATTAAATAAGATAAGAACAGAAAAAAAAGGATAGCTACTACTAGCTACTCAGCAGCAGGGGTCTCCTGGGTGGGTTCTGGCTCCTCATAGGTATCATCTGTACCCTCATAAGGACCATAATAAGTAGGGGCAAGATCCTCATCATCGCCTAAATCAACAGATCCAGTCAGGAAAGGAGCAAAGTACACAGTGCACAACAATGTTAAACTAAATATTTATGACCATTAAACATTGAATATCATGTTAAGGAAATTGCATAAAGGAATGTTAATATCTCAGAGTCAACACTATAAACAGGAATATGAGAAAACAGAAGTAAACGAGCAGGAAAAGAAACTACACAGTCAGCAAGAATATAACATGACCTGAAGTTATCTGTATGAAACTTGTGTTTATTTTTAGAATACTTAGTTGGCATGCAGGGGTTTATAAGGCTAATCCGGCCATCATAAACGGCTATTATTCACGAATAATCGAGATCCGGCTGATGGACAGTCGTGTACCAACAGCTATTATTCACGACAAGGGGAAGGGTAAACTACATGCCTTTCAGTATTCTCCCACCCGACATGAAAACAAGACATGAATTCCAATATTCAAGACATAAAATATAGTATTCTAACACTACGTGTAATCAGCAAGAATACTAGTGGAGCAGAAAATTTAATTATCACAATATAAAGATTAACTTGAAGTGCAGGTACTTGCCTGTTGTTTGTATCTGATTAATTAGGTTCTTGGAAGAAATTTCCACAGATGAGTCCAAAAGCTGAAACAGACATTACCATTATGCTCAGAAGATGTCAAATAGCTAGAAACGCCTGTCCTTGGGTCCAATTTGGAGACAAGAAAAAAAACGGCAGTTTCGGGTCAAAACGGGGTCCGCCGTTGGGCCCGCTTTGCACCGAAAAACGTGTCCGGGTCAAAAGTCTCCAAATTCACCAAACTTAGTGTCAACAGGTCAGGAACGCTGATACGAACCCAACGGAACTTCCAGATTTGGATTCCGATGAGCCGAACACAAAATCGCCCGTCGAGCGGGGCCCGTGGGGCCCACGACACGCGATTTCGTCAACGTTCTCAGAATCGAACCAAACTTGACCCACAGGACCAGCGTATCGCTACGAGTCCGATGGCGCAAGTTTCGTCTCGATCTGACGAGTGTGCACGAAGTTAGGGTGAAATACCGAAAAGGCGGATACGGAGCGATGTCCGCGGATACGCGTTGATTCCGGTGTGCACGCACACCCGAATCAGCTTCCGCGAAATCTCACACGTCCGTATCGACGCTGCGCACGTATCTGTGAAGACCGCACGCGACCAAGTCGTCCCGTTTGGCGGGACGTACTCGGTTCCGGGGTGAAACAGGGTCTGGTTTTTCCTGTTTTTGGATCGCGGTGTGCGATCACCACAGGACGCGGTGTCCCGAACAGTTTGTCCGGACACCGAGAGGGTCATACAGGCTTCACAACGCAATTTGCAGAATTGAAAACGGAGCTACGAGGCGAAAGATACACGTACCTGAAGGGGACCCGAAAACAGGATCGAAATCGTGTCCGAGTCGTGTCGGACACTGTGTCCTGTGTCCGACACAGGAACAGAGATTTAGGGTTAGGGTTTCGAGCTGACGGCGGCACGCGGCGGAGGGAGGCGGCTGGACGGCCGGCGAGGGCGCGGGGTTGTTCGCCGGAGCGAGGCCGACTGACGGCAGGTCGGCGGCGGCTCGGGGCGGCCGGCAGCGGCGGCTGCGGCTGCTGCTGTGCTGTGCTGCTGCTGCGGCTGGCTCTAGGCCGAGCGGGGAGGAGAAGAGGGGGAGGCGACTGCGGTGAGCGACGGAGGGAGGAGATGGTCGGGCGGCGGTGCGAGGCGCTGGAGGAGGGCGACGCTAGGGTTCAGGCGGGGGTTGTTGGCGGGGTACGGCGGAGGGGGTTGGCCGGGGACGGAGGTTCTGGGGGGTTTAAATAGAGGGGAGCGAGGCGGTTGGGACAGCCGAGCACGGCGGATCGTGGGGGGGGGACGTGGCCGCGGGAAGCGGCGCAGCGCGCGGAGGGCGGCGCTGCGCGCGGAGGGCGGCGGTGGAGTCGGGGGATCGTGGGGGACGGGGTCGCGCGGGCGGGTCGGGGATTTGCGGGCGGGTCGGGTTGGCTGACCCGACCCGACCCGAAAGGGGGCTGGGCTGGGCTAGTCTAGCGGGCCGGGCCGCGGCCCAATGGGCCTGGGCGGCCCGCAGAAAATAAAATAAAATAAAAAAATAAATAAATAAATAGATAATTAATTTAAATAATTAATAAATTAGTTTTCAGGCATTTAAAAATATGTCTGAGGCCCAGAAAAATCCAGAAAAATTACCCTAAGTCCAATTTTTCATTTTACACCCAAAAATATTATTTTTATGATATTTTAATATTATTTATTGCTAATTAAAAATCATTTATTAATTGAAAAGCTTGATTTTAATTACAGAAAATTCCCAGAAAATTCCAGAAAATTGGAAAAAATCCAAGATTTAATAATTTGAAAATTTAGGGGGGTTTACAACATGCCAGATCTTGATCCAAAAGTGGCTACCCATAAGCTCAATATATTGCCCAATTCGAAGCCGGTAAAGCAACACCAACGCCGGTTTCGTCCGGATATGATGGATGCTATCGAAGCTGAAATCAAGAAATTGATAGCCTGTGGGTTCATCCGGGAAGAACAACATCCTGACTGGGTCGCCAATGTTGTCTCGGTTATGAAGAAAAGTGGGAAAGTGCGTGTTTGCATCGATTTCCGAGATCTAAATGCGGCCTGTCCTAAAGATGAGTTCCCTCTTCCCATTACAGACGTCATGATCGATAATACGTACGGTTTTGAGTGCATGTCCTTCATGGACAGATTCTCAGGATATAATCAGATTAAGATGAATCCTGAAGATGAGAAGCATACTGCCTTTCGGACACCTCTGGGGGTATATTGCTACACAGTCATGCCATTCGGACTGAAGAATACCGGGGCTACATATCAACAAGCTATGAGTAACATATTCCATGAGCACTTACGCAAAACAGTAGAATATTACGTAGACGATATTGCTGTCAAAAGTCGTCTCAAGGATAATTACATCCAAGACTTGAAGACAGTGTTCGAGTTGATGCGCCAACATCAACTCAAAATGAATCCTACAAAGCCCTTTCTTGGTGTATCCAGTGGCAAATTCCTGGGATTTGTCATTACCGCTAAAGGCATTCAAGTGGACCCTGATAAAGTAAAGGCTATCTTAGAAATGTGACCACCCCATAATCTGAGGGAACTCAGGGGATTTCAAGGTCGTCTGGCTTATATCAGGAGATTTATATCCAACCTCTCTGGGAGATTTTAGCCTTTTTTCTCGCCTGATGAAGAAAGGTGTCTCATTCATATGGGACGAAGCCTGTCAGCAAGCGTTTAATGATATCAAACGCTACCTCACCAATCCTCCAGTTCTGGTGCCTTCCGTCATAGGAAGACCATTTTTGCTGTATGTTCGAGCAATGGATCATTCTTTAGGGGCTCTTCTCGCACAGAAGAACAATGAGGGTCATGAACTGGCTATATCCTATCTAAGCAGGATAATGGTCAGAGCTGAACACCGGTACAATCCAGTAGAAAAAGAATGCTTGGCCCTAATGTTCGCCATTCAGAAGACGCGACATTACATCACGGGCCAAACTATTCATATCATCTCCAGAATCAATCCTCTTCGGGTATTGATAAACAAGCCGAGCATTCTTAATTCGCGACTCGCGACTTGGGCGATGTTATTAACACCGTATGATATGGTGTATGTCTTTCAGAAGTCCATCAAAGGCCAAGCCTTAGCTGATTTCTTTGCTGCTCATCTGATTCCGGAAACCTCCAAACTATACGAGGACATTTCCGACGAAGTTGCAGAATGTAATTCCGCAATGGAAAGTGATACATGGCAGCTATTCTTCGATGGTGCCTCCAGGAATGGTCCCAGGGGAAACGTGGTTTCAGGAGTAGGAATTATCCTGGTCACTCCTGATAAACTCGTTATCTATCGAGCATATTCTCTTAGCGAACCCTGCTCTAATAATGTGGCAGAGTATAACGCTCTACTAATCGGGCTCCAAGTCGCTAAAGAATTGGATGTGGAATACCTGGAAGCTTTTGGTGATTCTCTGCTGATCGTCAATCAGGTTAGAGGAATATATGAAGTCCGTAATCCAAACCTCATTCCTTATCACCAAGCAACGATCGAGATTGCAATGTCTTTCAAAAGATTCTTCCTAGAGCACGTGCCCCGATCTCAAAATTTGGAAGCTGATGCTCTGGCCAGTCTAGTTGCAGATCTAGCTATTCCTATAAGGAGGCAAAATTCAGTGATTCTTCTCAACATAGATCTGTTCTGTGTGAAGAATAACTTTCACATAGAATGCAGCTATGCTGTAAACACGGTTCCTCCTAAGAGAGACTGAAGAAGTCCCTTTATAGACTTCGTGTCATACGAAATCTTACCGGAGGATCCTAAAGAAGCAGTATCCATCAGAAGACGATCATTACGCTTCTATTTTGATGCATTTTCACAATGTCTATATCACCGAACATACGATGGACTGCTATTACGATGTCTCTCCGACGATGATGCAAAATGGGTTATCCGAGAAGCTCATGACGGTATATGTGGAGCACATCAACTCGGTCCTAAGTTACATGATCGTATCAGGAGGATGGGCTACTACTGGCCTATAATGATAGCAGATGCAGTGAAATATGCAAGATAATGCAAAGCCTGTCAAGTTCATACATATTTTATACATCAGCCTTCTGAGTATCTACATCCCACCATTGCATCATGGCCTTTTGAAGCATGGGGTATGGATATCATTGGTCCTATGATCACAACCTATAAGAGCAAAGATAAATTTTAAGCTAAATGAGAAGGTCCTTATGTAGTGGAGACATTATTCTCCAACGGAGCCTACAAGCTCACTAAGCCTAATGGAGATTTGATAATGATGCCTATCAACGACAAATTTCTCAAGAAGTATTATGTCTAAGCACAACATATTCCTCTCCATCTCCAGCAGATTAAAATAAGATGTACATCAAATACATCTTTAATCCCCAGCAACTCGTAGCCTACCCGACCTCTCGAACTATTACCTATATTCATTCTTGAATAACAAATGAGTAATGGGTCCTCAAAGTTCTCCAGTAGGACAATACTCAAATCCAACGAAACACTCTCGTTGAGATCATCTAAACGATTCTCTCCAACAAAAATATTCCATTCTTAAAGTCTAGTTGTTTTAAGGATATCCTATTCCTGATCCCCACTTGGATTGGGAATAATCTCACATGTTTATTCACCAGTCAATAAGTGTAATGTGATTCATGTCCATATTACCTCTGAATCATATTCCATTTATTATCCCCTAAAAAGAAGACAATAGTTCGCCCTGGAAATAATCTTTCTTCTCTTCCCCAGTGGAGTAAACTAATGAGCTATCACGTCCATATCACCTTTGATAGTATTGCATCCTGTAAAATTTATTATTTGTACTCAGCATGAGTATGCCTTGAGTGATAATCTACAAAATTCTCCCACAGAATTATTCTGCCATGTCCATAATACCTCTGAGCAGATATATTCAATGTGTCTCAATTTGAAAGTATCACTAAGGTAAGCCAAAATTTCTTTATTTACAAAAAATGAGGAAGAATAATACAAATACTTAGGAAGCAGATGAGTCGGGATCTCCCAAATTATTTACAAATATTACAAGAGCATGCAGAATACAGACATCTGACGGTGCAAGCAGTCGATGTAGAGCTTCTGTTTTAGCATGTTCTTCTTTTCCTGAATCAACAGAAGGATGACGAAAATCAGTGATCTCATTCTGGAGTGGAGTAAGGCCATCCAGTGAAGGGCTAACAAGATCTTGAAGAAAGTTCGTCCTACATACTTTTTTTTTCCTCGATAGGGGGGCAGTCCAAGAGCAGTAAAGGCGCAACCAAAGTTAGATGTAATAGGTGAGAGAATAGTCGATTCATCAGACTTCCATTCCCCCTTTAGAGACTTGTTTTGGGAAGCCATCAGCAAACTCGAATGAAGAATATTGAAATTGAGTAAGCCAACTCTCTTATTTTTAAAGGAGTGGAATGACGGTTCAAATTTTCCCACATGATTCATCATCCCACTCTTCGTGAAGGAAGACGACGGTTCAGATCTCCATACACGAATCATAAAGGGTGCAACGATTTGTTCCCCAAGCGAAGAGCAAAATACAAAACATAAAATTGTTTTGTATGTTGGTCTGAGGACTCCCATGTGCGCACATTTATCTGATTGACAAAAAATATTACATAGTACACATGACCAGACAATTTATAGAAATGATTATATAAGTGCGCGCGATAAACCACACAGTGCGCACAAAATCCAATTTTCTCTAAGTATATATTTATGCGCTTATCAGTGGGATGACAGGGGAAATGTAACATATTCGGTCTTTTTGGATGTACGTCCTCCCGAAAATAAAGACAACCAAAGTCTTCAGTCAGCAACACACATACAACACAATAAAGTCAAGCTAAAATTTTATTGATACTTAATCATGAATACATATTATGGAGATCTATCACACCTAGATTTTTATTCTAAAAATTATGATTATGCATATAGAAATATATTATATCCGGATTTTCATATGATGGGGATCTGTTACAGAGCTATCCCCATCTCTGTGTCTCGTCAGCTCCCGATGCAGATAAATTAAGGCACAGAAGAAATGAGCTCTTTAGTACAAACCACAGTACAGAAAAAAAAATCGTGCTGTGGACAAGCAAGGATATTACACATGATTGTACCTGTTTAAATTAGCATAAAACCATTTCTGCCCTGACTCGATGGAGGACATAGCGAGTCAAACGAAAGCTGTTCCGCTATCGCCATCCAGCGCCACCGCTAGAAGTCCCGGTTGGGATCCCAATCCCAATCCTGTAATCAGCACATGGGCCATGTTAAGAGAGTGATTCCAGTGAGCTAGATTTGAAGACAACGAACAGTCTTCAGGATAATATGTCAGTTCAGCATGAACGACGAAGCTTATGATATCCTTCCATGCTCCATCACACGAAGAGCTCAACGACAACGATTTCTAAATGAGCCTCTCACCCATCGTTGAGAAGCGCCTCCTCTTGCGTCTTCTTGGTGGCCAGCAAAGCCAGTAGTGCCATGCTGTTTCGTTCATCTTCTTAGATTCAACACTTAACAATAACCATACTCAAGTCTCACAGCAAGAAGGTGATAAGTGTGGAAGTGTTGGTAAAATTTTCTTCCTATTTGTAGGAGAAGACATGCCAAGTGTGGCATAGCTCTCAAAAATTGTTCCTGAAAAAGCTGCATGCATCTCCTTAAAAGATGCCTGCATCTCTTTAAAGATCGCGTAAAACCAAGGAACAAGTCAAAATTGAATAAATTGATAAGATACGTGCATGTCACACCTACAACCACGTCAGCAAACTGTTGGAATTCTGTCCTAAGTGCGTGCACAAATATCTCAACAACTTTTATGCTTCTAATTCAAAGTATTTTTAATTCATCTAAATGAATTCAAAAACTTTGAAGGGGGTCTTGTAGAAGCATAAAAAGTGTGCCTTATGAAGATGACGCAATTTTCTACAAATAAACTTAACAGAGGAAGAATGGCACACTTTCTCTCTATTTAGAGGATGTCGTACTTTCTACTTGTTTCAAAGGGTGGCGCACTATTCAGAGAATAGAAAAGTGGTACACTTTTAAGTTGCTTTTAACAGTGCAGACAGGCGTACAATTTGTATGTCTATTTTTTTCTTCGAGCATTAAATATGATGAATCTGACAGGCTGGAACAAAAATCGAAGAGTTAGAAATCATAATTACAGCTGGGCTGCGGTACGCAGACCCAGGTTGTCATTTAGTGACCCAGTCGTTGTGCCAATCTTTTCAAAAGTGCGATATTGTGCCAATTTTTTCAAAAGTGCGTTGCTGAGCCAACTTCTTCAAAAGTGCGTCGTTGAGCCAATTTCTTCAAAAGTGCGCCATCATGACAAATTTTATCAAAAGTGCGCTGATAGCTACTTCTTCAAAGAGCGTTTGTATAGCCAATCTTTCGAAAGTGCGCCAGTCTCTAGACCACTTCTAAAGTGTGCATACTATCATAACTGACAGTGAGAAGTTATGAATGCGTGTCTTACATGCCATGCTTCTCGTAAAAAGTGTACAAATAACAATCCCCCATGACCTATGCTTTCCTCGTATAGGAAGCTACGTGTCAAGCAGGCAGCGGGTTGTGCACCTACTCATTCAAAACGTGGGGTGTTAGTCTACCATAAGTGCGCGCACAATGGTAAAATAGTACAGACTGTCCAAAGTGTGCGCACACTCTCATAACCGCTCCTAAACTCTATAAATACATGATCGGTACATCCATTAAAAAAGGGGGGATACAAAATAGACAAATATAGAGAGACAAAAAAATGGCTAGAATTTTCAAGTCATTGAAATTCAAGAACCGAATGAGAGAAATAATAGCTTCTCGTGCCGTTGTTGCCAAAGCTTTCTTATTGTTCAACTCTCCAAGTTGTTCACAGCATTCTCTGCATTTTTTCATCGTCGTGTGGTCCAAGGAGTAAAGTGATCGTCTGCAGATCAGATATACAACTATACTTTTTCATAATCAACTGTACTTAGATTCCTGTTTAGGATCTTTTGTACTTTTCTTTCTTTTCAATAGTTTGTAATACAAAAGTTTCGTATAAATTTTTCTTCGCAAACAAGAAGGCAGTCAAAGTCCAAGCATTGGCCAATTTTCTGGCTGCCCATCCAGTGCCAGAAATATCAAAACTCTATGACGAGATCCCAGATGAAGTACTGGACTCCAACATGACAATAGGAGAGGTCGTTTGGCGACTGTTCTTCGACGATGCTTCAAGAACAGGACCCAAATGCGATATTGTCACTGGAGTCAAAATAATGTTGATTTTCCCCGACAATCTGGCCATCCACCGCGCTTACTCTCTCACAGAGCCATGCTCCAACAATATGGCAGAGTACAACGCTCTCGTTATTGGGCTTAAACTTGCTAAATAAGTAGGGGTTGACTACCTAGAGGCCTATGGCGACTATAAACTAATCGTCAGTCAGGTCCGGGGCAAGTATGAATTTCAGCATGAGGATTTAATTCCCTACCACTAAGCCGCACTTAGCATAATCTCTACCTTCGACGGATTCTTTAAAGAACATGTGCCCCGATTGCGAAACATTGAGGCTGACGCTCTCGCCGGTCTCGCAGCTTCCTTGGCAGTCCCGGTCAAAACTCATGAATTGATCACAGTGGTCGTCCAAGAACTAGTCTGCCAAAAAAATAACCTCTGCATGTGTCTAAGCTACTCAACGGAGGTATACACCGACATCCAAGACTGGAGACTCCAATTCATCGACTACGCAGTCTATGAAATTCTTTTCGAAGGCCCGAAGGAAGCAATTTCTATCAGGAGATGCTTCCTCCGGTTCTATTATGATACGGCTACTAAAATATTGTATCGTCATTCCTATGATGGGCTTCTACTACGATGATTATCCGATGCAGAGATGAAGTAAGCACTCCTTGAAGCTCATGACAGTTTTTGCGGCGCACATCAACCCATCTAAAGCTATATGATCATCTTCGGAGGATGGGTTAGTATTAGCCGACAATGGTAGAAGATGCTGTTGACTATGCAAGAAAGTGTCGAACGTGCCAAATCTATGCATACTTCATCCACCAGCCCTCAGAATTTCTACACCTAACGGTAGCATCATGGCTATTCGAAGCATGGAAAATGGACATTATCGGACCAATTAGTCCACCTTCGTCTAAGGGACACCGGTTTATCTTGGTCATCACCGACTACTTCTCCAAGTGGGCAAAAGTCGTTCTACTGGCTGAAGTGAAGACGTCAAACGTAATTAGCGTCGTCAAGCATCACATCATTGTAGAAGCATAAAAAATATGCTGGGGAATCATACGCGTAAAACCCTCGACATTCAGGAAGCCCGCGTAAAACAGAGCTCCAGCATTGGGTGGCGTGAAACATAACTTCAGAGCCATTGGCGTACAACAGAGCTTCAACGCTAGTTCAGCGTAAAACATAGCTCCGGAACAACCCGCGTAATGCAGTATTTCCAGACTGCTTCGGCGTAAAAAGGTTGCTACATCGCCACTTTGGCATAAAGAACCCGTCTGCTTTTAATGCAGCGGGAAGTTGTACGAGGAACGCTTCGTATTCCTCGAATGAACCTATCAGTGGAAGCAGTGAACCTGACTCCTGACAAAGAGTACTGCACAGTGATCGAGAGGACGGCTGTAATGATGACTCTGCACAGAACTCCAGACTGTCGTCTAGTGACACAACCCTTGATATAAAATGTCGTTTACGTATTCAAGGAATACGCTGCCTATTCTACACAGGTAGATGTGAGCTTTACGCTCAGGATGAGACGAAACCAACAGCCACGTCAAAAGTTATTCTTCGTACAGAACTCGAGGCACGTCTCTGCAATTAATGCGCGAGATGGGGGCAGATCTCTGCATTTAATGCATGAGATTTGGTTCTACTTTTAACAACTGGGTAAGCTATAATTAGGGCTAATACGTCCACATCACCATCCCCGCACATTACGCCAACCAGGCTATTTTCAGCTATAGGAGCACGCTGTACGCTATCTTCTTGAAATACGTCGACCTGGCTATTTTCAACTATAGGAATATGCCGTATGTTATCTCCTCGAAATATGCTAACTCAGGCTATATTTGCACAGGTGCGTGCATCAAGATTTACGCAGAACTTGGCTTCTACGCCAACATGACAGCTACTTGGCTTCTACGCCAACATGGCAGAACTTGTCTTCTACGCCAACATGGCAGAACTTGGCTTCTACGCCAACATGACAGCTACTTGGCTTCTACGCTAACATGACAGCTACTCGGCTTCTACGCCAACTTGACAACTATTCGGCTTCTACGCCTACTTGGCTTTTACGCCATCAGAACAGCTATTTGGCTTTTACGCCAACGAGACAGTTATTTGGCTTTTATGCCAACCATCTCTATGCGGGGTAGTTATCTACGTGGCTTGCATGCCGTGATCTTCGATGAGCGATTATATGCATTACCTCATAATGGGACACGCGTCACACGCTAATTCAAGAGATCATTCATACGTGGGTAGCATTTATTATAACCGCCACGTAAAAGGTATAGTTCTCTCCGCTGTTCGGTTTCTACGCCGACTGTAGCTGAACTCTATAAATAGAGACTTCCGGTCATGGAGGTCCAAGGTCGGGACACACCGGGCGAAAGGGAGGAGAACAACAGAGGTCAAGGTCAAGAGAGCACATATAGAGAGCTTTGGCAACGAGAGTTCAATCCCTCCTGCAGTCTTTGAAGCTTCTTTTTCGTCTTCTACAATACTTCTTTGTCATTGTGTGGTCCAAGGGACAAAGTGATCGACTGCAGATCTGACTCCTATAGCAATATTTCCCCAGAATTAAATTTTTATACTTAACATCCTCATATAGGATTAATTGTACTTCTTTTTTCTTGTTTGTAAACCAAAGAAAGGGTTTCGTATAAACCTAGTTTTAATTTCTTTTGTTTATTATCAAACACAAGATGACGACTCTGCTAGGGACTACTTTCTCATCAGATGAGAAAGCCATTGCTCAACATGATGCTGTATCCGTAGGATCAACGAAGAAGACTCTGGTCGTCCAATTCGACCAATCGGCTTACGAAGACATGCTTCGAGCAGGGGGTAGCTCTCATTCCCTCTCTGTCCAAGACAACAGGAAATTACGTAAAGTATGGATGCCCCGGACATCCTCTACCATTCCTGTGAACTCTCTCTCCGACCAACAAGATTGTAGCATCACAACCTGCGTGCCCCGCGCATAAAATTTTGTCTCCCGTCTGTGACATGGCAGACGAAGCTTCTAGCAATGCCTCAGTACCAATCCAGAAGTCTACTCCGTGCCCTGCGCGTAAAACTTTGTCTCCCGTCTGTGACGTGGCAGACGAAGCTTCTGGCAATGCCTCAGTGCCAATCCAGAAGTTTACCCCACACCCTGCGCGTAAAACTTTGTCTCCCGTCTGTGATATGGCAGATGAAGCTTCTGCCAATGCCTCAGTGCCAATCCAGAAGTTTACTCCGCGCCCTGCGCGTAAAACTTTGTCTCCCGTCTGTGACGTGGCAGACGAAGCTTCTGGCAATTCTTCAGGGCCAATCCAGAAGTCTACACCACGCCCCGCGCGTAAAATTCAGTCTTCCGTCTGTGACGTGGCAGACAAAATTTTTGATAATGCCTCAGTGTCAATTCAGAAATTCCAAACGCGCTCCGCGCAAAAAATACATCTCCCCTCTGCAATGAGGCAGATGGTCCTTGCAATCACCGTAAGGAAAAACAAGTGGCGGATTTCCTGACCTCTCGGCTTTTACTCCATCAAGAGAAGAATCTGCTCGCTCTTCAGATTACGCGGAATGCTGATGGCCGATTGAGGACTTCCTCAGTTTTACGCCAACCTGTGCAAAGTTTCAGATTACACCAGGACAAGCCCTTCAGCGTAAAGAAGGCCCAGTTTGTGGATAGATACGCTCCTCATGGATCATGTGCTACTCACATGGCTGAACTGCTGTATTCGTGTGGCAGGGAGAGAGTTATGATTCCCAATATCCGCGCTCTAACTGATGTAAAAAGGCAGAATAAGCCTTCTTCTTCTTCTTCTTCTTCTGACTTGTATAATCTCCTGATCCAGAAGCGCAAAGATAGGGGATCTTCTAACATGTCCATTACACCCCCTAGGGAGCATTGTCGTAATAGTCATATTATTGTAGTTAACTATTGCTGTTCTAAGGCAAAACGGTCAGTTTTCGACCGGTTGAACTACTCTTTGTCTTTACAGGAAGAAGAGCTTACATTCGCATCAGTGAACATGGCTTCACACGTTCCTAGAGGAAGGTCAAATTCAAGACGTCATCCCTCTAGAACTCCAAGCCAAAGGAGATTCAACAGACTCCTTGAGAATATTGAAGCTGGTATGTTTCGAAACACTCGTTCAAGGTCACAACAACCGACTTCATATTCTTCTGATTCCGACACTGGGGGTCGCCAATTTCCCGAATCGGATGCTGAAAGTATAGATTCAATCTCTACAGAGATCTATACTGATCCTTCCATAGCATCCAGATAAATGGGAGTCTATGCCATTGGAGATGAACGCGAATAGGCTTCCCCATCAGGAAGTACTGAGCAACGCATTGCTGTATTGGAGACATCACTGAAAGAGATGCATTCCATGATGGAGAATATGCACCAGATGATGCTGACTCAACATACAGCTGCTATAGCTCAAGCATCGGTCCCTTCGACTCAAATACGTGTGGGGGCGGACCTACCACCATCCAATGCGAACCAGGAGCCTGTTCTAAATCAAGAGTCAGCAGCTCCTCCACTTCCTAACTCGGAAAATGTATTGTCTCCTGTTGGAGTTACGATACAACCGATTTCTCACCACTCTGCGGCCCCTCTACCAGCTGAAGATCCGATGTAGGTAGTGCGGGAATTGAAAGCCCAATTTAATGCCTTGAAGCATAAGGATCAGCTCAAGAAATTGGGAATCAACCAACCATATCCAGCTATCTGGGACGAGATCCTTTTCACACTCGAGGGAAAGACGTCACCGAGCCAGTATATGAACTACTTCAGCATGATGACGGTATTGTTGCAAGGGAATGACGCCCTTCTCACTCGAGTGTTTAAAGGCTGTCTCTCTGGAGTGGCTTATCAGTGGTACCGTAGTCTTACGGACAACTGCATTACTTTCTTTGAAGATTTCAAGACTCTGTTCTTCGCACGATTCTACGAAGGAGGGATGGACATGTCTATGTCCTCACTCATCGAAGTAAAGCAGAAGGAGAAAAAGAACGTTCGCACTTTCATCGAACGTTTTCGTCAGGCCACTTTACAATTGCCTCCCGGAGTTCCGGATTTAGCCTTGGTAGATATTTGCAGGAAGAATCTTCTTCCACTAATCTCGATGTTCACAGGACCATATGAGTTTCATGGTTGGCCCTCGTTTATCATCTCAGCGGTAGCCGCTGAAGACAACAGTCGGAAGGTGCGTGACAATAGAATCATGATCTCTACCTCTGATAGAGGGAAGAGGTCATCCTCCAATAGCGACCATCCTCGTGGTTCCAAAGGAAAAGAATCTCTGGCGATCAATACGTCTAGGCAAAATACTCCGGCAACCACACAGACGAAACCTGGGACTTCCAGGCCCATTGAAGCATATCCTTTTGACGACGACGATATTTCGAGCATATTCGATTGTCTAGTCAAAAGCGGCAAGCTTACCCTCCCCGAGGTAAAGCGGCCTAATGAAGTCGGCAGTACCAATAACCCTAAGTAATGCATTTTCTATAGGTACATACATCACCCCACAAAGACGTGTTATGTACTAAAGAGGAAAATCCAGGAGTTGATCGACGCCAAGGCCATCACTCTGCAGAATAGCGAGAAGACGGTCACTGCCAACATGATCTCTCTCCAATTTGGCAATCTGCCTTCTCAAAAAGTTCCAGATGGTGTTGTACCTATTCCCCGGACGATGATGAACATTGTTGATCTCCCTCCGGCCAGGGGTCAAAATCATGACCTGGTACCCCTAACTACCCAGCATGGTGAGATTATGTGGGTTCATCCTGATCTGGTGTCAGAGATTGAGGAAGAGACTCAAGTTGCTAAGGCTAAGTCTAAAAAGAACTCAAGGCGTAAACTATGCCATATGGTTGCAATATCCCCGACATCAAAAGAAGAGGCTTTGGCTACCGGAACCCACTCAGGGAAAGCCTATCTCAAGGACTATGGAGGAAATCAGGAAGATGCAACGACAGACACTTCAGCTGCCAAACTTCAAGAGCCTGAACCTGTCATACCAGAGGCAGGATCTTCTAGACCGACTTCGGCGGACAAAGGCAAGCAAAAAGAAGTGCGTTTTGATAAACCTTTGAAGAATATTCAAAACAAAGGTTTAGAAAAACTATATAACTTCGACATCCTGGCCCAATTGGCTAATACTCCGGCCAGACTGTCCATTTTCGAGCTACTCAGGCTTTCCAAAGACACTCGTCAAGCCCTGAGTGAAGCATTAATGCAGGCGGATGTATGCTTGACTCAGCTCAAGTCCCCCGATAAAGAACCTGTGGCATGCCCTCAATGCCATAGTGTGATGGAGGCGGTCCCTAATATCACTTTCACTCAAGATGATATGCTGTTGAAACATAACAAGCATGACAGGCCCCTCTATTACATCGGATACGTCGGTTCCATGGAGGTAGACTGAATTCATATAGATCCAGGATCGTCGATCAGCATCATCCCTCATAGTCTGCTCAGACCGCTGAGGATTCCTACAAGCGAACTGGCTTACACCACCACTACAATTGTGGGCTTCAACGCCAGGAAAAGTAAGCCATTGGGGAAGATTCGTCTGAGGATCCAAATTGGGGACCTTAGATCAGTAGCTACATGCTACGTCATCGATTCGGAGGTGTCCTACAACATTCTGCTGGGCAGACCATGGATCCACGATCACAACATTGTTCCTTCGACTCTACATCAATGCTTCAAATATGTAGATGTCCAAGGAACATTAAAAACGGAGTTTGCTGACCTTAACCCGTTCAAAGGAGTAGAGTCCTACTATTCCGATGCCATGTTATACACCCAAGACTACATGAAGGAGGTGTCAGGTAAGACGGAAGAGGAATCCCACCGGGAGCCGGAAGAACCCTCTGTTGAGCAACCCATGTCGATCCAGGTAAAAGGGCGGACTACCCGTCTGAAAGTCATGGAACCCATGGCTATCCACTTGAACAGAACCAAATTGGGAGGAGGAAGTGATCCCCTAGTGATCACTTTGAACCAGAAGTTTCTACCTTTGGTCATCAACCTCAGGCGCAACAAGCAGCCGACTGATGTAAATACAACCGGGAACGTGGTTTCTGACGATAATAAAGATTCTCTTTTCCAGTATACTGACGCTCAAATTCCAAATCAGGAACCCTCCCCCCATAACGATATAGAACCTATAGCACAAATTTTTTTGGAAGTTATAGACTCCTATCATCCGTATGTGTGGGAAGTGACGTCAATATCTAATGTCATCACGACATATGGACCACATGAAGATTCTATCTTTATTGTCCCACCTACTCGCAGTAATCAGCATCCAATAGTCTTCGGTCGCATGCGCAACAGACCGATTGTACAAGAAGACTCTCACGAGTCCGATGCTGGGAAAATGCAACTTCACAGATATAGTCCGCAAGCTTTGAAGATTATACAAAGTATGGATTATGATCTGAAGTCAGAACCAGGCCTCAACTATGGAAAAGGCAGGCGAATGCCGTTGCATGGTGCTCTCTACTGTCAACGAACTCATTTTGGGTTAGGGTATACCACTTCTCTTGCAACTTCTGAGTTAAGTGAGGATATCTTTTCCTCTTCTCAAGATGGCTCGTCGGCCTCCGGCTTGTATGATGATCTCGAACGAGCATTATCAGTAAATACGGTATTGACAGATTCTCTCGAAGCAGACGAACAAAAATCTGAATCGTTTGAAAATAACTCTTGGACACAACAAATGGATACACAATGGGAACTCTAGTTCGAGCAGAGAGAACCGCCCACCAAAGATAAAGTTATCCAAATCGAGGTTAGGGATTAACTTTCACCAAAGCCGATATTTATCAGTAACAATCTTTCCGAAGAAGAAAGGGAAGAAATAATCCAGCTGATAAAAGAATATATCGATGTCTTTGCGTGGAATTATGAGGATATGTGTCACGACCCGCACCCGGAAGTTCGGGCACGAGTACGTGGGTACGTCCAGCCTACGCCGCAGAGTCGGCGGTAGTACGCTGTCTAGGTCAATCCATCTAACTAGTCTACTCATTCACAACTAACATAGGCAAGATAATAATGAGAATAGAAACTTAAATTTTGCAACTGAAATGAATGTGATAATAATTCAAATGTTTAATACAGGAATTTCAAATGAAATCGGGGACAAACCCGATTAAATAAGATAAGAACAGAAAAAAAAGGATAGCTACTACTAGCTACTCAGCAGCAGGGGTCTCCTGGGTGGGTTCTGGCTCCTCATAGGTATCATCTGTACCCTCATAAGGACCATAATAAGTAGGGGCAAGATCCTCATCATCGCCTAAATCAACAGATCCAGTCAGGAAAGGAGCAAAGTACACAGTGCACAACAATGTTAAACTAAATATTTATGACCATTAAACATTGAATATCATGTTAAGGAAATTGCATAAAGGAATGTTAATATCTCAGAGTCAACACTATAAACAGGAATATGAGAAAACAGAAGTAAACGAGCAGGAAAAGAAACTACACAGTCAGCAAGAATATAACATGACCTGAAGTTATCTGTATGAAACTTGTGTTTGTTTTTAGAATACTTAGTTGGCATGCAGGGGTTTATAAGGCTAATCCGGCCGTCATAAACGGCTATTATTCACGAATAATTGAGATCCGGCTGATGGACAGTCGTGTACCAACAGCTATTATTCACGACAAGGGGAAGGGTAAACTACATGCCTTTCAGTATTCTCCCACCCGACATGAAAACAAGACATGAATTCCAATATTCAAGACATGAAATATAGTATTCTAACACTACGTGTAATCAGCAAGAATACTAGTGGAGCAGGAAATTTAATTATCACAATATAAAGATTAACTTGAAGTGCAGGTACTTGCCTGTTGTTTGGATCTGATTAATTAGGTTCTTGGGAGAAATTTCCACAGATGAGTCCAAAAGCTGAAACAGACATTACCATCATGCTTAGAAGATGTCAAATAGCTAGAAACTCCTGTCCTTGGGTCCAATTTGAAGACAAGGAAAAAAACGGCAGTTTCGGGTCAAAACGGGGTCCGCCGTTGGGCCCGCTTTGCACCGAAAAACGTGTCCGGGTCAAAAGTCTCCAAATTCACCAAACTTAGTGTCAACAGGTCAGGAACGCTGATACGAACCCAACGGAACTTCCAGATTTGGATTCCGATGAGCCGAACACAAAATCGCCCGTCGAGCGGGGCCCGTGGGGCCCACGACACGCGATTTCGTCAACGTTCTCAGAATCGAACCAAACTTGACCCACAGGACCAGCGTATCGCTACGAGTCCGATGGCGCAAGTTTCGTCTCGATCTGACGAGTGTGCACGAAGTTAGGGTGAAATGCCGAAAAGGCGGATACGGAGCGATGTCCGCGGATACGCGTTGATTTCGGTGTGCACGCACACCCGAATCAGCTTCCGCGAAATCTCACACGTCCGTATCGACGCTGCGCACGTATCTGTGAAGACCGCACGCGACCAAGTCGTCCCGTTTGGCGGGACGTACTCGGTTCCGGGGTGAAACAGGGTCTGGTTTTTCCTGTTTTTGGATCGCGGTGTGCGATCACCACAGGACGCGGTGTCCCGAACAGTTTGTCCGGACACCGAGAGGGTCATACAGGCTTCACAACGCAATTTGCGGAATTGAAAACGGAGCTACGAGGCGAAAGATACACGTACCTGAATGGGACCCGAAAACAGGATCGAAATCGTGTCCGAGTCGTGTCGAACACTGTGTCCTGTGTCCGACACAGGAACAGAGATTTAGGGTTAGGGTTTCGAGCTGACGGCGGCACGCGGCGGAGGGAGGCGGCTGGACGGCCGGCGAGGGCGGGGGGTTGTTCGCCGGAGCGAGGCCGACTGACGGCAGGTCGGCGGCGGCCCGGGCCGGCCGGCAGCTGCTGCTGTGCTGTGCTGCTGCTGCGGCTGGCTCTAGGCCGAGCGGGGAGGAGAAGAGGGGGAGGCGACTACGGTGAGCGGCGGAGGGAGGAGATGGTCGGGCGGCGGTGCGAGGCGCTGGAGGAGGGCGACGCTAGGGTTCAGGCGGGGGTTGTTGGCGGGGTACGGCGGAGGGGGTTGGCCGGGGACGGAGATTCTGGGGGGTTTAAATAGAGGGGAGCGAGGCGGTTGGGGCAGCCGAGCACGGCGGATCGTGGGGGGGGGGGGGGGGGACGTGGCCGCGGGAAGCGGCGCAGCGCGCGGAGGGCGGCGCTGCGCGCGGAGGGCGGCGGTGGAGTCGGGGGATCGTGGGGGACGGGGTCGCGCGGGCGGGTCGGGGATTTGCGGGCGGGTCGGGTTGGCTGACCCGACCCGACCCGAAAGGGGGCTGGGCTAGTCTAGCGGGCCGGGCCGCGGCCCAATGGGCCTGGGCGGCCCGCAGAAAATAAAATAAAATAAAAAAATAAATAAATAAATAGATAATTAATTTAAATAATTAATAAATTAGTTTTCAGGCATTTAAAAATATGTGTGAGGCCCAGAAAAATCCAGAAAAATTACCCTAAGTCCAATTTTTCATTTTACACCCAAAAATATTATTTTTATGATATTTTAATATTATTTATTGCTAATTAAAAATCATTTATTAATTGAAAAGCTTGATTTTAATTACAGAAAATTCCCAGAAAATTCCAGAAAATTGGGAAAAATCCAAGATTTAATAATTTAAAAATTTAGGGGGGTTTACAACCTACCCAACTTACAAAAATTTCGTCCTCGAAATTTAAGAATAACAGGGCACGAAAAGAAAAGGCCGAGAAATAAAATACACCTAAGGGTTCAAAAAGATAGGGGTATTGCTCTCTAATCTCGTCTTCTCGCTCCCAGGTGGATTCGCCGGAAGAATGGTGCTTCCAAGCTACGCGAACCAGGGAGATAACCTGGTTCCGTAGGACTTTCTCCGAGCGATCCAGTATCTCCACGGGTTGCTCCTGGTAAGTCAGACTTGGGCCTACTTCGAGTTCTGAGTGATCCAAAATGTGGCTGGGGTCTGACACATACTTCCTCAGCTGCGACATGTGGAAGACGTTATGGACTCCTTCCAGAGAGGGTGGCAATGCCAGACGGTATGCCACTTCTCCGATTTTCTCCTGAATGCCAAAAGGTCCAATGAATCTTGGGCTGAGTTTTCCACTCCTTCCGAACCTAATGGTGCCACGTGTCGGGGAAATCTTTAAGAATACTAGCTCTCCAACCTTTAACAAAGTCATAATCAAGTCTTAGTTCTATAGGCAAAATATTTAAATTGACTTGAATTTCATAAATTTAATTACCTCAAATTCCAAGGGCCTTCGGTGGCTATTTGCCCAATGTCGTTGCCTGTCTTGAGCCACTCGAAGTCTGTCCCTTATTTGCTTTACCTTCTCAACTGAATCGATCACCATCTCCGGTCCCAGCAGGGCTCTTTCTCCAACGTCGTCCCATGATAGCGGGGTACGACATCTTCGGCCATACAGGGCTTCAAATGGAGTCATCTCGATACTGGCTTGGTAGCTGTTATTATAAGAGAACTCCACCAGATGTAGGTAGTCCTCCCAGGATCCTCCAAAATCCAGAATACATGTACGGAGCATATCTTCAAGTGTCTGGATTGTACGTTCCGATTGACCATCGGTTTGGGGATGATAAGCTGTGCTGAATTTGAGTTGCGTCCCCAAGCTGGCCTGTAAGCTCTTCCAGAAGTGAGAGGTGAATCTTGAATCTCTGTCGGAGACAATGCTTACTGGAACTCCATGCAGCCTGACAATATGCCTGATATATAAATCTGCCAGCTTTTCTGTAGATAGCCCTACTTTGAAAGGTAGAAAGTGTGCCGACTTGGTCAGTCTATCTACTATCACCCAGATTGCATCCTTACCACTAGGTGTCCTTGGAAGTCCGGAAACAAAATCCATTATGATATGTTCCCACTTCCACTCCGGAATGGGTAGGGGTTGAAGCAATCCTCCAGGTCTTTGCCTCTCTGCCTTGACTTGCTGGCACACTAAACAACGAGATACGAACCTGGCTACTTCTCTTTTCATGCCATGCCACCAAACATGTGTCCTCAGGTCCTTGTACATCTTGTTGGCTCCTGGATGTATAGAGTATTGCGATCTGTGCGCCTCTTGCATGATTTCTTCTCTTATGTCTCCTTGAGGCACACATAATCTATCGCCATGCCTCAGTGATCCATCGTCGTGAATTCTGAATTCTTCTACTAGTCCAGCTTGTACTTGACCTCGAAGGCTTCGCAGGCCTTCGTCCTGAAACTGAGTCTCCTTGATCTTGTCCATTAAAGTAGACTGAATCTGCAAGTTCATCATTTGGCCTTCTTTTCCTGGGATAATTACTTCAATACCTAAACTTTCCAAGTCCTCCAGCAGGTGTCTGTCCATAGTCAAGTACATCGCCATAGGATACCTGCTTAGAGCATCAGCAACTACATTTGCCTTCCCAGGGTGATATTGAAGAGTGATATCAAAGTCTTTCATTAGTTCCAGCCACCTTCTTTGCCTCATGTTTAGCTCTTTCTGAGTGAAGATATATTTTAGACTCTTATGGTCTGTAAATATTTCCACCCTTTCTCCATAAAGGTAATGCTTCCATAGTTTAAGAGCAAAAATGACAGCTGCCAATTCTAAATCATGAGTTGGATAATTCTTTTCATGTGGTCGAAGCTGTCTAGAGGCATATGCTATTACTTTCTTATTCTGCTCCAATACACAACCTAGACCTTTTCCAGAAGCATCACTATAAATAGCGAAACCTCCGGTTCCAGAAGGTAAGGTCAGAATAGGGGCAGAAGTCAGTCTTTTCTTCAATTTCTCAAAAGCATGCTGACATTCATCAGTCCAGGTGAACTCTTCATCTTTTCTTGTTAATTTTGTCATGGGCTCCGCAATTCTAGCAAAGTCCTTCACAAACTTCCGATAGTAGCCAGCTAGTCCCAGGAAACTTCTAATCTCAGCTACAGAGTCTGGAGTGGGCCAGGATTCTACTGCAGCTATCTTCTTAGGATCTACTGCTATTCCATCTCCAGTCACAACATGTCCCAAGAATTCTACTTTGTCTAGGAAGAAGGCACATTTAGACAATTTTCCATAAAGTTTTTCCTTCCTCAAAGTCTCCAATGTTAGCCTCAAATGTTCTTCATGTTCTTCGGGGGTCTTGGAGTAGATCAAAATATCATCAATGAAGACCACTACAAATTTGTCTAGGTATGGCTGGAAAACTCTGTTCATTAGGTTCATAAAAACTGCTGGAGCATTCGTCAACCCGAACGGCATTACTAAGAATTCGTAGTGTCCGTTCCGGGTATTGAAAGCAGTTTTAGGGATGTCTTCCTTTCTCACCCTTACTTGGTGGTAACCAGACCTCAAATCAATCTTGGAAAATACCCGAGCTCCACTCAGCTGATCAAATAAGTCATCTATCCTAGGCAGGGGATACTTATTCTTAATTGTTAAGGCATTTAAGGCCCTATAGTCCATACACATTCGGGATGTTCCGTCCTTCTTGGGCACAAATAACACTGGAGCTCCCCAGGGTGAGACACTAGACCTAATGAAGCATTTGTCTTCTAGCTCTTTGATTTGTTCATTTAGTTCTATTATCTCATTCTTGTTGATTCTGTAGGGGTTCTGAGATACTGGTGCTGCTCCTGGCACTAAGTCAATGGAGAATTCAACTTCTCGGTCTGGGGGTAAGCCTGGGAGATCCTCAGGGAAGACATCAAGGTATTCAGAGATGATAGGTGGCAATTCTTCTGTTACTAGGGCTCCACAAATTATGTTATTACCTATTTCTCTAGAACCTCTAGCAAATTCAAATTCTGGCTTGCCAGGGGGTCTGAAGATTACACTGCCTCTGTGACAGTCTATTGTGGCATGATGTTGACTTAACCAATCCATACCCAGTATAATGTCAAAACTGGGCACTGGCATTACAAGTAGTCTAGCATACAGTTCTCTTCCACATAATGTAATAGGACAATTGTTACAGGCATCACTAACCGGGATGATTCCTCCACCGGTAATGATCTTATAACAATTCCTAAGGGGTTTAGTGATTAAGTTATGCTTCATAAGGAAATCTACTGACATGAATGAATGAGAAGCTCCAGAGTCAAATAAAGTAATAGCTGGTATTGAATTTATAAGCACGGAACCTGTGATCACGTCCGCTGTGGCCTCAGCTTCTTCCAGAGTCATTGCATAAGCACGGCCTTGCTGCGGTGCACCCCTCTGTTGCTGCTGTTGGTGCTGAGCAAAGCGTTGTTGCTGTGTTGGAAGCGGGGGTCCCCTCTGTTGTGCTGCTGGGGGCCTGGCCTGGACTGGAGCCTTTGGTGCAGCTGGGCGTCCTTGAGCAGCAGGACAGTCCCTCAATTGATGTGCTGGTGAGCCACAATAGAGACAGGCACCTAGCCTCTTTCTACAGTCTTGCCAAGTGTGGCCTGGTTTTTGGCAATAGTTGCAAGGGGGAGCTCGCTGGTTCTGTCCTTGAGCCTGGGGTGCTGGAGCTCGAGGGAGAGGACGCTGATTTTGCTGCGGGGCCTTCTGCTGTTGTTGTTGTTGAAAAGGGCGTTTGTTGGGTCCCGCATTTCCGGTATCTCTTTCTCGTTTCAGTTTGTGCCCCATATCTCTCTCGACGCCTTGAGCCACGCTCAAGATCTCCTCATAGGTGCGAGCTCGGCTGGTGGTGACAGCAAGGCGGATATCCGGAGATAGCCCCTTCTTGAATCTACGGGCTCTGTCCTCCGGGGTACGAACCATGTACTCCGCAAAGTGACTTAACCTGCTAAATTCAGCAGTATATTCATCAACAGTCATGTTACCTTGTTCCAGTCTCTCGAATTGGCTTTCGAGAGCTTCCCAAGCCACTTCGGGATAAAATTTCTCCTTGAATAGCCTCTTGAAGTCTTCCCATGTGATGTCAGGAGCAGATAGTTGGGGTTCATCTCTGAACCAGGTTCGAGCAATGTCGAACAGTTGCAGGCTTGCGGACTCCACTTTGAGGTCATCAGGGACCCGGGCAGTCTTCAGGAGTCTCTCGACATTCTCTATCCACTCATCGGCATAGAGAATGCCCTCAGTTCCATAGAATTCCAGAGGCCTAAGGTTCTTGAAGTCTTTGGCACTTCCTGGCCTCTTGAGTGGCGACTCCTGGGACTTAAGAGCTTCTGAGAGGCTGGTCCGCAGAAGTGTCGTCTGTTCTTTCTGGGATTCCACCAATCCCTGGAACACTCCTAGCAGTTGTGCCCCATCTAGGGTAACTGTCGGGACAGATGGAGGCGGCGGGAGTGCAAGGGTCTCGGGCACATTCTGCTCAGCTGGTTCTGATGTGCCTCCTACTGTGTTCCTGGTCTGGACCATTCTGAAAGATTAAGGGATAGGAAGATCAGAATAGAATACTTGGAAATCAAAGGCGATAGGAAAAAATTGAGCAGCAATGATATCAAGAAATGAAATAAGGACGCTATACTGTGAATGAGCCTTTCCTAGAATCCTCAATTTTATTCCATACCCTGTCCTAGGGTATTACCCTATTTTAGGATAGGGACCTGTATGGGCCACCATAAAAACGTGTCACGACCCGCACCCGGAAGTTCGGGCACGAGTACGTGGGTACGTCCAGCCTACGCCGCAGAGTCGGCGGTAGTACGCTGTCTAGGTCAATCCATCTAACTAGTCTACTCATTCACAACTAACATAGGCAAGATAATAATGAGAATAGAAACTTAAATTTTGCAACTGAAATGAATGTGACAATAATTCAAATGTTTAATACAGGAATTTCAAATGAAATCGGGGACAAACCCGATTAAATAAGATAAGAACAGAAAAAAAAGGATAGCTACTACTAGCTACTCAGCAGCAGGGGTCTCCTGGGTGGGTTCTGGCTCCTCATAGGTATCATCTGTACCCTCATAAGGACCATAATAAGTAGGGGCAAGATCCTCATCATCGCCTAAATCAACAGATCCAGTCAGGAAAGGAGCAAAGTACACAGTGCACAACAATGTTAAACTAAATATTTATGACCATTAAACATTGAATATCATGTTAAGGAAATTGCATAAAGGAATGTTAATATCTCAGAGTCAACACTATAAACAGGAATATGAGAAAACAGAAGTAAACGAGCAGGAAAAGAAACTACACAGTCAGCAAGAATATAACATGACCTGAAGTTATCTGTATGAAACTTGTGTTTATTTTTAGAATACTTAGTTGGCATGCAGGGGTTTATAAGGCTAATCCGGCCATCATAAACGGCTATTATTCACGAATAATCGAGATCCGGCTGATGGACAGTCGTGTACCAACAGCTATTATTCACGACAAGGGGAAGGGTAAACTACATGCCTTTCAGTATTCTCCCACCCGACATGAAAACAAGACATGAATTCCAATATTCAAGACATAAAATATAGTATTCTAACACTACGTGTAATCAGCAAGAATACTAGTGGAGCAGAAAATTTAATTATCACAATATAAAGATTAACTTGAAGTGCAGGTACTTGCCTGTTGTTTGTATCTGATTAATTAGGTTCTTGGAAGAAATTTCCACAGATGAGTCCAAAAGCTGAAACAGACATTACCATCATGCTCAGAAGATGTCAAATAGCTAGAAACGCCTGTCCTTGGGTCCAATTTGGAGACAAGAAAAAAAACGGCAGTTTCGGGTCAAAACGGGGTCCGCCGTTGGGCCCGCTTTGCACCGAAAAACGTGTCCGGGTCAAAAGTCTCCAAATTCACCAAACTTAGTGTCAACAGGTCAGGAACGCTGATACGAACCCAACGGAACTTCCAGATTTGGATTCCGATGAGCCGAACACAAAATCGCCCGTCGAGCGGGGCCCGTGGGGCCCACGACACGCGATTTCGTCAACGTTCTCAGAATCGAACCAAACTTGACCCACAGGACCAGCGTATCGCTACGAGTCCGATGGCGCAAGTTTCGTCTCGATCTGACGAGTGTGCACGAAGTTAGGGTGAAATACCGAAAAGGCGGATACGGAGCGATGTCCGCGGATACGCGTTGATTCCGGTGTGCACGCACACCCGAATCAGCTTCCGCGAAATCTCACACGTCCGTATCGACGCTGCGCACGTATCTGTGAAGACCGCACGCGACCAAGTCGTCCCGTTTGGCGGGACGTACTCGGTTCCGGGGTGAAACAGGGTCTGGTTTTTCCTGTTTTTGGATCGCGGTGTGCGATCACCACAGGACGCGGTGTCCCGAACAGTTTGTCCGGACACCGAGAGGGTCATACAGGCTTCACAACGCAATTTGCAGAATTGAAAACGGAGCTACGAGGCGAAAGATACACGTACCTGAAGGGGACCCGAAAACAGGATCGAAATCGTGTCCGAGTCGTGTCGGACACTGTGTCCTGTGTCCGACACAGGAACAGAGATTTAGGGTTAGGGTTTCGAGCTGACGGCGGCACGCGGCGGAGGGAGGCGGCTGGACGGCCGGCGAGGGCGCGGGGTTGTTCGCCGGAGCGAGGCCGACTGACGGCAGGTCGGCGGCGGCTCGGGGCGGCCGGCAGCGGCGGCTGCGGCTGCTGCTGTGCTGTGCTGCTGCTGCGGCTGGCTCTAGGCCGAGCGGGGAGGAGAAGAGGGGGAGGCGACTGCGGTGAGCGACGGAGGGAGGAGATGGTCGGGCGGCGGTGCGAGGCGCTGGAGGAGGGCGACGCTAGGGTTCAGGCGGGGGTTGTTGGCGGGGTACGGCGGAGGGGGTTGGCCGGGGACGGAGGTTCTGGGGGGTTTAAATAGAGGGGAGCGAGGCGGTTGGGACAGCCGAGCACGGCGGATCGTGGGGGGGGGGACGTGGCCGCGGGAAGCGGCGCAGCGCGCGGAGGGCGGCGCTGCGCGCGGAGGGCGGCGGTGGAGTCGGGGGATCGTGGGGGACGGGGTCGCGCGGGCGGGTCGGGGATTTGCGGGCGGGTCGGGTTGGCTGACCCGACCCGACCCGAAAGGGGGCTGGGCTGGGCTAGTCTAGCGGGCCGGGCCGCGGCCCAATGGGCCTGGGCGGCCCGCAGAAAATAAAATAAAATAAAAAAATAAATAAATAAATAGATAATTAATTTAAATAATTAATAAATTAGTTTTCAGGCATTTAAAAATATGTCTGAGGCCCAGAAAAATCCAGAAAAATTACCCTAAGTCCAATTTTTCATTTTACACCCAAAAATATTATTTTTATGATATTTTAATATTATTTATTGCTAATTAAAAATCATTTATTAATTGAAAAGCTTGATTTTAATTACAGAAAATTCCCAGAAAATTCCAGAAAATTGGAAAAAATCCAAGATTTAATAATTTGAAAATTTAGGGGGGTTTACAACATGCCAGATCTTGATCCAAAAGTGGCTACCCATAAGCTCAATATATTGCCCAATTCGAAGCCGGTAAAGCAACACCAACGCCGGTTTCGTCCGGATATGATGGATGCTATCGAAGCTGAAATCAAGAAATTGATAGCCTGTGGGTTCATCCGGGAAGAACAACATCCTGACTGGGTCGCCAATGTTGTCTCGGTTATGAAGAAAAGTGGGAAAGTGCGTGTTTGCATCGATTTCCGAGATCTAAATGCGGCCTGTCCTAAAGATGAGTTCCCTCTTCCCATTACAGACGTCATGATCGATAATACGTACGGTTTTGAGTGCATGTCCTTCATGGACAGATTCTCAGGATATAATCAGATTAAGATGAATCCTGAAGATGAGAAGCATACTGCCTTTCGGACACCTCTGGGGGTATATTGCTACACAGTCATGCCATTCGGACTGAAGAATACCGGGGCTACATATCAACAAGCTATGAGTAACATATTCCATGAGCACTTACGCAAAACAGTAGAATATTACGTAGACGATATTGCTGTCAAAAGTCGTCTCAAGGATAATTACATCCAAGACTTGAAGACAGTGTTCGAGTTGATGCGCCAACATCAACTCAAAATGAATCCTACAAAGCCCTTTCTTGGTGTATCCAGTGGCAAATTCCTGGGATTTGTCATTACCGCTAAAGGCATTCAAGTGGACCCTGATAAAGTAAAGGCTATCTTAGAAATGTGACCACCCCATAATCTGAGGGAACTCAGGGGATTTCAAGGTCGTCTGGCTTATATCAGGAGATTTATATCCAACCTCTCTGGGAGATTTTAGCCTTTTTTCTCGCCTGATGAAGAAAGGTGTCTCATTCATATGGGACGAAGCCTGTCAGCAAGCGTTTAATGATATCAAACGCTACCTCACCAATCCTCCAGTTCTGGTGCCTTCCGTCATAGGAAGACCATTTTTGCTGTATGTTCGAGCAATGGATCATTCTTTAGGGGCTCTTCTCGCACAGAAGAACAATGAGGGTCATGAACTGGCTATATCCTATCTAAGCAGGATAATGGTCAGAGCTGAACACCGGTACAATCCAGTAGAAAAAGAATGCTTGGCCCTAATGTTCGCCATTCAGAAGACGCGACATTACATCACGGGCCAAACTATTCATATCATCTCCAGAATCAATCCTCTTCGGGTATTGATAAACAAGCCGAGCATTCTTAATTCGCGACTCGCGACTTGGGCGATGTTATTAACACCGTATGATATGGTGTATGTCTTTCAGAAGTCCATCAAAGGCCAAGCCTTAGCTGATTTCTTTGCTGCTCATCTGATTCCGGAAACCTCCAAACTATACGAGGACATTTCCGACGAAGTTGCAGAATGTAATTCCGCAATGGAAAGTGATACATGGCAGCTATTCTTCGATGGTGCCTCCAGGAATGGTCCCAGGGGAAACGTGGTTTCAGGAGTAGGAATTATCCTGGTCACTCCTGATAAACTCGTTATCTATCGAGCATATTCTCTTAGCGAACCCTGCTCTAATAATGTGGCAGAGTATAACGCTCTACTAATCGGGCTCCAAGTCGCTAAAGAATTGGATGTGGAATACCTGGAAGCTTTTGGTGATTCTCTGCTGATCGTCAATCAGGTTAGAGGAATATATGAAGTCCGTAATCCAAACCTCATTCCTTATCACCAAGCAACGATCGAGATTGCAATGTCTTTCAAAAGATTCTTCCTAGAGCACGTGCCCCGATCTCAAAATTTGGAAGCTGATGCTCTGGCCAGTCTAGTTGCAGATCTAGCTATTCCTATAAGGAGGCAAAATTCAGTGATTCTTCTCAACATAGATCTGTTCTGTGTGAAGAATAACTTTCACATAGAATGCAGCTATGCTGTAAACACGGTTCCTCCTAAGAGAGACTGAAGAAGTCCCTTTATAGACTTCGTGTCATACGAAATCTTACCGGAGGATCCTAAAGAAGCAGTATCCATCAGAAGACGATCATTACGCTTCTATTTTGATGCATTTTCACAATGTCTATATCACCGAACATACGATGGACTGCTATTACGATGTCTCTCCGACGATGATGCAAAATGGGTTATCCGAGAAGCTCATGACGGTATATGTGGAGCACATCAACTCGGTCCTAAGTTACATGATCGTATCAGGAGGATGGGCTACTACTGGCCTATAATGATAGCAGATGCAGTGAAATATGCAAGATAATGCAAAGCCTGTCAAGTTCATACATATTTTATACATCAGCCTTCTGAGTATCTACATCCCACCATTGCATCATGGCCTTTTGAAGCATGGGGTATGGATATCATTGGTCCTATTCACCCATCTTCTTCTAGAGGACATCGGTTCATATTGGCTATCACAGACTACTTCTCTAAATGGGCGAAGGTAATCCCCCTAGCCGAAGTAAAGACATCTAACGTGATCAGCTTTATCAAGCACCATGTCATTTATTGCTTTAGGATACCCCAAAGGATAATTCATGACAATGGGCCTCAATTTATTAGCCTAGCATTTCACAGATTTTACGATAAGAATCGGATACAAAATATGTCCTCTACGACATACAATCCGGCTGCTAATGGTTTGGCGAAAGCCTTCAACAAAACCCTCATCAAACTCTTAAAAAAGTTTGTTTCTTCGAACAAAAGAGATTGGAATGAGAAGCTGGAGGAATGTCTCTGGACATATCGCACAACGGTACGAACACCGACAGGTTGTACCCCATTCTCATTAGTCTATGGATGTGAAGCAGTTCTCCCCATTGAAATCCAAATTCCATCACTCAGAATAGCAGTGGCTAATGAGTTGACACAGGAAAATAATGATCGACTACGGCTTCAAGAACTAGAAGGATTAGACGAGAAACGCCTTCAAGCTCAGCAGCGTATCACGTTATACCAGGCACGCATTTCCAGAGCTTTTAATCAAAAAGTGAAGGAGAGAGTGTTCAAAGTTGGCGAGCTAGTTCTAGCTGTGAAGAGGCCAATGATCATTACACACAAAAGTAAGGGTAAATTCTAGCCCAAATGGGAGGGCCCTTATGTGATTGAAACAACGTTTTTAAATGGCGCCTACAGATTAGCCAAGCCTAACGGAGATCTGATAATGGCTTCTATCAACGGCAAATTCCTGAAGAGGTACTACGCTTAATCTCCTTTGCTCAAAGGAGTATGGTGAAGATCTTATTCTGACAACATTACATATAAAGATTGGTTGGATCATATTCTATCATGTTCATATAACCTCTGAATAGATATGTTTAACTAATTTGGAACTTCAAAACCTATCACGTCAATATTACCTCTGATAGTATTTTGTATACAAATTTAGTTGGATCATATTCTATCATGTCCATATAACCTCTGAATAGATATATCCAGTTGAAGCTTACCGAAACTATATCACGTCCATATTACCTCTGATATCACTTTCATCCTAGCCTATCATTTATATTCAAAAATGATGGGTCCACAAAGTCAGTAAAGTCTCTTTATTATCTCTGGGAAGAGCGAATTACATAGAAAAGTAAAAAGTACATCATTGGGGAGGAGCAGTCAAATCACGAATCTGCTGCGCCAAAGCGGTCATCCTCTCATTCCTGGAGTCCAGGACGTTAGCGCGAGCCCGTTCCAGTCGTGCCTCGTCATCACTTAGAAGGGATAATTCGGACCGAGCATGTATATAATCGGCATGAATGACACCCACATGTGCCAAGTTTTGCTGAGCTGTATCCATTCGGCCTTTCAACTTATCTCGAGCTGCCAATGACTGGAGAGCCCACTTCTTTGCCTGAGCGAGTTTAGCTTCCAATTTACGGACCCTCGCTTCATTTCCCTCATGTTCGGCCTCGCACTGGGTTAGCTGAGGAATAACCTCCTCCAAGACGGTCCGCTCTTTATCCATCTCCTGCCGTTGTGCCTGGATGGATTTGTCAAAGCATTACATCTGCTCATCAAGCTTCGCAGTCAAGGAGTCGTACTCGGCCTGAATCATATCATCGACGTTGCCTCGAGATAGTTGCAAATATTCGTTAATGGGTTATTCTAAACCATTAACTATTTGCTCCAACGCATCAGCTCTCCCAGCGTCGTAGAAATTTTTGAGCGGCGCTATCGCAAGCTGGGAGGACGTCAGCAGATTATCAAAGCTCATATTCTTCTCCAGCACCATGGAAATTAACTCCTTCGAACTGAGGTAGAACAGGCTGGTATATTGTTCAATCAGCATATCGAAGACCGGATGTACGCTAGGAGTGGCTGCGATACCGAGAAATCTCCTTCCAGGAATGACCGCAGAGGATGTTGCCACGGCCGTTGCCTCTACAGATGGCGCTACAAAAGAATGAACACCAGCAACGGTTGAAGTTGCTGGCGTACTCGACGAAGGAGGCACAGTCGTGATGATGGGCTCATCCTCCTCTGAAGATATCTGGACTGCCGTTGGCGAGACGACACTCGATAACATTGCAGACGAAGGATCGACAGCTTTAAAGCATGCCCCTTCAATATCAAACGCCGCCATTTCATCGGCAGTATCTGCAACAAAGTCAAAGGTTGCATCAACTCCGCCCTCCCCTGAGATGTCTTTACCTGAAAAGAAGACAAAAGAAAGTTAATATCAACCTGATGATTAATTTTCCTAAAAGAGGCATAAAGGCAACATTTACCCATGGCCGATGGGATATATATCGCGTCCGCAGCCTGAATAGCTAAATCATCTCTTAATGATGCTAGACAAGCTGTCATACCTGGAGAAGAGGGTGTACCAACTGACATTGGCTGGTAGTCTTCCCAGTCTTCACCAAGATCCACTCGAGGCTCATCGGGTGGAATCTCACTGGAAATACTTACAGACGAAGTATGGGTTACTCCCATTATTGGTCTGGATAAAGGTATATGGAATCTTACTATGCTCGGCCTCGGAGGTGATCTAGTAGCACTACCAGAAGCAGTAGTAGCAGCGATCTCGAGCAAAGAATCTCTGGCACTGCCAGCCGGAACCATGGAAGTCCCCTCTCTAAAAGGCGAAGGACCTCTAATCAAATAATCATCCCCAACAGGGGAGACGACAGGCTCGCTCCTAGGAGCCCCCCTGGTGGAAGCCCTTTTCGGACCTCTGGCAATCTTCTTCTCGCGAGGAGAAGGTTCTTTCGGAGTGGAAGTGTAAACCCCCTCGACCAGATTTCAGTATTTTAGGAATATTTTTCAAAATTTAGGATTTGTTGCAATAATTTATAATTTATTTTGCTTACATATCCTGTTGACTTGTGCACATGTCCATCACCTAATTATTTGGAGCTTTACCTTGACTGTTATCCCTGAACAAAGTTCACGTACCTCTCCTAGACATGCCAGCATACTATCCTGCACTTTGTGCAACTCCCAGATACTTAGTTTTGAGCCTCGTATAAGACGCACTAATAATGTTACAAACGTCCGTATTTAATTCCTATTTTAAATTCCAGACCTGTACCCATCCCTGTTCCAATAGAGATTTGAGGCCCAATATGCACTTGTTTTGCCCAGACAAAAATACGTTATTTTTCTACACTGAGTATACTACATTTAGTGTATTGACACCGTAGAAAAATTATGGCCCTACCTGCCTCTAAATAATTAGAGAACACCGTGCATAGTATTTATTAATTAAATAAATACGATGGCCCGTATCACCCCAAAACCAGGTCCAGTCCCTGTCCAGACTCACCCCCACCCCCTCGGGACCCTCACACAGCTTTTCCCTTCAATCCTGTGAATTTTAGTATTTTTCGGAATCGGGTGTTTTCCCAGACAATTTTGTAATTGCACAATTTCCCAAAACTAGGACTTTACGTAATTTATAAAATTACAGGAACTTTCCTGCAAATTGTAGTGCGAGGTGTCACCCCCTCATTGGCTGGTGAACCTGCGCCGTCCATTTGGACGCGGGACCCACCCGAAAATATCCCGGAAATATCCCAAAAATATCCCAAAATATCTTGTAAATATCTTTAGATATTTTACATATTTAATTAATATATTTCCTATAAAGAAAAGAAAAAGAAAATAAAAAAGAAAAGAAAATCAAAAACCCAAACCCTAACCCAGCCGCAGCTTCCCCCCTAGCCGCCGGCTACCCCACCCCCGGCCGGAGTAGCCCCCTCCGCGGCGAGCCTCCCCACCCCGCGGCGCTGTCTTCCCCCACGCTGGCCCTCTTCCCCCGCTGGCCCTCTCTCCCCCGAGCTCCCTCTTCCCCGACCCCGTCGGCCTCTCCCAGCCCGACCTCCGCCCGCGGCCTCCTTCTCCACCACCTCCAGCCGCTCACCACCTCCCTCCATCACCAGCATCTCCTCCTCCTCCCCTCATCCCCCTCTCGATCTCCTCCCTCCACCATCAACGTCGGCTACTGCCACCCGCCACCTCATCATCACCGCCACTCCATCACAGCCTCGACCGATCTCCCCCTTCTCCTCCCCAGCTCCTCCTTCCAGCCGACAGCCACCACCGCCACGGCTTCGAGCCGCCCTCCCCTTCTTCTTCTTCCTCCCTGAACTCGACCCCGCCGCCTCCTCGGCTCCAGCTTCGAGCCGACCCCCGCCGGAGCTCCTCCACCGAGCCAGCAGCCGATCCCCCCCTGCCGGAGCAACTCAGCCTTTTCCCTTCCCCGCTCGAGCTTCCCCAAGCGACCGGAGCAACGCAGTGGCCACGACTCGGCCACACTCCACCGGCCAGCACCCAGTAACCTCGACCCCGCCTGCTGCCAACACGGCAGACGACTCCGGCCCGGCCGTGCAGCCTCGTCCGACCGACTGAAGGTTCCGGACCACCCCGCAACGACCCCGGACACAGCAGTGGCTGACCCGGACACGGCGGAGATGAATCAGGACACAGTAGCGTCGTGTCGCCTCGGTCACAAAGAAATTCAATCCTCGGAGCCCTGTTCAGGTATATTTATCTCTCTACTCGTAATTCCGATTTCAATTCCGTCAGTTGCGTCATGTAGACTATGTAACCATCTCGGTGCCCGTGTAACCCGCTCGGAGCATCGCGTCCTGTGACGATCGCGAACCGCGATCCAAATACAGGAAAAACAACGACCCAATTTATCCCGGAACTGGGTACGTCCCGCCAAACGGGACGACTTGGTCGCACGCGGTCTTTACCAAAATGTGCGCGATGTTGATACGAACGTGTAGGAATTCGGAGAAGTTGATTTGGATGTGCGTGCACACCGGAATCAACGCGTATCTGCCGACACCGCCCCGTATCCGTCAGTTCTGGAATACGCTGCAACTTTGTGTACACACGTCGGATCGAAACAAAACTTGCGCCATCGGACTCGTAGCGATACGCTGGTCTTGTGATCCAAGTTTGGTTCGATTCTGAGAACGTTGACAAAATCGCGTATCGTGGGCCCCACAGGCTCCACTTGACGGGCGATTTTGTGACCGGATCATCGAAATCTAATTTTGAAAGTTCCGTTGGGTTCGTATCATCGTTCCTGACTTGTTGACACTAAGTTTGGCAAATTTGGAGACCTTTGACCCTGGCACATTTTCCGGTGCAAAGCGGCCCACATGTGGACCCCGCTTTGACCAGAAACTGTCATTTTTGCCCCTGTGTCCAAATTGGACTTAACGACAGGCGTTTCTAGCTATTTGATATTTTCTGAGACTGTTAGTGATGTTTATTTCAGCATCAGGAGACGTTCATTCTGAGGCCATAGTTTCTGACACTTGGTACTTGACATCTGGATATTACATTTACAGCTCTCTTGCCAGGCAAGTATACCTTGCCTTGTTGTATTGTTTAAATTCAGTTATTGTTAGTTACATATTTATTTATTATATAAATGTGCGCGTCCGAGCAGACTCGGGTGCAGTCAACGAAGGCGTTGACGTTAGGACTTGTGTCTGACCTAGTGTCTAGTAGACCCACCTAAAGTTGTAAAGTTATTGATATAACTTCCCAGGCCTTGACACGTATTATTACATGTCACAGAGTGAGTACATGTAGGAACGCGTGCCTCATGCACGACTGGCCATCAGTGTGAGCAACACGTGTAGCGGTATTTTAGCTCAGTTGTTTATTGTATTGAGACTTGCATCATAATAGGAGGTGTCCACGTCATTTTCACGATTTGTACATCTATATTGGGCGGGAAAGATACTAGTAGACGTATGGGACACCCCCTCCTTGTATGTTTTATACCTTCGCACCATGCTCCTTGGAGATGGTCGATTGCAGAGTTCCCTTGAACGGGGGCATATGTGGCATATACTAGTCAGTCACTACGGATTGGTGAATTACGTCAGCATATGTCTAGCCACACATTCCCATGCGTACTACAAGGTCTTTAAATTGCATTCACTTAGATGGTTAGCACACCCCATTTATTTATTCAGTATTTACATTATGGCATGTCATTTTTTTGTATCTTGCTATGTCCCTCTGAGGACCTGGTCCCCTGCCAGGTGTATATGTTCTTGAGTACTCGCAGGAGCACAGATCCGGACAGGCTAGCCTCTTTCGAGGAGGTCTTCTCTTCGAGCCTCGTGATTGTCAGATGTTGTTCTTTATGGTGTGTATTCTGGTTCCTTTTATATTCTTTTTCGGCAGTAGATTTGATTTTATCTGACTGTCATTCTTAGATATCTGTATTGAGATCTAGTTACATGGTTATTGTTTATTCATATTTGACTTCTGTGGATGAGATTTAGATATTACCCTGTGACTTGTGATTAGTTATACCACTGGTGAACTATTGTTCATTATACAGCGTACGCACGTATATATGGTTTTCATATATTGGAGTTACCATATATACGGGCGGCTGGCATGGTTACGTATCCTAGTCCTACGTATTTTGGGACTGGGACGTGACATATTTTTAGTGGTGGCCCATGCAGGTCAGAGCATATTGTCTCGGTTACGTTACTGTACCGAGCAAGCCTGCACCTAGGATTAGAGCATAGGATCTCATCCAATTGACTATGACTTATCTTCCTTCCAGTCTGTTCTACTTACAAAATTGCATCCTGCTTGATTCGTGTGCTTCCCTGGTAATTCCTCGAGTATAGCCCCTGCTAGAATATAGGAATCCCTGTTGATAGGATGATAATTAAGGTAGTATTCCTATTAAGAACACAACTAGGGCTTTGACATATCATTAAGTTCAGACTACTAAATGAACCCTAGTCTTCCATACTACCTAATAAACCCTAGCATCACTACCAATAGATTAACTTACCATTGATCCTTGACGTATGACTTGAGAGTAGTATAAATATTACTAGGATTAGTTAGAGAATTGACCATAGTGTTGACCCTAGTCTTGAGGAACCCATAGAAATCTAAGGATTAAATACTAGGACCGAAAACCTCATCCTATAGTTAGATAACCAGAGTTTTACGCCAGAGACCATTTACCCTTGTTGGCGTAAAACCCATTTGACCGTTGTTGGCATAAGAATCCAAACAACTGCCTAGTTGGCGTAAAAGCCAAATGACTTTATTGTTGGCATAAAAATCAATTATGCAGAAGATTATCTCCTTTATGCTGCAGTTAAAATAACTGCTATCCACTTTTATTTAGTATTCCTTATCCTGCGTAGGACACGTCATGAGAACCACGTAGGTAACTGCCCTACGTAAACCTGATGATTCTTGAATATTAGATAACCAGCGTAGAGTAACCTGATTAGGCGTAACCTAAGGATAGAATGTGAGCGTATTTTGTTACAGCCTTAGCTTTTCCCCAGCCATGACCCAATCTCGTGCATTAAAGGCAGAGATACGCCTCGAGCCCTGTACAAAAAGAAACAGCTTTCTGACAGGACATCTGATTTTGTCTCATCTCAAGCGTAAGTGACTTGTATCCAATCAGTTACTAGACGACAACCTGGGACTCCGTGCAAATTCATCGTCATAACTGACCACTCGATCGTCGTGCAAGTACTTTTGTCAGAGGACAGGATTCATTAACTTAACTGACAAACTCATGAGTTCTCGTACAACTTTACGCTGCAACGAATGCTAGACTTTACGCAGGAGATTTTACGCGCATACTTATCACGCTGGTAGATTTTATGCAAACCTTTTAGGCGAACTTTACGCAGGCAGACTTTTATACAGACTTTACGGCCCGCTAAGCTTAGGCGCAGATTTTTAGCGCAAAACTTTTACGCTCAGACTTTTACCCAGACTTTTACGCAGACTGTTACGCACAGACTTTTACGCGGACGGCTCTGATATCCCTACTTTACGCAGACTACCTTAATCTTTATTTTATACGGACAACCTATAGTGTATATTAAGATTATAGAACTTAGAAGGCCATACCTCTTTTAGGTCAACTAGCGTCTTAGAGTAGGAGTTAGAATAATAACTGTAGAGATTGTAGGGTCTTGTCTGTTTGTGATTTTGAATTGTTTTGAGATTTCTCACATCATAATCTAGCGTACTTATATTTACCGTACTACTTTGACTTATGCCGCTATTATAGCCTAGTTTTGCAAGCTTATTTTTTATCAAGCTTGTTCTTGAGATATGTATTATTGGAGTACTACACTAATACATTTCAGAATCAGTGTATTACGGTCTGATCAACCAGAGTGCACTTGGTTCGTCCTTCGCATAACTACTTTACGTGGATTGAGATAATTAGTAGACATATGTACTTGCCCTCTAGATATGTCTAAGCATATCGTATCAGTTACGTAACTGTACTGATACGAGCATGTGAATAGGAATTACCAAGATAGGATTTCAATCCACAACTGTTTTGATAATTCTCATTTGAATTCTTTAAACGCCTTGATCCCCACACTTCTAATCTATTACCTTTCCCTTGAACTCTTGATTACTGTTTTCCGTCTTCCTTTATTTCGGAAAGACGAAACCTCGTACTTAGTATAAATACGAAAGTGTATTGTTTCTATCGCCATTTCTGTTTGTTTCTTGGGTAATTACCAAACCCTATTATTAGATTAGATTGCAGTTTAAAACTGTACTATCTTTAGAATGACCTTCTCTACCTACATACTTTCCTGGTACGTGCATCACTATGGCAGCATGAAATTTTTGCCTCGTAACTTGGGTCAAGTTCAGAACCCAAGTATTACGATAAAGGGTGTACCATTTTGCTATCAGGAGTCTAAATAGTTTTTACCCGGATGAACAATTAATTGACTCCTGAAAGGATAGCAGCACCTATGAATAGGTTGACTTTTTAGGATTAAGAATTCCTATGGACCAACGAGTGTCAAGCCGCTTTCGAGGAGTTGAAGAAGCGACTGACCACAACACCCGTATTGACTATTCCATCCGGATCAGGCGGTTGTGATCTACAGACGCATCAGAAAAAAGTTTGGGATGCGTATTAATACATGATGACAAGGTAATGACAGATGCATCCAGACAATTATAAGTGCATGAAAAGGATTTGGAACTTGCAACCGTCGTGATTACGCTGAAGCTATGGAGACATTACTAATATGAGGCAAATCCTAAGATTGTACGGCATACTAGTCAGCATTGTACCAGACAAGGATTCGCGTGACCAGAGCTGGTGGTCAACACCGTAGAGACAGTTAAGTATATACAAGGACACTTGCGAACAGTGCAAGACAGACAACAGCAGTGGGTAGACCGTCATCATCGTCCCTTGGAATTCAAAGAGGACGATCATTGCCTTCTTGTGGAAGTACTTGCTGTATTCCATGTGTCGCAACTCAGACGTATGTAACAGACAGCAATCAGGTTTTCAACCATTCGGAGATCACCATTAGGCCGAGCCTGTCGTACCAAGAGCAACCCGTGGGAATCCTTGATCATCGAGAAAAGGTATTGAGGAATCAGTCTATTCCCTTGATTCGCGTGGCATGGAAGCACGGTGCGCCAGGAGAATCTACTTGGAAGCGTGTGTACGACATGCGTAAACGTTTTTCGAACCTATCCGTAAACCAAGATATAAATTACTTTGTTAAATTATATCTTATGCCGAATTTGACTTCTACCCCGGCTTAGTTTTAATTTCGAGGACAAAATTTTTATAAGTTGGGTAGATTGTAAACCCCCTTGACCAGATTCCAGTATTTTAGGAATATTTTTCACAATTTAGGATTTGTTGCAATAATTTATAATTTATTTTGCTTACATATCCTGTTGACTTGTGCACATGTCCATCACCTAATTATTTGGAGCTTTACCTTGACTGTTATCCCTGAACGAAGTTCACGTACCTCTCCTAAACATGCCAGTCTACTATCCTGCACTTTGTGCAACTCCCAGATACTTAGTTTTGAGCCTCGTATAAGACGCACTAATAATGTTACAAACGTCCGTATTTAATTCCTATTTTAAATTCCAGACCTGTACCCATCCCTGTTCCAATAGAGATTTGAGGCCCAATATGCACCTGTTTTGTCCAGACAAAAATATGTTATTTTTCTACACTGAGTATACTACATTTAGTGTATTGACACTGTAGAAAAATTATGGCCCTACCTGCCTCTAAATAATTAGAGAACACCGTGCACAGTATTTATTAATTAAATAAATACGATGGCCCGTATCACCCCAAAACCAGGCCCAGTCCCTGTCCAGACTCACCCCCACCCCCTCGGGACCCTCACACAGCTTTTCCCTTCAATCCTGTGAATTTTAGTATTTTTCGGAATCGGATGTTTTCCCAGACAATTCCGTAATTGCACAATTTCCTAAAACTAGGACTTTACGCAATTTATGAAATTACAGGGACTTTCCTGCAAATTGCAATACGAGGTGTCACCCCCTCATTGGCTGGTGAACCTGCGCCGTCCATTTGGACGCGGGACCCACCCGAAAATATCCCGGAAATATCCCAAAAATATCCCAAAATATCTTGTAAATATCTTTAGATATTTTACATATTTAATTAATATATTTCCTATAAAAGAAAAGAAAAAGAAAATAAAAAAGAAAAGAAAATCAAAAACCAAAACCCTAACCCAGCCGCAGCTTCCCCCCTAGCCGCCGGCTACCCCCCCCGGCCGGAGTAGCCCCCTCCGCGGCGAGCCTCCCCACCCCGCGGCGCTGTCTTCCCCCACGCTGGCCCTCTTCCCCCGCTGGCCCTCTCTCCCCCGAGCTCCCTCTTCCCCGACCCCGTCGGCCTCTCCCAGCCCGACCTCCGCCCGCGGCCTCCTTCTCCACCACCTCCAGCCGCTCACCACCACCCTCCATCACCAGCATCTCCTCCTCCTCCCCTCATCCCCCTCTCGATCTCCTCCCTCCACCATCAACGTCGGCTACTGCCACCGCCACCTCATCATCACCGCCACTCCATCACAGCCTCGACCGATCTCCCCCTTCTCCTCCCCAGCTCCTCCTCCCAGCCGACAGCCACCACCGCCACGGCTTCGAGCCGCCCTCCCCTTCTTCTTCTTCCTCCCTGAACTCGACCCCGCCGCCTCCTCGGCTCCAGCTTCGAGCCGACCCCCGCCAGAGCTCCTCCACCGAGCCAGCAGCCGATCCCCCCTGCCGGAGCAACTCAGCCTTTTCCCTTCCCCGCTCGAGCTTCCCCAAGCGACCGGAGCAACGCAGTGGCCACGACTCGGCCACACTCCACCGGCCAGCACCCAGTAACCTCGACCCCGCCTGCTGCCAACACGGCAGACGATTCTGGCCCGGCCGTGCAGCCTCGTCCGACCGACTGAAGGTTCCGGACCACCCCGCAACGACCCCGGACACAGCAGTGGCTGACCCGGACACGGCGGAGATGAATCAGGACACAGTAGCGTCGTGTCGCCTCGGTCACGAAGAAATTCAATCCTCGGAGCCCTGTTCAGGTATATTTATCTCTCTACTCGTAATTCCGATTTCAATTCCGTCAGTTGCGTCTTGTAGACTATGTAACCATCTCGGTGCCCGTGCAACCCGCTCGGAGCATAGCGTCCTGTGGCGATCGCGAACCGCGATCCAAATACAGGAAAAACAATGACCCGATTCACCCCGGAACTGGGTACGCCCCGCCAAACGGGACGACTTGGTCGCACGCGGTCTTTACCAAAACGTGCGCGACGTTGATACGGACGTGTAGGAATTCGGAGAAGTTGATTTGGATGTGCGTGCACACCGGAATCAACGCGTATCCGCCGACACCGTCCCGTATCCGTCAGTTCTGGAATACGCTGCAACTTTGTGTACACACGTCGGATCGAAACAAAACTTATGCCATCGGACTCGTAGCTATACGCTGGTCCTGTGATCCAAGTTTGGTTCGATTCTGAGAACGTTGACAAAATCGCGTATCGTGGGCCCCACATGCTCTACTTGACGGGCGATTTTGTGACCGGCTCATCGGAATCCAATTCTGGAAGTTCCGTTGGGTTCGTATCATCGTTCCTGACTTGTTGACACTAAGTTTGGTGAATTTAGAGACCTTTGACCCTGGCACATTTTCTGGTGCAAAGCGGCCCACATGTGGACCCCGTTTTGACCAGAAACTGTCATTTTTGCCCCTGTGTCCAAATTGAACTTAACGACAGGCGTTTCTAGCTATTTGATATTTTCTGAGACTGTTAGTGATATTTATTTCAGCATCAGGAGACGTTCATTCTGAGGCCATAGTTTCTGACACTTGGTACTTGACATCTGGATATTACATTTACAGCTCTCTTGCCAGGCAAGTATACCTTGCCTTGTTGTACTGTTTAAATTCAGTTATTGTTAGTTACATATTTATTTATTATATAAATGTGCGCGTCCGAGCAGACTCGGGTGCAGTCAACGAAGACGTTGACGTTAGGACTTGTGTCTGACCTAGTGTCTAGTAGACCCACCTAAAGTTGTGAAGTTATTGATATAACTTCCCAGGCCTTGACACGTATCATTACACATCACAGAGTGAGTACATGTAGGAACGCGTGCCTCATGCGCGACTGGCCATCAGTGTGAGCAACACGTGTAGCTTTATTTTAGCTCAGTTGTTTATTGTATTGAGACTTGCATCATAATAGGAGGTGTCCACGTCGTTTTCACGATTTGTACATCTATATTGGGCGGGAAAGATACTAGTAGACGTATGGGACACCCCCTCCTTGTATATTTTATACCTTCGCACCATGCTCCTTGGAGATGGTCGATTGCAGAGTTCCCTTGAACGGGGGCATATGTGGCATATACTAGTCAGTCACTACGGATTGGTGAATTACGTCAGCATATGTCTAGCCACACATTCCCATGCGTACTACAAGGTCTTTAAATTGCATTCACTTAGATGGTTAGCACACCCCATTTATTTATTCAGTATTTACATTATGGCATGTTATTTTTCTGTATCTTGCTATGTCCCTCTGAGGACCTGGTCCCCTGCCAGGTGTATATGTTCTTGAGTACTCGCAGGAGCACAGATCCGGACAGGCTAGCCGCTTTTGAGGAGGTCTTCTCTTCGAGCCTCGTGATTGTCAGATGTTGTTCTTTATGGTGTGTATTCTGGTTCCTTTTATATTCTTTTTCGGCAGTAGATTTGATTTTATCTGACTGTCATTCTTAGATATCTGTATTGAGATCTAGTTACATGGTTATTGTTTATTCATATTTGACTTCTGTGGATGAAATTTAGATATTACCCTGTGACTTGTGATTAGTTGTACCACTGGTGAACTATTGTTCATTATACAGCGTACGCACGTATATATGGTTTCCATATATTGGAGTTGCCATATATACGGGCGGCTGGCATGGTTACGTATCCTAGTCCTACGTATTTTGGGACTGGGGCGTGACAGGAAGCCTTCCGTTTCTGGGGGATAACGAGAGGCTCAGCTGGCGGAGCTATTATGCCTCTCGGTATTATCGTCAAGAACTCGTCTGCCCCGGCGGTGTCCTCATTCTCGTCCGAGGAAATAGACGGAACCTCCTCCCTTGCAGTAGACCTATGGGAGGGCATCCTAAAACTTCCATGCACATCAAAATCACGATGGAAGCTATTGATGGACGCATAGAACTGCGCATACGAGTGCAGGATACGCAACTCCATAGAGAGAGAAGTCGCGGTCACAGTAAAAGTTGCACTAGTACAACCCGTGATGAAGTACCGCCATCCTCTGGCTCCATCAATAAGTCCACCTTTGGACTTGAAGCTGGTAATGACATTCCCCACATGCAACTGGTCTTACCCAAACTGCCTGGTGAACCGACTGGGCAAATAAGGCTCCAGGTAGGAGTGGTCATCGCTTCTGTACATCAAATGGGAAGGTCTAATACAGACCAATCAATGGAAGGCTTCAGGAGAAAGAATGGTCCTCCCATGGCCCCCATCCTTAAGTTTCTTCCCCTGTTGATTGATATGTACAAGGAGAATGATACAGAAGAGCTTCCAGCTGTGGGCAACATTTAACGCCCGCCGGCAATCTATGATGGTCGCCACGTTCCAAGAGGAATTCTTGTAATTCAACAAGAAGTTATTTTCCGAACCGCTGGCAGGATCGGGAGACATTACCCTGGTGTTGTGAAGAATTAACCATCCCATCAAGTATAGGAATGGTAATTCCACTCGGGGAAAGCTTTCACGCTGCGTATCATCAGCTAGCAGCCCATCAGTAAGGGCCCTCAGGCCTACTTGTATTCTACATACCATAACAGGAAGCAGGCACAGTCTTGCTCCAAATACCAAATGTACTGCAGGCCATAAGGTATTGCGTTGGATGCGATCTGCAGACGCGATGCCAGGCACTACCCAGCGGCAAAGCCAGACGGATAGGAAGCCAGCCAATTGAGCTTCCTTTGACAGAGGTTACGACAATGCCTCATATAACTGAAGGCTTTTGTGCCTGCAGGGTAACCCTCTATCTCCTGGTCAAAAATATGATCTGGAGCCCCTGCGTCTTCAATAAGGTCATCGACCGTGTTAGCATTGAGCATGCTCAGGAGGTTCAAGGGCCTATCTCGGTTATCTACCACCTTGTCCGTCTTAATATTTTTGGCCTAGTGGAAGAAGAGATAGGTTGCCCACTTGTTGATGTGAGCCAAATCAGAGGGCTCCTTGTAGAAAGTGGTGCAGGCAAGATAGTGGCACATCAACTCCTGGTATACTGCCACTGCCCGAGGGTTTGTATCCCTTAATTCCCTGTTTGTAGGGACGTACTCTTCATAAGAAGCGTCCTCCATTGGCAGCCTTGAAATCTCTATCATTTCATGAAGGGCTAAGCCCAACTCACCTAGCAGAGTGGCAAAAGTCTCAGTGAGCGAGTTGTATCGCTCCATCAAGGCTAAAAACAAGTTAGGGTTGACAGGCAGCCCAACACTTGTGGCGTTCACAGCCGCGAACAAGCCAATACTTTCCAGCTCCGTTTGGAAGTGCTTCAAGGCCCAGGCAGTCAAACTGGCCCATCGAAGATTCCTCGGGCTAAGCCATCCACTGGTCCGAGGGTTAACCCTGGGGTACATTCCTCCCTGCCCCATAAAGTCATTGCAGAAGGTCGACATCTGAACCAGCTGGATCAGCGACGTATCCTCGCTCGGGACACTACCCGGCAGTAATCCCCTAAAGGGCATAACAGGGCCCGAAGGACGGCTCATATAGCCCCCCCCGGTCGTATTCCTTGTTATATAAAATCTTCCTCGGTCGGCCGTGAAGATCGGAAGTCAGGGTCCATGACATCTTTCTAGAATGTATGGCATGGAAGAATGCAGATATAGGGTAATCCCTGAGCATCCGGGGCAGATACATGACCGTGCCCTCAGCAGTAAACACCCAATCCTCCTTCTTGGGTTTAGTCTGGGACTGTTTGTCGATAACGTCCCCGAACAAGAAGCTTGGCTTCTTATACTCCGTCCCGTCTATGTATGTCAGGGGCTCCCCACTGATCATACTTAGCAGCATGCGTTCTCCTTGGGACGAGATTAAAGTTTCCCTTTCTTCAGGATAATTGGCTCCAAAAATAGGGAATGTCACTTGGGACAAGTCCTCCAAATAGTTTGAGCTCAACATCCCGGCAGCAGAGCCCATAACTTCAGCCAAAGGAGATATCTGCAAGTCCACTACAAAATGCAAGAAAATTAGTTAGTTTCTATACTAGACGATACACTCTTGCAGTTTACGCCAAAGATTATTAGTCTGAGCTTTACGCCAAGACCGCAAAAATTTGAGTCTTACGCTGGAACTCATCTCCATTGCGTAAAACTCAAGGTTGGCAGTATCTAATAATCTGATTTTTTACGCTAGATTGACAAAATTTGAATATTTTTATGCCGGTACTCATATCCAGCGCGTAAAATTCAATGTTTGTAGTATACGTCAAATCTCGACAGTCTGAGTTTTTATGCCAGACTGTAAAAATTTAGAGTTTTTACGCCGACACATTAGGAATGTGCGCGTAATAATAAAACATCTCCGTACATCATCTTCCTCGAAGAGGCTCTCAATACGAAAGATGACCTTGCGCGTGCACATACAACGTGTGTGAAGGATTTTGTTTTCTCCTGAAGTCTCTACCTGTAATGTCCGGAGCACAGCTCGACGGCGGAGCGCTGCATTCCGATCGAGGCTTATTCAGCCTAATAGGAGTTGCTCGTGCTTGAGCAGTGGAGCGGGAAGAGGAAGCGACCTTCTTTCCCTTAGCAGTGGAAGCCTGTTTAGGTGCCATGGCGATTCTGAGTTCTCAAGTAAGAGACGAAGAAGAAGGGTTCTTGAAAATCAAGGTTTTTGTGAAGACAAATAAAAGTTTTCTCTCTCAGGACTTTGGACTATTTATAGAGTTTGGATAACTCTTCGAATCCCTAACCAAATCCGATATTTAATATTCGGTTATGATTTGGGACCATGTCAGCCTATCATTTAAGGAAGACAGACAATCAGTGGATCCAGATTTTACGCGCAGAGCAGATCTATGATTTTACGCTAAGGAGCTGTTACACTCAAGAGGCTACAAATATACGGTTTTACGCTCAGAGGCTATAAATCTACGGTTTTGCGCCCAGATGCTTTTACGCTCACGAGCTTTTACGCTCAAGAGGCTACAAACATACGATTTCACGCTTAGAGGTTACAAATCTATGATTTCACGTTCTGAAGCTTTTTACGCTCAGAGGCTACAAATCTACGATTCAACGCTCGAAAGCTACAGACGGCCAATTACAAGGGTTTATACAGAAGATGCTCCTTTTCGGCTACAAAGCATTCCAAGTGCCTGAAAACACACAGAGTTCAACATTGAAGATGACTCTTCTTCTTGGGCCATTTGGAAGTTCATCCAAAGTCCAGTCAAAATACTTTACAAAAAATTCAAGTATGGCTTGGTCGACAGAAATTTCTTGCCTTTTTCAAGGGATTTTCGGGAAAACCATTCGTAAAGATGGTGATTTGAACAAGAATTTTTCACATCAGAGAAGTGACAGTTCAGAACTCTACGCAACTCCTCGTCCAAAAACAGAATGACAGTTTGGATCTTCAACTTAAATGCTAAGGAGCTTTCTACGCGTCTTCTGTTACGCGTAAAAGATGGGACGAGATCAGATACTCTTTTATTAGAGTCGGCGTAAAATTATTCAGACGTGCCGAAGTTGCACACTATTCAGACTTGCTCACAGCAAATATGACAAATCATCAGATGCGTAAAAGAAGACAAATTTATTAATCATGATTACATATGATGGAAATCCAGTCTACAAAGGGTTTTTCATCATCATGATTACATATGATGGAAATCCTTTTTCTATAAAGGGTTTTTCATTTTTGTTTAAGATCACACCAAGAATCTGTTTTGCCAGGTTCTCATATTGGTGTAGATCTTTTTCGTCTTCTACAGCAGTTAATCGGCTTCCGCAGCCGATTAACAAAAAAATGATTAATGGCGGGAGGATACAAAATTGGGCATGTATCAATTTCACAAGCCCACCCTCCATACGCCATGGCAGACATGCCATAGAAATTGTGTTAGGGGTTCAGACCCAACACAATACTAGAAGACAGGGCCAGACTGTCTACCATCGTCCAACGCCATAATGGGAGAAAATACAGCTTGCAAGCTGTGTGGTCCAATACACCCTTCCTCTCTCCTGGACGAATCGCCATATGAAATTGCTGATTATTCCGAGCAAAGAAAGCTATGATATCCTTCCATGATCCATCGTTACAAAGGACATTTGCTCGAAGACGCCTATTTTTACGGCTCCTTACATGCTGGAAGAACATGATCTTCTTCTTCCTCAAGTCAACCCGACGAAGCTCGGCAACCATCTCTCTCTTTGTGGTGAAGGAAGTATGGGAAAAACTAGTTAACCCATTCGCCTTTATATAGGCAGAGGAGAACACACCGAATCTCAACAAACTCCTAAAAATTTCCCGAGAAATCAGCCTCGCGGAACGAGTCAAACTTGACCGTTTTATGCTTCATTCAAAGTGTTTCAAATTACGAGAAATTTGAAAACTTTGAAAGGGGTCTTGTAGAAGCATGAAAAATACGCTGGGGAATCATACGCGTAAAACCCTCGACATGCAGGAAGCCCGCGTAAAATAGAGCTCCAGCATTGGGTGGCATGAAACATAACTTCAGAGCCATTGGCGTACAACAGAGCTTCAACGCTAGTTTAGCGTAAAATATAGCTCCGGAACAACCCGCGTAATGCAGTATTTCCAGACTGCTTAGGCGTAAAAATGTTGCTACATCGCCACTTTGGCGTAAAGAACCCGTCTGCTTTTAATGCAGCGGGAAATTGTACGAGGAACGCTTTGTATTCCTCGAATGAACCTGTCAGTGGAAGCAGTGAACCTGACTCCTGACAAAGAGTACTGCACGGTGATCGAGAGGACGGCTGTAATGATGACTCTGCACAGAACTCCAGACTGTCGTCTAGTGACGCAATCCTTGATATAAAACGTCGTTTACGTATTCAAGGAATACGCTGCCTATTCTACACAGGCAGATGTGAGCTTTACGCTTAGGATAAGACGAAACCAACAGCTACGTCAAAAGCTGTTCTTCGTACAGAACTCGAGGCACGTCTCTGCAATTAATGCGCGAGATGGAGGCAGATCTCTGCATTTAATGCATGAGATTTGGTTCTACTTTTAACAACTGGGTGAGCTATATTAGGGCTAATACGTCCACATCACCATCCCCGCACATTACGCCAACCAGGCTATTTTAAGCTATAGGAGCAGGCTGTACGCTATCTCCTTGAAATACACAGACCTGGCTATTTTCAACTATAGGAGTACGCTGTATGCTATCTCCTCGAAATACGCCAACTCAGGCTATATTTGCAAAGGTGCGTGCATCAAGCTTTACGCAGAACTTGGCTTCTACGCCAACATGGCAGCTACTTGGCTTCTACGCCAACATGGCAGAACTTGTCTTCTACGCCAACATGGCAGAACTTGGCTTCTACGCCAACATGACAGCTACTCGGTTTCTATGCCAACTTGACAACTATTCGGCTTCTACGCCTACTTGGCTTTTACGCCATCAGAACAGCTATTTGGCTTTTACGCCAACGAGACAGTTATTTGGCTTTTATGCCAACCATCTCTACGCGAGGGGCAGTTATCTACGTGGCTTGCATGTCGTGATATTCGATGAGCGATTATACGCATTACCTCATAATGGGACACGCGTCACACGCCAATTCAAGAGATCATTCATACGTGGGTAGCAGTTATTATAACCGCCGCGTAAAAGGTGTAGTTCTCTCCGCTGTTCGGTTTCTACGCCGACTGTAGGTGAACTCTATAAATAGGGACTTTTCCCATGATTTCTTGTGGATTTATATTACTAATTTGGTAGGGGCTTTTCCCATGATTTCTGCAGATGTGACTGATCGAGAAGAATTAGACAGAGGAAAAGAATTGAACAGAAGGATACAAGAATAGAGTTGGGCGGGAAAAGAGGATTTTTATTTAGAATTTTCAGATGGGGAAGAAGGAGAAGTACAGTAGGAAAAGAAAATACTAGAATTGATTCATTTTCATCAGTAAACATTACATTCCTTCACCACTCTATTAATACTCTCCCTTGTAGCAGTATCAGTGGTCCCTGTTACTCCATAATTTGTTGAGCTGGCAAAGCGGAGGTGGGAAGCGGTTAGGCTAATTGAGAGGTAGTTATGCTGACTCATCAATTAGCTGAGTTGTCACCTTGATTATTTATCCTATCCTGATACTACTCTGATACTTGGTATTCCTCACTGATACTACTCTGATACTTGCTTTGTTTAGGGGTTCGATTTTGAAAATTCTGTTCGATTTCGGTTTTAAAAATACTAAATTTTTTTATTCAGTTTTGACTAGGTTTTAGTTTCGGTCCAAAACCAAAAACCGAATAAAAAATTTAGTATATATATATATATATATATATATATATTAAAAAAAACGTAAATAAACCGAAAAATCGAATAAACCGAATAAACCGAAAATCGAACCGATTTAATTCGGTTTGGTTTGGTTCGATTATGGGTTATTTCGGTTTTGCTTATTCGATTTTCGGTTATTCAGATCGTTTGAACCGAATTAACCAAATGCTCACCCCTAGCTTTGTTCAGTGACCCAGGTGCATCTGAAGATGGGGTTCACATCATAATTTGTGTTCGCATTTCGCATCATAATTTGATACTTGGTTAATCCTGAGCCAATCCATAGGGTCTGCTTGACAATTTTAGCGTTAGCGATTATGATGTATTTTTAGAGTACCGGTTATAAGGGGTCCAATTTTGTGTGATTTTAAATAGCGACTTTTAAACCAGTCCAACCCTTACTTGGTAATTCATTAACGAACGGTTCTGAAAGTTTTTTATATGAAAAAAATTACCTATATGTTCATATATAAATAAAATAATAGAAACACATTAAATAATAATAATAAAACACATGAAACAATAAAAACACATAAAATAATAACACATAAAATAATAAAATTTTTTGAATAAAAGTACGAAAGATTTTAAGAATTTATTGAAAAAATAGCCATATTTTGAAAAAAATAAAAGTCCACATTTTATCAAAATAATATAAACACATAAAATAATAGAAACGACTGAATGAAAGTAGAAGAGAGATTTTAAGAACTTGAAAAAGTAACCGTAGTTTGGAAACAGTAGAAGGAAAACACAAGATGAAAAAAATATAGACAAAAAACTATATTACACCAGTTTTGAAAAAAAATTGAGCCGACCAAAACCTGTCTCAAAAAAATTAGCAAACAACAATTTTTAAAACGTTATAAACAGTCGGTTCAAAAACACCCCAAAATTGATAAAAATACTGTTACCAAGCAGACCCATAGGGTTCTATTGTTTTGTCCTTTCTAGGATTACACACTATACACATCAAAGCCTCACAAGGAGACGCTAGCTATTTCTGATTTAAAATGGAAACCAAACTAACCGTAGCTGTAAACATTGATTGCGGTTCAACAAATTAAAAATGAGATTTGAAACATCAAGACTTAGGGAAAAGAAAGATATCTCAAAAGACGTGGACGTAGGCACTACCAACACCTTCACATTAAGAGATGCACAAAAAATACACACAGTATTCATATACATGATATTTACATTGTACATTTGTACTACAAATGCTTGTTGGTTTCCAGGGAGCAAGCACACATCCTCATCAACCGATACTGTCCATTGCCACAAGGTTCTTTCAGGCGCGATAGCAATGAACAGCTGCTAAACGAACTTTACAAATAAAGAAATATATATATATAGTTCCCCTCTTAGGTTGTAGTGTTGGCACGGATCTCTTGCGAAAATGCAGTGCTCTGAAATTCTTGCTGGGAAGGGATGACGAGCCTTTTCAAGGATTTCAGTGCAGTGGTTAGCTGCGCAAAGGAAGGGCGCAAGCTTGGTTCTCTGGCAGTAAAAGAACATAGAAAAACTGACTGAGATGTACCCCATATGTAAATAAAAGCAAAAGAGGAAGGTGCTTATGCCGTTAACGTACTTTTGCCAGCATTCCCAAATAATTGTTGCCACCAAAGAATCGACTTCCTTTGGGATGTCAAGCCGTCTGCCTTGGAAACCAACGGCCCCGACCACCTGCATTGGGTTCATACCGCTCCAAGGCATCCTCAGTGTCGCAAGCTCCCACAAGATAACACCAAAGCTATATACATCACATCTGAAAGAACTCCGGATAGAACACATTTAGATTAAATAAGAAAGAGAGAGAACATTTCTAATACGGAGAAATTCAGTTTAGCAAAATGAAGACAAGATCTTTCATAGAAAATTTGACGAATAATATAATAAACTTCCATATTTTTATGTGATAATGCCTAAAGCTGCATAGTATGAATCAATTATACATAAGAAAGTAATGATACAAAGCATGTGACAAGACAAAATAACAGCTAACACATAAATGCATACTGTCAAAAGATTATACAGAAGGACTTACTTCTCATTGGATTGTTCATTTCGCAAGACCTCTGGTGCCATCCACTCAGGCTAAACACAATGTAGAAAATTTACTCAAAAACCTAGCATTGTAATCTTGAAGAGTTTCACCAGAAAATAATCAAAATTGTTTAAATAGTGGCACTTACTGTCCCAGCAGTGGATTTAGATGATAGGAATGTACTGTGCTTTAAGCGTGAAAGCCCGAAGTCACAAACCTGCAATCATGGAACCAGGAATAAATAGAAACCTAATGGACAACTTTCCTAATTGTGAAAGCGGAAATGACTCATTTTATCATTCGCACACCAGGAATAATGCTTGCTTTTAGAAACTGAGTATGTAAAAAGTTTATGGGCATGGCTTTGGTTCTCTTATCACATTACCAACTGCCCACACATGAAGTCAACATCTCCAATTCAATCTTTGAGCATCAGAATAATTCTTGCTCAGCAACTAATACAAAAACTGACTACTAGTAAAAAAAATTCTTAAATGTCTAATACCTTAACAGTCCAGTTCTTATCTACTAATAAATTAGGAGACTTCAGATCCCGGTGAACAATTGTAGGTATGCTAGTGTGCAAACATTTCATTCCCTCGGCCTGCAGGAAATAAAGACATCATTAGCTTGGAGAAACTGTGATTATAAGTACAAAGAAGAAAGATGAGCAAATTGATGGATCTAATTGATCAAAATTCATACCACATCAAGTGCCATTTTGATCCTTTGCATCTCATCAATTTGACAATTAGGGCGATGAAGAATCCTATACAAGCTTCCTCTGAAAAGGAATTGCCTGTTAGTTGACTGGTGAAATGTGTCTGCGGATACCTTTTAATTTAATCTTTCACGTAGAAAAAAGTTCTAATCTGAATAGCATATCTAACTAAATAGCAGTTAGATAATTGTAAAATATATAAACAGAAGCTGTCTTAATACATCAACATATAGTATTCCATATCCTCATGTTGTTGTATAACAGTGTAAAATAGCAAATGTGTGCATGTTATGAAATTTCTGAAGTCTATTATCATGGAAACTACTACATTACCAAACTATAATAATGGACAAACAGAAATATGAAATAATTAGAATTTGACATGAACTTTAACAAAATGTCGTTTGTGGCTACGGCCCAGTTCAAACAGTATAGTGAGCTGTGTCTACTGTAATACTTCTTTAAGACTTTACCTCAAAAAGGATGAAAATAGAGAAGCATGATTTCCGTAGTAGTAAATGCTCATTCTCAATCTCCACTCCCCTAAATAATTAGTAGAAGCTATCTTACGACCACCACCCCCATCTTGGTTACAAAATAGTTTTTTTTAAACAATCTCAACCTCATATTACATACAGTAACATATGCAACTTGTGTCAAGGTTGAAAAGTTAAACCATAGGTAAGTATACCATGTATTAGAAGTAAAAAAGGTACCACAGTGCCACAAGTTACTTGTCAATGCAGGGTCTAGTGACGGTTGAATGAATCAGCCCTAGCTCCAACCTAAATGGACATTATCATATTACCTCAATTTGCTTGTTCATTTGCAAGTTTCCCAACTTAATATTGTGCATAAGACATTTGGAACAAGAAAACAGGAAAAAGAAACAATTATTCTCATTATGATTTTTGGGAAAATTAAGAGTGATCAACGATATAAATAATAGTCTTATGAAAAGACCGTAAATATAGGCCACTCTGCATATCGAACATGATTGACTCAGAATTTATACTTTTGATCCCCATGACAAATAAAAGGCTATATAGCCTATTCCAAAGAATTTTGTACAGCCATGCTCGAAGAATGGATATTGTAGATTCAACAAACTGCTGCTAATTTGAGATCAACTACCGAATTTAACCAACCAAAGGGTCGGGGTCCAAAAGTAACTTGTTGACAAAACTCGGTGTGTTATTAATTCTTTGACATAGGAAGCATAATGCCAAATAATCAGTTAAGTGTAATTACAATATGGTAATTTTGAGTGAATTCACCAAAAGGTAAGATGACTATAAATTTGTTAATAAGTTATGTTCCTTCTCAATATTATGGTTCCAGCTGTAAATATGGATAAACAAAGTTCTTACTACCTTGGAAGAAATTCAGAAACAATTGAGAGGTTGGGAGGACGAGTAACAGCACCCATGAAAAGAACAACATTTGGATGACGCAACCTTCGCATTATCCGCACCTAGCAACAAAAAATTATCATAACTATTCTTAAAAGATAAAGATCAACAGTAAAAGAAACTACCTAAGATATATTTGAGCATGCTGGGAAACGAAAGAGTGCATCCACTTACTTCACTTCGGAACTCATCCAAAGCATCTCCATAAAAATCCTGATCTAAGAATTTCTTCACAGCTACTTCCTGTTATTCAAAAGAAAACCAAACGCACGTCAAGTACAATTATGTGGACCCTTCCCCCTCCATTATGTGTCCTACATAGAGATATAATTAAAAAAAGTTTCTAACAAATGTAGTCATAAAAATGATGGATCACAACAGTTTCAACTAAGAACTCTAGAACGGTTGAGGCGGAATTATGCAGATCTTACAAGATAAAGATCAACAAAGATATCTCATGCTCATATGTGTATAGCGTGTCGAAGCAAGCCGCAGTCATGTAACTATTATCTAAGTTCACAGTATCATAATTGGTTTCAAACCTTTCTTATGTTAGTATCAACGAGTGCGGTAGTTTTGGCAAATTCTGATTGGAGTTCCCCAGGTCTTAGTTTCATAAAGCCCAAAAAAACATGAAATCATTTAAAAAATAAAAAAATACTTTATACATTCAGACATTATCTTAAGTATTTATTTGTTGTTTCTCGTTAGTTTTGAATGGAATAATATCTAAGGTTATTGAATTGTCACCTACAATACATACTATTTTACTTGCTTTTAGGACAATGTTTGACAAATGGAAAGTTAAGGAGAAACTAGAAAACTAATGCTAGTTTCCATTTGCTTGCACGTTTGGCAAATGGAAAGTATATTGTGAAACTTGTAGATCCCACCACTAAAGTGAAAAATAATGTGGAAACTGGAAACCAGTTTCCATCTAAATGGATAGGTAGTCATGGAAATTCCTATAGAGCAATTATGACCCAATTGTTTATTACTTTCTACTTTACAAAATCAAACACCCATATACTTCAACAAAAGGAAATTAGTATGTGTCAAGAAGAAATTTTATCGACATATTGTAGTATGTTGTCTTCGCCATGATCGAATCCTTTGTCGATATTGTTTTTACCATACTTTTCACCTTTTTTAAAAAAAATTCTTTACTGAATTGACCGCAAAAGAGGGCCCAAATTTTGGTATTGGAGGTATAGATGGGGGTCAAAATCAGATCAGACATGCAAGACCGATAGGTATCGGACATAGAAGTCCGATAAGCATCATTGTCGGCCATCGGCTGATATTGTGAACCTTGCTAAAAACATGACTTGTGGTAAGAAGCATGAAAGCCAACTATTACCTTAAGTAGAAGAAAGAGCAAAGGTATAAGATGACTGAAAAAGCAAATAATTTGCTCATATTCCTCGCAAGAATAAACCACTCATATTCCTCACAAGGAAATAAAAATACAATTAACAATAGAATCTGTAGTGGTAGATGCCCCGGAAGTGGCCTTATTTCAGGTAAACCAACATGTTCATGTGATGTGACCACAAATAATATGAGCAAGCAGTCTGGGAAGGGTCCATACCACTTCCCATAAGAGAATAAAAAGGCCCTCTCCTCCTACATCACTACCATCACTATACCAACAATACGAGCTAAAGAGTCGACGACATTACTAGATAATAAAGTACAGGAGGAACGCATAATTCAGGAGAGCATTCACCACGACGAACAACAGCGCCTTTATCCCATATTTCTGGAGTTGGCTGTTTGAATGCTCTTCTTCCATTCAGCTCTGTTAAGGGCCATGTCCTCTGTAATGCTAACAAGATCCAAGAGGAAAAATATCATTAGCAAGGATCTGGACCTGAAGTGTACCAAGAGAATTATCCAACCCAGATAGAACTTGGCGATCACAGATTCTTCCCATTGTTGCTTTTGAATATGCATATCATCAGTAAGAGGAGGATGCTTAATTCATCATATATTCCTCTCAAGGATGCATGGTACTTAGGTACAGAAGAAAATTGTCTTCAAGAGAGGAAACAAGCTCCCCTAAAGAAATAGTCTTACCACAAGAAAAAATAGTCTTACCATAAGAATACATCTCCTTGAGGTCAGGACTCCCAAATATTCATGGCAATGAAGAGAAACATTACAGTTGTACTGATGAGCCTCCATAATGTTGAGCAACCATATCGCGACATATTAGTCATCGTTTTGACAGACAACAAACTGGGTCAAGTCAGCAACGATTAGGGAGTTGATAGTAAGGTAATTTCCTCTAGATCCAATAAAGAACCAAAAGGCCTAAGACCAGAGTATTGGTGCCATTTAACTTGATGATCTCGCCAAGTGGTACCTTGAGATCAGACATTGGCGTTGGAAGAGGCTGTTACGGAAGAAAATGATGCAAGAAATCACATCCCTTGAGCAATAAGGCAATAGTAGACAGAAGAAGTAATAAACAGAGGTAGTAAAAGATCGAGGCAGTAATAGAAATCAGCAGTAGTAGATAACTGATCACCTCATGGAATAGGGATGAAAAAAATAAACCTCGAAGGATAAGGCAGTGGTAGTAGAGAGTAGTGGTAGCATATCAACTCATGGAGAAGAGGTACATAATTCTTAGAAGAGCAAGGGGCTCCTGGAGATTGGGTTAGGTTTAGGGTTTTAGAATTTGAGATAGGAAGATGGTAGTGTTAGAGCTAGGGTTATAGGATTTCAGAGAGAAAGAGGTTAGGTTAGGATTTGCGAATAAGGGAGAGAAGAAAAGGGTTTTATTTTTGATAGAGAAATCTTGGTGGAAGCCAGAGAGCTAGGATTAGGAATAATATTTACTTGATACCACCATTAATTGGAAGGAATAATCCGCTTTCCCGTGGGATCGAATCCACCCAGCCAGGATGTATATTGTCTCCACCTACTAGCCACTAGAGCTAGGAGGCTTTGACATATATATAGTGGCTAGTAAGTGGTGACATAACACTTCCTAGTGTTGGGTGGGTTAGATCCCACGGAGAAGCGGATTATTCCTTCAAATTAATGGTAGGAGGAGAGGGTTCCTCATAGTACATATTCAGTGTGCAACTAGAGTAGACTACACAAAAGCACTATAGGGAAAATTAACACAAGGAATAAAATAAGAGATGTACGAAACTAAGACTACTTATGGAAAATAAACCCATAGGCCAAATGCTTATTTCTGTGAAATAAGTAAACAACTCATAATTGAGAAACTAAAATATGTGTAAGAAGATGGTACTCACCGTCCCATTCCAATCAGCACGGTACACTTCACCATATGAACCTATACATGAAGGCAAAGGCAAAGCTAAAATCAGTAACTAAAGCAGAACAAGCTACCAGAAGTAACGATATGTCTGTGGATGTCCCTTCTTTAAATTTTCTTGACAAGGAAGGAGATAGATACCTAAAACAATTCTAGGAAATCATTAATCATAATATCTTAAACTGAAATCTGACAAAGGTAACAAACCTTTACTCCCTGAAAGTCTTCACATATACATTGTTATATTATTAAAACAAAAGTCAAATGTTCCCTATGTTTCATCTTATGATCAGGTAAATATTTGCTTTAAGGAGTAAGGACAAAATGAGCTCTAGAAGGATATTCAAATATTTGATATTACTAGTCAAATTAATAAACTCCTTTCTTCTCAGGCCAGTTTAAAGGATTACCCAATCCGATCCTTTCGCCAATGACAAGATGTTCCCATGGAATTTCCCATTTTGCCACATCGTCGAGCATTGGGTCAAGCTTACTCGACCTGGTTTCCGATGAAGAAGAATCCTGATCTTCGGATACTATATTCATTCCCATAAATCTATCATGTATGAACTTCTTGGGTTTACCATTGATATTTTTCCCATGTTCCTTTGGTTCATGTATCATCCTCTTTTCTGCCATGTTACTGCCTCCTGACTGAATCGCAATAAGCTGTGTGCTTGCCGTAGTGTTATCATGAGTCCTAGCTAACCCTAGCTGGCTACTTTCTACTGCACCATGGCTGCTCAAACCTCCAGTTTCAGTAGGAAGTTTCTCATTGGCGGACGAACCTGCTTCAGCAAAGCCATAGACAGACGATAATACAGTATTTGGACTTTCTCCTTTCCTATCCAAGCTGGAGGAATGAGATGATGTGCTAATACTTTCAGGACCTACATGTTTCCTAGGTATATGACCTTCCGCATAATTGCTCTGCTTTGTGTTAGAAATCACATTGCAAGGATAGCGATTTTTCAGAACTAGTGGATGTGAAGATTTTACAGGGCCCGAGGCACTGTTTTCTCGCCGCTTCTGGTATTCGGCATTTTTACTACCAGCTGCTTTGAACTGTGCAGAAGGTTTTCCAACTCCAATTGCTTGGAAGGGATTCAGTTCTTTAAAGAGGTCTCCAGAGTCCATGTTACCTTCTGTACTAGGCACCGTATCAGGCGTTATACTCATCAAATTGTCTAGAACACTCTCAGAAACCTCTTTCTGCTTTGAAGAGGATGCGGTCACTGAAGCTGACTGATTCAGTTGTTCATTAGAAAGAGCATTTGCATTAGAACTGGAACTACTTCCAATATTTGTAGATGACCTTCCATTATTGGCACTACCAATTATAGGTAATAGCAGTGACTTTTCATAGCTTGACCTGTTATCTAACACCCTATTATAATCATAGGTGTAGGTCCCATTTCCTCCTTTCAGCTGGTCAACCGACGGTTCCAACCTGAGCGAGTCATTGCCTGAAGTGTTTCCTGCCAAAGGAAGTAGGTTTTGTCTCACGGTTGCATTAAAAGAGTCCAGTTCAACATCCTTTGTGTTCAACACGTCTGCTGGAAGAAGAGTGCCAGGGGAAGACATGAGATCAACCAAGAATTCACTGTTGCAGAAAGTAGGGGTTAACAATGTTAAACAGATTTTTGTTATCTTTCAACAGTAAAAGAATCAGTGGTGTGCCTGGATTCTAGTATAGAGATTATATACCATGAATAACAAATATGATGCAGGAATATGAGGACAATCATAAAGATATTGATAGAACTTCTTTTGATATCAAATCTGATGTAGGACTAATGCTCAATCAAACTTACTATGATTGGAAATTTTCTTTTTCTTTTTTTTTCTTTTTTTTTTTGGGGGGGGGGGAGGGGGGGGTGTTGTTAGTGGGATAAAGGAATGGCAATGAGAGGGAGAACGGGAGTTGGCACTTGTAGCGGCGACAAGGAGTCTGAGGGATAAGGAGGAAGATGAGGGCAAAATAGTATTTTATACACTAACATATGGGTTAACTTTTGGCTAACAAATACGGAGAGGGACTCATAACTCCTAGTTGGGGGGGTTGGGGGGGGGGGGGGGGGGGGGGGGTTTGGGTCGTTAGAGGGATAAAGGAATGGGAATGAGAGGGAGAACGGGAGTTGGCACTTGTAGCGGCGTCGGCGACAAGGAGTCTGAGGGATAAGGAGGAAGATGAGGGCAAAATAGTATTTTATACACTAACCTATGGGTTAATTTTTGCCTAACAAATATGGAGAGGGACTCATAACTCCTAGTTGTTCGACATTTGGGAATTTTCATGAAGTTACCAAGATTTGGGGAGTTGACTCTAAAAATGATAAATACATAATCCTATTATCAGTCATTCCAGTCAAAATACAAGAGGTTAGACCCTTAATTCTCCAAAAGAAACTAAAATTCATTTAATTCTAACTCTGTTAGATAAGCTCTATCCAAATAAGGGAAGACATCCAAATGAGAAAGAAACCTTATCCAAATTAGAGATAAGCTTGTCTAAGACTCTAAATTATAATTCTAATTTAAATACAAATTCAAATCCAAATCCAAACTCAGATTCAAATTCGAATTCAAATCAAGTTCCTCGTCACAAAATATAAAATAAATATAAATATAAACTAAACTATAAAACCCAATCTAGGTTTGGTCCACATCGATATTGTTCAGTCATGTTGCTTCTAAAATATGAGGTGTTGATTTATAGGTAATTGAGGAATGTAGAAGTAAGATTGCAAGGTTAAGTGGGTTAAACATTGTATACATGTCCTCAGTTCAAGTACCATCCTTAGGACTATGGTAATTCCTTGGTTTGACATAGTTCTCCATCTTAATAGTTGTATTCAGATTCTCTAAATGACCTTTTGGACTAAATCATAAAATGCAAATCTTAAAACTTCCAAATCATTCGGATTGAGACTCCATGAAAGGCAAAAAAATGAATTATGCATAAAAAAGGTACTATTTTATCAATTAATTTCTAGCTTTTCATGGTGCACTCACATTCAGGAAAGAAAGGATCTTAAATGATGTATCTGTCAGGAAGCTCTCCAGTCTATCATAACAAATTGTGACCATATAACAGTACAAACTCTCTGAGTCGTCCAATAATTTTGTAATTTAAATTACAATCTGTGTAGTACACTAGCACATAGAACTCTTAAGTGCCAAATAACCTTGACAGGCATGTATAATATTAATTAAATCTTAATAACAACATAAAGTGCTTGATTTATAGAATACAAAAGAAATAATGTGAAAAGAACACATAACAGAAATTCAAATTCATACCTTCCATTACTAAACTTTATTATGTTGACAGCATCATCATCAATACCAGTATAGTGACTCCCTTTAACTAGCCTACAAGGAATGCCAACCTTATCTGCAAGAACCTGCAGTTAGGTGAGAGGAGGCAAAATGTTGTGAGAAGTTGTTCATTATCTAAGAAGACTTGTTAGAAGAAAGCTTCATTCATCCGAATGCACCTAAAATTTATTTTCTTCAAATGTATGTACGCATGTCTAAAAATATCACAATCCTATATAACAAGTCATGTCAATAATCAGAACAGAGGATCCTCAAAGATACTCAAATAAAGGGATAACAACAATTGCAATAGCCACAACATGGCGCTTTCCAAACAAGATGGGAATTCCCGGAGATAAATAGATTGGTTGTTTTCTATTTGTCCCCTTAACATTATAAGAATAGAGAAATATCAAGACAGGAATTACTTGGAAGTGGCATTCTGCCACATCAGCATTATAAGTATATTTTCTTCATAAATGATAAATCACAAACTGTTGATAATTGTAGAGAGAAAATAATTGATTGATTTACTTCCAAGAGAGGGGGTACATATATATATGAGGAGGCTAGCCGCCTCCTTATTTTCTATCCGATGTGGGACTAAATAAGTCCCCCCATTACTCAACACTCCCCCTTAAGATGGACGATAGCTATCAATCATCCTCATCTTGTTACAAAAGATATCAAACTCTCTAGGACCTAAACCTTTAGTTAAACAATCAACTAACTCCTCCGCTGATTTCATATAGCTCAAAGTCAAAACTTTTCTATTCAGCTGCTCCTTGATGAAGAACCGATCAATATCCACATGTTTGGTGCGATCATGCTGAACTGGATTGTTTGCAATATCAATTGCTGATTTGTTGTCACACCAAAGTTGCATGGAGTCCCCTTTAAACAAACGCATCTCAGCCAACAAGCTCTTCAACCACATCATCTCGCACAGGCTAACTGTCATAGCCCTGTACTCGGTCTCAGCTGTAGATCTAGCCACTACATCTTGCTTCTTGCTGCGCCAAGATAAAAGATTGCCTCCAACAAAAACACAGTAACCTGTAGTGGACCTGCGATAGTCCATACAACCCGTTCAATCGACATCACAGTAGCATTCAACTCTCAGATGTCCAGAACTTCTGAACCATAACCCCTTTCCTGGACTTCCTTTAATATATCTGAGAATTATACGAACTGCCTCCATATGCGACTCTCTGGGATCATGCATATATCTACTCACCATACTTACGGCATAAGTAATATCATGTCTCGTATGACATAGATATATGAGCCGACCAACTAATCTTTGATATTGCTCCCTACTCACCAGATCATTACCCTCAGCACACAACTTGTGATTCTACTCGATAGCAGTAGAAGCAACCGTGCATTCCTGTCTCTGAAAGAAAGTCCAGAGCGTACTTTCCCTGAGAAAGTACTATACCCTTTCGTAACCTTGCAATTTCAATTCCGAGGAAGTATTTCAACTGTCCCAGAACCTTAACTTCAAATTCCTCTCCAAGCCTTTTCTTCAGCCGTAGGATCTCCTCAGTATCGTCTCCAGTAATTACAATATCAACATAAACTGCAAGAACAGTGATACGAGTCTTGGGGTGCCTGTAAAACACAGTATAATCTCCATTGCACTACCTATATTCCATACCACAGACTGCAAGCCTGAATCTATCAAACCATACTCTCGGAGCCTGCTTTAGCCCATACAAAGACTTCTTCAATTTGCATATCTTTCTCGTTGCTTATGAATTAGCAAAGCCTGGTGGAATCCCCATATACACCTCTTCCTGGAGATCCTCGTGCAAAAAGAAAGTTCTTGACATCTAGCTGATGTAGTTGCCAATTGAAGTTGGCAACACATGACACCAACACTCGCACAGTGCTCATCTTTGTGACCGGAGCAAAAGTCTCGTCATAGTCGATACCATAAGTTTGGCAATAGCCTTTAGCAACCAATCTGGCCTTGTACCTGTCAATCTTGACCTTTGGAGTCTGCTTAACAGTATAAACCCATTTACAACCAACAACACGCTTCCCAGTTGGTAGTGGTACCAACTCCCGTGTATCGTTCTTCTTCAAGGCTTGAAGTTCCTCCTGCATGGCACTCAACCACCTAGGATCTTGCTTAGCTACCTACCAGTTGTTAGGTACAAGCACTGAATCTAATAATGCAAGGAAGGACCTATATGCAGGTGGAGTGGATGCATATGAAATGTAATGTGCAATGTCAGTATCCCAACTGCCAAACTTAGCTGAAGATTTTTCAGCATCGACTCTAGAAGTTCTACGAAGCAAGACATGAGGTTTAGAAGTATCAGAGAAGAAATTGTTACTAGGTGACTCAGATGGAAGGGCCGAAGAAGCTCATGGAGAAAAGAGACTTGGGACATCAGCATTTGTGGGTACTAGCATAGGGATATCAGGAGGAAGCTCATGCTGCTCTTGTTGCTGCTGCTCTTGCTCATGCTCCCTATATACTCTCAGCTCCCCCTGACTGTCGGCTCCCCTTGAGACACCATCACTCCTCGGTGACTCAAAAGGACATTGAATCATACCAACCACGATGCCACTCTTATTCTTCCCCTCTCTACTAGCATCAGTAGAGCCATCCTCGAACAAGGAATTTAACTCCTTCTTCCCATAAAATGGTTCAAACTTCCGGAAGGTCATGTCCATACTGACAAACAATCTTCTATCAGTGGGACACCAACATTTGTATCATTTCTGAGTTGGTGAGTAACCCACAAAGATATATTTAACTGCTTATGGATCCAACTTGCTCACCATCATTTTGTTATCTCGTACAAAACATGTACAGCCAAACACTCTTGGAGGAACAATAAAAATATTAGAGCCAAAGTGCATCTCAGATGGTGTCTTCATACCTAATACTCTTGACGGCATCATGTTGATTAGATAAACTGTTGTCATAACCGCCTCACTCCACAAGAATTTTGGTACATTTATTGCCAGCATCAAAGAACGTGTCACTTCTAGTAGATGCATGTTCTTGCGTTCAGCCACCCCATTCTGAGCAGGAGCGTCTGGACAAGTGGTTTGATAAAGAATTCCCTGACTAGAGATGAAATTAGCAAACTCCTTGTTGGTGTACTCGGTCCCATTATTTGTTCAAAGAATCTTCACATGTACTCTAAACTGGGTCTTCACATATGTCGAAAAGTCTTGAAAACATTTGTACACCTCAGATTTCTGCTTCATCATGTAGATCAATGTCATACGTGAGTAGCAATCAATGAAGGTAACAAACTATCTGAATCCACTGATAGACGTAGTAGGACATGGTCCCCAAACATCAGAATGAACAAGTGTAAATGGCTCATAACTTCGAAGACCAACCATTTTATAAGTAAAACGTGTATGCTTTCCAAATTCACAAGCATTACAAAATAACTTTTTTTGTCTACTTTATTCATTATCTCAGGTTCTAACTTATTTAAACTATCAAAAGATAAATGTCCCAATCTGCAGTGTTGGAGCATTGCTTCTGTCTCTTGACCTCCACTAGTAGTAGCAACAAGCATTGCAGCCTCCCGGTCAAGGTACCAAAGACCATCACGCCTGATGCCAGTCCCAAGCCTCTTTTCCGTGGCCTTCTCCTTTGCCCATATGAGCAACGTAACCAGTAAAGTTCCCCAAGGTAGGTAGTGTTATCCAGATCCTGAGTGGCCAGTCCCTTGCCCTTAGAACTCTCAACCTGAAGCTTGAACTGACGTAGTTCCTCCAGCTCTATCATCTCAGCTCCAGTCATTTCGGTAGTGGTCTCATCCATCACAGTTAGGTGAGCAACTCTCCGGCCTCCGCGCCTCCTGCCTCCTTGACCTGAACGTCCACCTCTCTGTCCTCTGCCTCCTCGGCCACGACCAGAATTGCGGGATTGAGGGCAGTTGTAGCTAAGGTGCCTTTTCTTCCTGCAATTGTAGCACTCCCTGTCATCGCTGCTGGGAGCACTAGGAACCACCAATGCAGAACGGACAGTTTGTGAGGTCTCGCCTTTCATCACCTTCTGTCGGATCTTCTCTTGCTCCATCGATGCAACAGCCTCATCCATGGACGAAAAAGTTGGCAGATGACGTATTGCTGCCCTCCTAGTCTCAAACTGTGGGTTCAGACTCAGAAAACAAGCCATATGCCTACGCTCAAGGTACTATTTTCCATGGAAAATATCTGCCGGATTTTGCAGTGATCATAGTAGTCCAAGTCCGCCCATAAGCGACGTAGCTCCGTTGCATACTGGAGTATTGTCTTCTCCCCATATGTGGTAGCATCAATCTTCTCCTCAACTTCCATCATCATCATGATACTCCGAGCTCTAGAGTACATCCCAGCCAATGTCGTCCAGACATCAGCTGCACTGCAGATCGACTCCACCATCCCAGCTATGGATGGAGACACAGAAGTCAGCAGCCAAGAAACCATCAGAGAATTAAGGTGACCCCATGTGCTCCACTCAACACTCGTCTTATCCTTTGGCTCAGTGCACTCTCCCTTCACATATTTTTCAAACCCCTTGGTCCGAAGGTTCAGCAACGTCCTCCTATACCAACTTAGGTAGTTTCTCGTCCCATCAAGTTTTATGTCATTGGACAGCAACTCTATCTTCTTTATCACCTGCGACAGTTCTGGTGCGGACATGACTGCCCTACTAGATGAGATCTCCTCTAATTTGGCCTGAAACATCCTGGTCACCCCCTCCAGTATCTCTTTCAACTCCTGACTAGTCACAGGTGTTCCCATCTCCACAGTTGCACACAAGGACGAGGTCAAACGCAACTCAAATACGTGTAGTGCGCCTATATGTGATCACGACTTTCTCTATCTATCTGTACACCCCCAAACTCATGCGGCATGAGAAATGTACGATGGATAGAACTTGCCGGAACAAGGGCTAGAAATAAAAATTTGTACAAAAAAATTCAGGAAGTATGCTCTCTAATCTCAGAACCCACGTTGAGATCGAAATCAGAGGATCACACAAGGATTCCTCTCTGATTATCCACGATCCAACAACGAATTTGACGACACCCGCAAGCAAACCTGCAGGAAACGTCGACGACACCCGAGGGTGGGGAAGCTTCAACGCACAGAGGAAGGCCCGGGGGGGGGGGGCTTCCACCCAGATAGAGGAAGGCGGGAGGGGGGGTGTCGGGTGAGAGATAGGGGGAAAGGAAAATATTCTTTTTTTTTTTTTTTTTTTTTTGGAAAAAGGATTCAGAGCTTTGGTTCTGATACCATGTAGAGAGAAAATAATTGATTGATTTACTTCCAAGAGAGGGGGTACATATATATAGGAGGGAACCTCCTCCTTATTTTCCATCCGATGTGGGACTAAGTCAGTCCCCATAACTCAACAATAATGAAAGATGTAAAACATTAAATATCAATTAAAGTTCTTAAGCATGGTAGAACATGTTTTTGTTTTGCAGTCTGTCTATGAAGAGAGGACATAAAATTATTGTTCCAATAATGTCATTATATATCTCATGCTTGACAATTCACAAACAAAATAAAATAATGAAAACATATCAACAAAAAAGAATGACTAACCATGATGGACCAAAGAATATGAAAATGACAAACCTTGAAAAGAAGAGAACGGTGACGAGAGAGGCCTATTTTTATGCAGCCAATTGGTAGTAGACTAGTCTGTTGTGAGGTTCGCAGCTCCGTGCTTTTTTCCATCCATCTAGCTAACATGTCATGTGCATCTCTTACAGGACCACCCATGTGCTGTGCAATGAGCTCAGATATTCTTTGCACCATGAAACCAACCTCAGATGCAGGGATGTCTATAGACATGCATTGTGCAACTTGCTCCAACTCAACCAGAGCAGCATCAATTGCACGGTTCACTATAATGACTTCAAAACCAAGATCCCCAATGCTCGTTTGAAGATCCACAAGCGATGGAATCTTCTCATGGCTTGAAAAGCCTATTGAAAGCCCATATATATCATAGAACCCGTCCACAACTTTCTCATCGTAATCAACTACGTTGTAGTCCTGCACTCCAGAAAGAGCAAAAAGCTGTAAGTCAAGAAAATCTGTCAAATAGATAACAGAATAGATAGAAAAAGTATCTTCCTTTCATGGCTTTAGCGACTTAAGATAGTACAACTACAGCCAGCCCTCATTGTAAGCAAATAGTCTTTGCTTCAAATGTGTTTCTTGGTTACACTCCTACGTTCATAGGCCAAGTAAACGTAGAACTCGGCACAAGAGAATCTAAATAGAACTTGGCAAGCGAGATAACCCACATCAAAATTCAAACATACTAGCACTTTAAAAGATATACAAAATGAGATCAGAAGTTGAGTTGATCTTGAATCTGATGATCCATTATCCTCTATTCGACCACTCTAGCCTTCTGAAAAGTATGGTCAAGGCAATCACCTGCCAATGCTTATGCTAGACACCCACTACTTTGTGATTATTCAGACCACCCACTAAAATGATTTATGGGCACATATTATTTGAAGTACAATTAGACTTCATGGCATACAAATGAGCCTTGACTGAACTAGGTCAGTCCAATCTTTTACCATCAAAACATTGGCTGTTTAACACATTTTGCAGTCTAAATATTTGTTCTATATTGAGTTCAAAAGAAAGGGTGATGCAGATAGGTTCCCCAAAATTCCCCAAAATTTAGATTTATATTTAGCATCTATAAGTAAATTTTTATTATTTTGTAAAAACATTTAAACTCCATAATAGCCTAATAGTAGGATGACCATAAAATTACTTACCGATTTTGACTTTTGACTTGTAGTATGACCTGTTCGGGAGTTTATTGAGAGAATATCTCTATATTTTAGATTTAGACCCATTAAGACACTTTCTCCTCATTTGGCTGTGATTTGAGTCTACAAAAAGTACTTTTGTACTGTACATCAGAGAACTCATGTTGTATATTCCTACTGAGACTGATAGCTCCACGGAAGAAAACCAGGTCAATTTTGAGTCATAACAGATGCAGATAATGTGCATTTGCGTCTGAAATTGGGTTAATAGGTTTAGTTACTAGAAAGTTAAGAACTCGAGAGGAAGGCTGTGTGTTAGTTTTCTTGGGTGCATGGAGCCTACTAGAGTTTCTGATTTTTCCATAGTTAGTCTGTTTCACTAAAGGTACCTGCCACATCAGAAAACTGTGTGTGTGTGTGTGTGTGAGAGAGAGAGAGAGAGAGAAAGAGGGGGGGGGGGGGGGGGGGGGGGGGGTAGTCAAAATATTTTGAGAGATTTAGGCCAAAGTGAGACTAACTTTATTTTATTTGTGTGACTTCATAATTTTTTTAGTTTCACCAATTACAGAGGCGTTGATTAGAAATATTTTTCTTAGATTTTAATCTTCTTCCTTGTAATTCTATCTTCAGGTTACATTACATTGGAAATTGAGAACTAATCATGTCAATAACGGAGAAGCAATCGAGATACAAGAACTTTGTCATCTTTTGACCTAGAGATGGAGACTCATGCCTCACTAACCCAGGGTACGACCACTACATCTCCAGATTCTCCACCCAAAAGAAAATCTCAAAATACTCACTAGCGCCTGACCCTGAGGCTCAGCTTCCCGAGATTTTTCATAGGGGACTCAATATGGATACCAACAACAATGAAACACCATAAGGCAACAAGATCTTTCAAGTGAACTATTTGGATGAGTGTTTCCTTTCTGACGTCCTTCGTCAACTCTCGGTATCTCCGGAGACTTCAACAACTCACACAACTATTTTTCTCCAAAAAGAACATTTTAATATTTTTATTTTTTTAGATTTAGTAAACCTTCCCCATACGATTTTGTTTTTCTTAGAGGAATTTTCCCTCTTTTCTAGATTTTTATAGGTTATGCATCGTTTAGAAACAAGAATGTACAACTAGACCATTATATGAGTGGTAACATAATGATTCTTAAGAGTCAATTAATTTTTTCCCAATGCAAGGATGTTATACTCATGAATATTAGCACAATGAAATGCAAATGTTATAATGGTCTTAATTATTGAATTTATGAACAAAATGCTTGAGAATGCTCCATATAATTATTCAATTTGTTAAATTTATACATATATTGTAAGGTTATATTAATTTTCAATCAAATTTACTACATAACAATGTATCTTAGTTTGAATGCTACGATAAGCGAGATATCAAGTGAAGATATACACAAGATGTATCTCAATATGACAACCTAGTCTATATCATGCAGTAGTGCACGACTGAAAATGACAAAAACCGAGGAGCTGCGACTTGAAATTTTTCAATCTGTTAAATTATCCATATATATAAGGTTATATTAATTTCCAACTAAATTTAATATAGACAATTTTATCTTACGATAAACACTACAGTACATGAAACGATAATCAAGTGGAGGTATACAATATATATCTTGATTTGATAACCTAGTATATACCATGCACTATTGCACGACCGAAAATGCCAAACACAAAGTAGGTACAACATTAGTTTTGACACGCTTGAATTCTGGTGGTGTCATCATTTCAAGATCTATGCTCCAAAAGCTTCTTTATTTCATTCTATTTCGTGGGAGGCTCATCAGAAAGGTAGAACAGTTGAACCTACATCTTCCTTGTGGGATAGCAATGCATACAAAATTCAGTGCGAAAGTATACACATGTGAACTATGTCAATATGTTCTCCTCCAGAGACAGTTCTTCTCCTAACTATAAGTGGTACATGGACGGCTTAAAGTGAGCCTGGTGCCCCATACGACCTACTAGAACATGGTCAAATACGAAAACCATGCAAAGTAGCTGATAAATAACTGTGGACTGGAGCCATCTATAGTTAAATTTATAGTATCAACATAGCCATTTCCAGACAGTTGTTTGAAGCCAACGGCTCCTGGTGTCTACTTCAAGTGTGAGGCATTTTGTGATTACTACAAGGATTGCCGAAACAATGTTCTCATGGTCAAGCATAGTTAGGCATAGCGAGACCGTGAAGGCCAAAAGGCCTAGGTGGGGGGCTCAAGACTAAAATTAGCAGTGTAGTAAGTACACAGACAAGCTTGTGGTTTTAGTGTTATGTTGTTGGTTTCTTCCTCCTAATTGGTAGGATAAACGTATGATTATAAAAACTATAAGCATTGCATCAAACTTCCTGTGCTTTTGCATTGCATATAAAAGTTCCATTAAGAAAGAAACAACTGCTAAGAGTATCACTAAACATATATAAGAGAGGAGAAAAAACAGAAAGTGAGAACAAGTAGGAGAAAGGAGATATAAAGAGAGAGTGGCGGACCGAGAGCAACATGTTGGTGCTTGGCGATGGATGTCAGGGATGGAGATGAAATTTGATGGGTTGGGAAATACGTGCATTGTCGAAATCTACAGTAAGCAATGTTGCAGGGACACAGATACAACACAATGGGGTAAGGACACTGCACCTAATTTGGTGTGTCCCAATGTATTTTGTACCGTCCGGGTTGTGTACGATACGTGTCAGACACGAGAAGACTCTCATTTTTTGTAGTGTCAGAGCTTCCTAGATAGTAAGCAAAGCTTTAAACCTACTTCCACGCATAACTCTCAGGTTATCGGGAAAGCTATCCAAGTCATAACATATAGAAGCTGGAGGCATAACTATGCTACTTCAAAACCATAAAGTAATCACAACAGAGCAATCTCTACATAATAACAGAGTCATTCTATTTCAAAATCCTAACTTTGTGACTGCAAAGCTCAATTATTCAATACCAAGTATTCAAAGACTTAGTTTTCTCTTTTCTTTGCAGAATTGAAGAGAGAATTTCCCCATAAAGAATTAGGAACTCTACTTCAGCACAACTCACCCAATATCTTCTGGAAAGAGATTCGGCGGCCCCTTCCTCTTCCGCGCGGAACTGGTCGGCGTCGCGATCGTCCCGACGGGACTCCGAGTTGGAAGCGCTGATCGCCATGGCCAACTGGACCTGGTACTCCTCCTCCGACAAGAAGTACTCCTCCCTCCCCCTCTCCTCCGCCACCGCCTCCTCCGGAGTCGGAGACGGAGGTGACGCCACCGTCGCGGCGGCGGTGCTCCGGTGATCGGATCCGCAGGGCGGGGAGGACGAGGAGGAGATGGGAAGCTCCGTCGTTGATCGATGGTCGGGATCGTGGCTGCTTCCTTTGTGGAATTTCCGCAGGATGTTCTTCATCGGAAAATTAGGGTTAGGAAGTTTCAGTGGGGAAGTCTTTCTTTTTCGAGGAGCAGGGGAAGAAAATGGCCCTCGACAAAGTCACTACAAAAAAGAGGGCGGCTCAATTAATTTTATTAGTTTTTGACTCAGATTTATTTAGGATTAGTCCAAATATTTATTAGCACGACGATCCTTCCAATAGATTGAATTATCAAAGTTTTAATAGTTCTAAATAAAATATGTAGTTCAACCTATTTGAAGGACTATGCAGTTCTAATAAATATTTAGATTAGCTCTGAGTAATTTTTTGAGTGAAAAACTTATTAAAAAAATTGGACCAGGCCAAAAAAAATATAGCAATGAGTGGACTTCAGCTCAAAACTTTAGACATAACGCACAGAGTGAAAATAATAATAATAAATAAAAACGATAAAGAATCTATACTACTAATATAACCATATCTTCCATAATATAATAAGGTTTCAAAATCACTCAAAAGTGAGCCGTTTAAGTCGTATGTATATCATCAACTAATTATTTTTAATAAATTAATACTATGTAAAAAAATTGTTAAAAAAATTTAAATTTGTTATAAATAATACTACATGAATTCTTGAAAAAAAAATAAAGGAGAATAACTCTCATCTTAACCACATGAGTTAGAAGAGATGTTTGTTTAAAATTAGATAATATTATGTAACTAACCGTTTTCAAGACTCTTTATGAAAAGTAAAAATATATTAATAATTAATTCTAATTAAAATATAATCAATATATAACTGTAGAAGCATAAAAAATGGCGTCCAACAACCATGCGTCCCAATATCGACTCAGAAGAGATCAGGTCGCAGAATGACCATGCGACGAAGAAAGAGCAGCATTCATATGCCTCAAATATTGGTCGCATAAAGGCCTGACACAAAAATTATGTCTGACACAGAATCCTAACAAAAATAATTTTCTAAACGCCTCGAAAGATGTGAGCACACTAAGCGACAAGAATCTCTCATCAGACTAATAATGACTTCTGACAGGCGTGCAGCGCCACGTGTACGAGACCATGCGTTCCATGCATCTTTGGCCCCACGTGTCCCAGACTCCATGCGTTCTATGCGTCTCTGGCCCCATGCGTCCTAGACTTCATGCGTTCTATGCGTCTCTGGCCCTATGTGTTCCAGACTCCATGCGTCCCAAACTCCCTACGTCCGACGTTGCAGGGTTCGCTAAGACGAAATATAATTGTTGTGACTGAAGTGATTCTCTCCAACTAAATGCGGGCCATGTAAACCCCCTAATTTTTTAGATTTTAGATTTTATTATTTTATTAATGGTATTATGTAATTATTGAGATTAAGGGAGAATTTTTAATAATTTTAGCTAATTAGAAAAATATAAAATTCATGGATAGATATTTATGTATATTTATTAACTACAAATATTACACATAAAATATATTTTTGGGTGTACAACTATTATTAAAGTATTTTTAGATCTTTCTGCAAATTATTTGAGGTACAAAACTATTTATAAATGTCTATATATACACATATATATATGGAATAATATAAAAGAATAATAATAATATTAAACCCAAAACCAGAAATCAAACCCACACCAGAAATCAAAACCCAAACCCGAACCCCCTAGCTTCTGAAACCCCCCGACCTCGTTTGGCTACAGTAATCCCCGCGACCCCTCTGTTCCTATCCCGAACCCCCTTCACTCTATTTAATCACCATCAGATCGCCACCACCAGCCACCCTTTCCCTACCTCCAGGCGAGCATCTCCACCGCCGTCGACCGTAGTTGATCGCCGTCGCGCGCCACCGCGAATAGCCCGCACCCAAAATCACGAGCATCGAGGTAGCCTTCTTCCCATCTCTGTTTCTTCCTACACAGTTACCAAACAACGAACCGTCGAATCCTATGTGAAGACCACATGACCCCCATGAAACCTGTTTAAATAGTTTAGGTTATCGTGTCCTGTATCGATCGTAAATTGAGACACAAAATAAAATAAAATGACTTAGTTTTAGGAACATAAACTATTCCAGGTACACATGTTTAAGTCTCGTTATCTCCATAACGGCACGCGGTGCTAAAATTCTACTTGAACAGACTTCTGGACAGCATAACCTAGTTTTAATCCCTTTAAACACTTTCTCTAAATTTGATTTATTCTATGATTTATTTAATGCTGAAATCTGTCAAAAACTTGATTTCGTAAACCCAAAATTTCTCGATACAGGGTGCGTCCCGCTAAACGAGGCAACTTCGTCGGGTGAGAATTTTACCGAAAGGCGTGTATCGTCAACGCAGATGTGTAAGATTTTACGAAACTTGATTTGGATGTGTGTGCACACTGAAATCAAAGCATATCAGTCAAAAAATACCGTATCGATATATTCTGACACTTGTCATAACTTCGTGTGTGCTTGTCATTTCGCAACAAAACTTGTGCCATCGGATTTGCAGCGTTACGCTGGTCCTGTGGCCCAAGTTTGGTTCAATTCTGAGAACGTTGACGAAACACCATTTCGCGGGCCCTACGATTCTACTTAACGGGCGATTTTGTGATCGGCTCATCGGAATCCAGTCCTGGACACTCCGTTGAGTTCGTATTATCGTTCTGGATACTAAGTTTGACAAATTTGGAAAACTTTATCTCTGATACATTTTTTGGTGCGAAGTGGGCCACATGTGGACCCTGCTTTAACCCAAAACTGTCAATTCTGCCTGTGTCCAAATTGGACTTATGGGTAGTCAATCCTAGCTATTTCATGTATTTTGAAAATAATGATGTTGTTTGTTTCAGCATCCGGAGGCGTACTTGTAGATTCCACTTTTATAGGAGCAGTTGACGGAGTTCAGAACCCAGGCAAGTGTACATTGCCAAACTTGCAGTAGATCTTGTTATATTATCTGCTTGTGTTTCTTCCATATATATATATATATATATATATATATATATATATATATATATATATATATATATATATACTCTTATGATGTACCTGTTCAACCTAGGACCGTGAGACGTTGCTTAGCGTCCGAACAAGATTCGGGTGTCGACGTCGTACGCGGAGTCGTGTAACGTCACTTAGAGAGTTGATTTCACGATCCTATTTTTACATGCTTGCTTTACCAAGTACGTCATACCGTAGGACACTTGACACTATTTTATGTGATAGAATCTTTCTTGAGTTATTCATGGTGATTCTGTATAGGCTTATAGGATTCGTGATATGAGACTTGTATATTATATGGATATTATTATGACTCGTTGTACTAGCTAGAGGTCATGATCTTGTGTGTTATGGACATGAGACATTGTGGACATGAGACGTGAGGTTATATTGGATGGGAAGAGACACACATGCTACAGGCTGATTATGTTATATATATACAATATTTCTGGAGGTGCTTTAGTCTCTGTATCAGAGCTTAGCACATTTACTGGCCCTACTGTCACTACCACATTTTAGGAAAAAGGGTATTTTGGTAATTTCCTATTTAAATAAATATTGTGCATGGTAAATAATTTTTGTTGTATTATTTAATTGTTGTTGGATGTTATTTAATTATTTTGGACTTATTTTAGTAGACCCAACTAGTTTAGTTTGGACCCATGGACCAACATGAATTAAATAGTTAGACTTGGCCCATTTAGAAAGCCCATAGTTAAGGAGATGGATTAAATTAATTAAGTGATTAGACTAGAAGCTTCATTCCTTAATTATTTCTTCATGAGAGGCCCCAAGGGGTACATTAGACATTTTATAATTGCTTGGGGAAGGGGGCATGGCCGGCCTATATAAGAGGGGGGAAATTTCTCTCTCCTCTCATTCTCATTCCAAATCTAGATCTAGAATTTTCCACTCCCAAATTTCCTCCATTCCCATTCCAATTCTCCACCAAATTTATCCCAAATTCTTCCCAATTCACCATTAGAAAATTAAGAAGCAAGGATCTAGAAGGAGGAAGCAAGGATCTACAAAGAGGAGCAAGGATCTACAATTTGGAAGCAAGTTCATCTCAATTGGAGGTTTCATTGGGAATCCATCTTCCAATAGGTATAATTCAGTTTTTTCCATTAAAATAGCTTCTAAATCTGAGATTTAATCATGTAAAATCAACCTATATGTATGTACTACCCATAGGAATTTGTTTTGTGTTCATAGGAGACCCATGGAGAAAGTTATGGTGCTTTTTGTGTCAATTTTGTTGGAATTCCGAATTTATATTTTGTTGTGTGTGTCAATTGATCCTATAGATCAATTGGGCATGTGCTTATGTGTTTGGGGCTTGTGTCGTGTCCATATTGGGTACTTGTGGTTCGTATTCCAACTATTTGGTGATACGTGTCATTTTGGGGGTTTTCCTCCGACACGGGGCTTTGTACATGTCGTATTTTGACACGGACACATAGATCTACTTTTGACACTTTGATTTATTTATAAATATTATTTGTGACTTGTTTGTGTCCTTCGGGGTGCAATTGGTTGTGTGTTGGACTCGTGTCGCATGCGTATCCTAGATCTAGTGGGATACGGTGTGATACTCTCCAAATTTGGTGTATTTTGTGTAGATCTAATTATTTATGCTTTAAATTCTTCATTTATAATTAGTAAATATATATAGATATTATATATTATTTTAGTGTATTTATTATGGTATTTATTGTAGCATAGATCTATATATTTCTATGTGTTCTAATGTGATGTATAAATATATATATGTAGCTTTCTTGCATGCAAATATATATGTACTTATGTTAATAACATAAATTATACATAAATATTTTATAAAATATATTTATGTGTTTAAATGTGTAATTATAATAAATATAATTATTATATAATTATTTGGATTTAATGAATGTATTTTTATGTGTGCTTCTAGCCATGTAAAATACGTACATATGTGCATGTGGTTGGTATTTTAATTTTGTAAGTTTATATGTATGTATATATAAGTATATAGTTATTAAATTGTTTATATATATATATATGCATTTTGATTTATATATGTATATATATAGGTGTTTTTGTGAGGTATAATACTAATAATAATATATTATTTTATTTGTATAAATATTGGTTTGTATATACATTATTTAGAGTGTGCATTATTTGTATTATTAGTATTCTTGTGTGGGTATCTTTTGGGATCTAATTTTGATTCCTAAATTGTTGTATTTTATTTTTTATATTATTTATATAGATTTCTTGTGAGGTTGACCTTGGTTTGACCATGTTTGACTTTAGTTGACTTTAGAGTTGACCATAGTTGACTTTTGACTTAGAATTTATTTATTGACCTAGGAGTTGACTAGTTTGACTTATTCTCTTTCCGGGACCTTGTTTTAATGTGGTATTCCATATCTAGGTCTTCGAGGCACCGAGTCAGACATCTATGAGACTGTTCTTTGGATTTCAGGCGAGTACATTCTCTGATAGTTTTTCATTTATGATATCCTCTATGTTCGTTGTATCTAGTGTAGATATACATGTTTCTCTTGACACTATGGTTACACGGATTGGTATATCCGGATCTCGTCATGAGATGTTATTCCTTGGTATATGGTGTATATGGTGCAAGTATTGTTCATTGGTTATCTTGTACATGTACAGACACCAATTTTCGGGAGGAGTCGCTCTCTTCTTGGGGAATCTAGTGCCATAGCATATCGTGGTTGGATCTATTATACCAGTTGGGGGTGGAGAGTATTAGTATAGATATGTGATCAAATTCCTATTGAATAAAGTATTGGTAAGCGAATAGTGTTGATCATGCACCGCACGTATGATTAGCCAGGCCGCATTGTATCTTGCCCAAGCCGATCACATGTTAAGCTAGTACTCACACACTTAGTCATTAGTATTATTGTTTCATTGGCATATTGTTCATTATTGTATTTCTTTCCAGTATTTTCTTATTGTCTATATATCTCTTGTATCTATTGTGCATCTTGTTTATCCATAGCTATTTACTGTTACATAGTTTTTATCATGGATTAGAACTGCTATTAGAGATGTACTCTGCTCCTTTTCCGACTGGATATATTTTTCCAGATGACACTGAGGAGTACCCTACCTATTATGGACCCCAGGATGTTGTGGGTTTAGATTCGGAGACCCTGGCTCAAGAGGGACTTATCCCAACTGAGACAGTTGACCCTGGAGTGTAGCTTTGTAGTATGATAGTATTCTTTTGTACTGGATTTGTCTCCAGCTTATTTTTGTTACTCTTCAGACTCATTGATGTATTATTTTAAACTCATGAGTTGTATGATGACTATTCTATTCTTATCTGATTCGTGCTCATTCTATCTTAGTTCTGTGATTGAGTATTCTATCATTTTTGGTGGTTCATTACTTTAGATAGACTATCTAGACAGCGTTCTACCGCCGATTCTACGGCGTAGGCTGGGCGTTGTTTCCGACTAGTATCCTTACATCGGGTACGGGTCGTGACACCTACGAGATACTACTTGCTGCTGCGGGCTCCCCGACACAGAGCCTTTAGTGGTTTCAGTATGAGTACTAGTAATGCTCTCATTTGTATTACACTTAGCTGGTTACATAACTTGCCATGATGATCTATTTTTATTTACTGTATTTTATTTGGCTTGAGTGTTTCTTGTACCTTGCTATGTCCCCTGAGGACCTGGATCCGGATTATGTCCCCAGGTACAGCAGATGAGGATTACTCCGAGGTATACGGGATATGAGCTGACGTTTGGGCAGTATTGGCACCAAAGGATGAGGTTGTGCCAGAGAATTTTTCCTGAGTATTCAGTTACTTACTCAGTTATTTATGCTTAGTGTTATTTCATACTTGGACTTACGGACATATATATTAGTGTTATTCTCTTTTCTTATTGTGACGGGTTGTTCCCCGAGACACTACTTATGTAGACTTGATGATAGACTATTTTCTTTTTATCTATTATCTTGACTGGTCTATTATATTATATTATGATTGCTTTCTGTGGATGAGACTAGAATTATACTGTGATAGATGGGGCAAACTTGTATTTATATTTATTACGGCTTAAGTGCACTCTAACGGGTCCATTAAATTGGGTTTGTCCATTGGAGTTGTACTGCTGGCCATTGCCACGTGGCTAGTCCCTTGGTATTTTGGGACTGAGGCGTGACATGGTTTTTGTGGTGGCTCATGCAAGTCTACGAATATATTGCTTTAGTTTCAACTAAAGAACCAAGCAAGCCTGTAAATTAGGATAGAATAAATTATAGGATCTCATCCACTTGTTGACATATTCTTGACCTCTATATCGACTTCAAAATAATTTCTTGAGTTGCATCCTGCCTTGATTCCTCTGTGCGACTCTCATAGTTTACTTTATGTGCAGAGTAATGGATCCATGAGCCAACGACGAGACTCCCGTGGGTATACCACAAGGTATTGTGGTCACCTACGACGATGGGATAATACCACTAAGTGGAGATCCCTCTACTCAACAAAGCAATCAAATAGATCAGCACGCCTCGAGGTTCCGGCGAGACGATATTCTACCACCGCCACAGTTTACTCCACCGATGCCCCTTTTCCCACCAGGTCAACCTATGGACGGACATCAGATATTCCAAATATTTTACGCAATGATGCAAGCACAATATCAGTTTCATCAAGAGGCCCAGCAGCGCTAGACAGAGAACTTGAGAAACAGCCAAGTGACAGCACTAGAGCATTCAACAACACTAGCCAGGGAACCATCGATGGGATCCATCTCAGATTTCTGTCAATTGAAGCTACATACCTTTTCAGGCAAGGAGGAGCCCACTAAAGTTCATGAGTGGCTCACAAACACTCAACTTCAATTGGAAGCAGCTGAGCTTCCTAGAGAATGTTGGATGATTACTGTCAAGATGCAGTTGACAGGCAATGCGCATCATTGGTGGCTATCTGAGGAGAGTCGGCTAGGTTCAGATCGAGTCACTTGGGAGGATTTCTCTAGACTCTTCCAGGAGATGTATATTTCAGCCATTGCCAGAGCAAAACTTAGGGATAAGTTTAACCGCCTCACTCAAGGCAACATGACGGTAGAAGAGTATAATGCAAAGTTCATCTATTTGAGTCGCTTCGCCCTTACTCTGATTTCGACAAAAGAGGAGAAGGCGGAGAAGTTCTTTGACGGACTTAGCTTTGAGCTACAAAGATTAATCGGCTCTGTTGTACCTACTTCATTCATGGACATCCTTGCCACGGCCCGATGCATGGAGCACGTCACTAGGAGATAGTCCATCCAGAAATGGCCGTTCACATCAGCATCAGCCAGAGAACCACATGGAGGAGCTGCAAAAAGACCTCACATGCACCAGCCACCAAGTGCAACTCCGCAGACACTGCCTACATGTCAATATTGTGGCAAGCGAGATTATTACGCAAGCGAGTGCAGGCGCAAGTTGGGACTATGCTTTGTTTGCGAATCCAGCCAACATTCAGCCAGGGATTGTCCTGAGCGTCGAGAGGGAGCACCGATGGTAAACCGACAAGCTTTACCAGCACCGAGACCAGCCCAGCAGCCACCTAGGCTAGCTTATCCAGCACTGGGAGCACCACATATGGGAGTTGGAGGAGTCAGACTACCATCTCCAGGAGGGTATCAACAGAGGCCACCTTTGGCACCATAGGCAGCACTATTCCTGCAGGCTCGGGAGTAGAGAGGACCAGCTCAGGGGCGAGGACAGGCATTTGCCATGACTATTAAAGAGGAAGATACTGCAGGAGAGGTCATCGCAGGTACTATATTAGTAGCTTCATTACCTGTTGTAGCTTTATTTATTTCTGGAGCATCGCATTCATTCATAGCTACTAGCTTCGTAGCTACACATAGAGTAGCTACCACACCTCTTCCGGAGACTATGAGAATTCTTACGGGAGGCAGAATTATCCCAGTTAGTGACATTTATAGATCTTGTTCGGTAGTAGTTTGTGGGAGAGAGATCCGAGCTCAATTTTTGATCTTTTTTATACCGGATTACGATATTGTACTTGGTATGGATTGGATGAGTCAGTACCATACAACTCTAGATTGCCGGTATGGACATGTTATATTTAGACCGCCTGGACATCCGAAGTTTGAGTTTCTTCGGGGAGCCAAAGAGCAAGGTGTTCAGCCTACACTTAAGGCACTCTCTACAAAGGGGGAACCCGAGTACCCAAAGGTTGTATCAGAGTTTATGGATGTATTTTTTGATGATCTTCCAAGCTTACCACCTGATCGGGAAATAGAATTCATAATAGACTTGACTCCAGGAGCGGAGCCTATCACTTCATCAGTGTATCAGATAGCACCTAAGGAGTTGGTGGAATTGAAGAAGCAAGTTGATGATCTTCTGGAGAAAGATTTTATTCGGCCCAGTATTTCACCATAGGGAGCACCCATACTATTTATGCCGAAGAAGGATGAGACGGTATGCTTGTGTATTGACTACATGGCACTGAACGCTGTAACCATCAAGAACCGATATCCCTTGTCGCGCATTGACGATCTGTTCGATCAGTTTAGTGATGCTCGTGTATTCTCAAAGATCGATCTCAGATTCAATTATCATCAGATTAGAGTACGAAAAGAGGATATACCGAAGACAGCCTTCAGGACCAAGTATGAACACTATGAGTTCTTAGTTATGTTGTTTGGTTTAACCAATGCGCCAGCTATATTCATGAGTTTGATGAACAGAGTCTTTTATCAGTACTTGGACAAGTTCATGGTTGTGTTTATTGATGACATCTTGATATACTCTAAGAGCCACGAAGAGCACAAGGAGCATCTCAGAATCGTGCTGGAGACGCTGAGGCAGGAGAGGCTGTATGCCAAACTCAGCAAATATGAGTTTTTTCTAGATATGGTGCCTTTTCTGGGATATATTATCTCAGGAGAAGGACTTTTAGTTGACCCAGAGAATGTTGCTGCAATAAAAACTTGGCCCACACACCTACATCAATTGCGAAAGTAAGAAATTTTTTTGGACTTGCTGGATATTATCGGAGGTTCGTGGAGAACTTCTCAAGGATTGTAGAGCCTATAACACGGTTGACGCGTAAGGACTGGGAATTTGCATGGATGGAAGATTGTCAGAAGGCCTTCGAGGAGTTAAAGGGACGATTAACGACAGCACAGGTCTTGACTCTTCCTTCAGGATTAGAAGGTTTCGTAGTTTATAGTGATGCGTCAGGCAGTGGAATATGATACGTTTTGATGCAACATGGCAAAGTTATCACTTATGCATCAAGGCAGCTGAAGGTTCATGAGAAAAACTACCCGACGCACGATCTCGAGCTGGCTACGGTAATATTTGCATTAAAAATTTGGAGGCACTATCTTTACGGAGAGAGGGTAGAAATTTTTACTGATCACAAGAGTTTGAAGTATGTCTATACTCGGAAAGAGCTCAACATGAGGCATAGGCGTTGGTTAGAGCTGATGGTCGATTTTGATATAGATTTGCAGTACCATCCTGTCACTACCCGATTCTAGAAAATAGGATTTTTTTTTAATTTTTATTTGGTAAATTGTGTATTGTTCATAAATATTTATATTTATATTTAATTGTTGGTTTTATTATTTTTTTATTGGTTGTTTTAGAATTTTGGCTAGTCTGGACCCATGTCAGACCCTAGTGGACCCATGTTAGACCCAACCAACACCCTTGTCAGGCTTATTTATGGGTTTAGAATAGTTATTATATTTTTATTTAGTTAGTTGGGTTATTTTAGGATTAGTTAGAATGGTTTAGTGAACCCCAAATCTAAAACCTTAGTTGCATGACTAGGTAGAGAGGGCATTTTGGTCATTTTGCATTATGTAACCTACTTCTATGTATATGGCCGCCCCCCCTAACCCTAAAACTCCACATGATCGAACCTTCCCCCATTCCATTCTTCTCCATTCCATTCTATTTTCTTCTTCTTCTTCTTCTTCTTCTTCTTCTTCTTCTCCACACTCCATTATTCACTCTTTTCTTCTTCTTTTCTTCTTCTAACTTCAAGTTTCAAGTAACTATTCTCCTTTTCTTCTCTTCCTTCTTCTATTCTTCCATTTATGTAAACCCTAACCCTATATTTTTCCCTAACCTAGGTGTGTAGAGCCTAGACTTAGTGTAGAGGCTTGGCTTGGAGGCTTGAGGGTGGTGATTTCAAGGGTTTTGGAGACTTTGGCCTTGGGATTCCAACTCCCAAGAGGTAAACCCTTTTTCCCTTAGTAATTGCTCTTATATAGTATAATTAGTAGTTTAGAACCTTTCTAGATCTTAAGGCTACCCGTGGGAGAAAGTTAGAACTTGTTTGGTTGTGTTTGGAGACTTTGACATTATGTTTTGTGTCAATTTTGGGTAAAATTCGAGATTGACCCAATTTTGGATGATGTCCTAGGTTAGAAGGACCTAGGTAGACATGCTTGGGTGTCTTGAGGGTAAGTACGTGTCTCCGTTCGGACACGTGAGGTCGTGTCGAGGAGATTTGGGCGTTTCGGGCGATTTGAGGGTTTTCGTCGTCGTAGGTTCTATGTGCGTGCAGATTTTTGTCACGGACCTAGAATCGACGAGTTAGTATTTTTTCTAGATTTTGGACCTTGATTAGAACTCGTGGATAAATTTTGGGCCGATTTCGAGTGTGTTTGGTGTGCGTTTCATGAGGTTTCGTGAACCGTACTCCATGTGTTCGTCGAAATGACCGAATGGCTATTTCGACTTGGTTTCTAGGTTTCGGGCTTGTGCGCGTTGGTTTAGCTTCGGAGAGTGTGTGCTAGAGTTCTCGAGATATATTTTATATATTTATTTGTGTTTATAGGTGTTTGGGTGGTTGTGCGTGTGTTGGTGGGGTGTTGTGTGTGGTTGTGTGTGTTGTGTTTAAGAGTGTGTATATATATATGTATATGAGTCTATATATATATATATATATATATGTGTGTGTGTGTGTGTGTGTGTGTGTGTGTGTGTGTGTGTGTATTTATATATATGTGTTTGTATATGTATATATGAGTGTATATATATATATATATATTTGTGTAGGTGTTTATATATATATGAGTGTGTTATATATATATATATATATATATATATATATATATATATATATATATATATATATATATATATATATATATATATATATATGTATGTAGAGAGTGTTTATATATATACATATGGGTGTTTATATATATGTGTGTGTGTGTACCTATATATATAGGTGTATAAGTGTTTGTATATATATATATGGTTGTGTGTGTACAAATATATATATATATATATATATATATATATATATATATATATATATATATATATATATATATATATATATATATATATAAGTGAGTGTGTGTGCTTGTGTATCTGTGTGTGTGTGGTGTGTCGAGGGGGGGAGTTGAATGGGCAACAGCAGCTAAGCAAGGTAGCAGCAGCATTTACAGAGAAGAAGAGAGCAGGGAAGGCATCAAAGCAGCAAATGGAAGCGCTGCAGCAGCAGCATCACATGATGGCTTGGCAGCGAGCAGCAGCGTATGCATCAGCAGCAGCAGCAGCAGTAGGAGTATACAACAGGTAGTGAGAGAGGATGAGAGAGCTATATATATATATATATATATATATATATATATATATATATATATATATATATATATATATATATATATATATATACGAGAGGTTATGGGTATGTGTATATGTGTATGTGTGGTTATATATATATAGATAAGTAGATATATACCAATGTGTTGTGTTTATATGTATATATTTTTGCCTATATATATATATATATATAGCTAGGTATATATATATATACATAGATAGTTAGCTAGATGGGTAGTGTTAGAGAGGGGTAGTGGACATCTCAATACCTTGAGATATCAAGGTATCTCAATACCTTGAGATACCTAAGGTATTGAGTATCGGGGTGAGGTTTTTGAGTGTTTGCCTAGGTTTAAGTTTATAGTTACTTTTATATGTATTGGTGTATATATTTATGCGTGTTAGCATAGGTATTAGTGGGTATAGGAGGGGTGTGTAGCTTAGGTTGAGGTATTAGATACCGAGGGTATCCCGGTATCTCAATGAGGCGAGTTTGAGGGTTTACTAGCTTAATGAGCTAGTTTTGACCTAGAATTTTAGGGGCATCCTATTTTGTCCTAGCGTTGACCATAATTGCCCCCGTTGACCGCAAAAGTCAACGTTTGACCTAGTTTTGACCCATAGTTGACTTTTTGGACCCATGTTGACTTTTTGACCCAAATTTTACCAGTTTGACCCGTTCGACCTAGAATAACCCTAGAAGCTTGTTTTTAGTTATTTTATATCAGTTTAACTCTTTAGAACCCTGTTTAACCTTGCTTTTCGCAATAGGTTCTTGCGACACCAGTTCGGATCTCGATCCTTATCAGTTGTTCAGGACGTCTGGCGAGTACCTACCTCTGACAATTTCTATTTTATGATAGCGTATATATCACCTGTTCTAAAACTGTAATACTTGATTCTGATACATTGTTTCACGAGTTGGTACTAGTTGGATCCCGTCATGAGATGTTATCCCCCTTACCGTGTCCAGCGGGTACTCTATCACGTGTATTTCATCATGTGCTTCGTGTATTGATTCTCATGTGCTATCATGTGCTTCGTGTGCTCTCGCCTTTATGTGTGCGAGTTATTTATCATGTACGTAGCGTGTCGTGGTTGGATCCAAGAGTATTAGTGGGGGAGGGGAGTAGGAGTTGGTTATGTGATCAAAGCCAAACAATATTCATGTATATGTCGGTTATGCAACTCACACATAACGGAGTTATCGTAGTTTATTTATGTGCAACCTAAGCCGATCACATAACGAACTTGTGCTCAAGGCATTTAGCTAGTATTTCTATTTTGCCACATGCAGTTACTTCTCTACTACTTGTATTGTTCTCCAGTTTTACATTGCAGTTACTTTATCTGTTCCACCATGTAATTTTTTTCCTGTGCATCTTGTATACATTTTTATTGCTAGTCATATACACATTACCATGTATTTGGAGTTGCTTTCAGAGTTATATACTTCGCTCCAGTCCTGACTGGGCATATTTTTTTCAGAGGATCCTGAGAATTTTTGCCCGACCTTCTACGGGCCAGGCGTCGAGGAATGTTGTTACCCGGAGATTGAGGAGGAGCCAGTCGAGGAGACGCCGTTAGCACCCTAGTTAGCTAGGTGGGTTTTTCTGGGTTATTCCCAGTTGATATTTTGGATGACTGTATTTATTATTTTGTTGCTTCTGTGAGATATTGTAGACTTAGACTTGGACTGTATATTGAATATTGTACTTGCTCTTTGGTTCTTTGTTTCGTTGTGATATCTTATCGTGCTTTTACTCTTCCTCTAGTTATTGTGATTGAGAGTTTATATATATTGGTTGCCCTCCTTTTGGAGAGGTTTTATTGACATATTTTGTGAGTTATATATTTTTGTGACCTAGAACGGACCTAGACAGCGTTCTACCGCTGATTCTGCGGCATAGGCTGAACGTACCCACGACTCATGCCCGATTTTTCGGGTACGGGTCGTGACATATTTTTGGTGGTGGCCCACGCAGGTCTAGTTTCTAGGTCTACTTGCGATAGGATATAGGATATAGGATATAGGCTGTAAGAGAGTGTGCTCAATCACAACTAGGACCCTTCCTGATTTTTTGTTATCTTTAATTTTTCTGAAATTATTTTCTTTTGCAATATTATTGTCCTTCTTTGATGATATCGTATCTTGCACCGTATTGACTTCTTTTGATCTGTGTTCAGGATGCCTCCGAAGATACGGTCTCAGCGTACCGTTCCAGCAGCTGCCACCGAGAGGTCTGCTACCTCTCGTCCTGCTCGACTTCAGGCAGCCGCTACCGCTCCACTCGTCACTCCTGCGATTGAGGGAGCATCCGTTTCTCTCGGAGATACTCTTCCTTCTATCGATCCGAGAGCTACCCCAGTTGTTTCGGTGGTACCTCCTCCACCACCGCCTGCACCAGTTGATGTCGCGCAGTTGTTTGAGTTCTTCAGAGAGATGATGGACACGCAACACCGCTAGGTGGACGTGATGAGGATGGGCATTGAGAATGCTCACCAGGTGGCCATGACAACGTGGACAGAGTGGCTCAGGTCCAGCCACAAACAGAGCAGGCTCAGTATCCAAGGCCGGGCACCATTATTGACTTTCAGAGGATGCGGCCCAAGAAGTTTCGGGGTACAGAGGGGATCCTGCATGCGGACGACTGGATCGAGCACATTGAGGGCATCTTTAGGCTGGCACTGATCCTAGCAAGTATGCAGATTGAGACAGCGGGCAGCCAAATATTCGATCTTGCCCTTACATGGTATCGTACCGATACGAGGATAGCGGTACCGGGACTGACTTGGGAGGCTTTCAAGAAGCTTTTCAAGGAGAAGTTCTTCTCGGATGTGACTTTCAGTGCTTTGGAGAGCCAGTTTGAGGCGCTCGTCTAGGGGAGCATGCTGGTGGACGAGTATGCAGCAGAGTTCTCCCATCTGGGCAGATTTGTAGAGGGTTTGAGCCAGGCAGCGAAGGCGCAGAAGTTCCAGAAGGGTTTGGTCATGGCGGTCAAGTCCTTGACTAGGAGTGACCGCGAGGCAACCTTCGAGCAGATAGTGAGCGACGTTCAGAGGGCTGAGGACGACTTGGAGCTGAAGACCAAGAGGAGTAGAGATGCTTCTGGAGCAAGCAGCAGTGCAGGCCCAGCCAAGAGGTCGTTCCAGCAGACTCAGCAGCACCAGGGTCAGGGTCGTGCGCCTTTCTGGCAGGCGCCCCAGCAGCAGAGGCAGGGACAGCAGCAGGGTCAGAGACAGCCCATCATTTACCCTTTCTGTAGGAAGCTGGGGCACGGATGGGATATTTGCAGAAAGAGGCTGGGCAGATATTTGTTATGTGGCGTAGCAGATCATCGGTTGAAGGATTGACCTTCAGCACTTGCTCGTACAGCTCAGGGCGGAGGAGCCGCTCAGAGGGGACCAGCTAGAGCACCTGCAGCACAGCAGAGAGGACAACCTTTGCAGACTCAGCAGCAGAGGTTTGCCCAGCACCAGCAGCAGCACCGAGAATGACAGCAAGGGCGAGCTTTTGCCATGACTATAGACGAGGCCGAGCCCGTTGGTGATGTGATCTCAGGTTCTGTTCTTCTTGATTCCATTCCAGCACTTGTTTTATTTAATTTCGGTGCTTTTCATAGTTTTATGTCTGTATCTTTTGCTGTTAGACACTATCTTGTTGCTAAAACTTTAGCTAGACTCTGCAAGATCACGACCGGAGGTGGCATCATCCTAGTCAGTGATGTCTGCAGAGTCCGGAGAGTTACCTTGGGAGGTTGGGAGTTGAGTGTGTGCCAACTCGTAATGCCACTTTCGAGCTACGATATTATAATTGGGATGGATTGGTTGAGTATGCACTGTGCTAGTATAGATTATCGTGGAGGCAGAGTGTTATTTAGTCCGCCGGAAGAGCCAGAGTTTGAGTTTGCTAGAGGAGCAGCGGAGCAGAGCGAGAGAGACTTTTGCGGAGCCCTGGTGGTAGAGTAGAGGTTGCCACATCCACTGATAGCGGAGTTTATGGATGTGTTTCCGGAGGAGTTGCCAGGGTTACCTCCGGCAAAGATGTGGAGTTCTCTATAGACTTGGTGCCAGGCGCGGAGCCGATATCCCAATACATCTATAGAGTCAGCAACAGTGAGCTGATAAAGTTGAAGAAGCAGGTGGATGAGCTTTAGGACAAGGGATTTATCAGATCTAGTTCTTCTCCGTGGGGTGCTCCGGTACTTTTTGTGCCGAAGAAGGATGGGTCGATATGAATGTGTATCGACTACAGGACTCTGAACAACCTCACAATCAAGAACAAGTATCCGCTGCTGCATATTGATGATCTTTTTGACCAGTTAAGCGGAGTGAGGGTATTTTCCAGGATTGATCTAAAGACAGGCTACTACCAGGTGAAGGTCAGGTGGGAGGATATTCCGAAGACAGCTTTTCGGACCAGGTATGGACAATATGTATTTATGGTGATGCCGTTTGGGTTAACTAATGCTCCGACAGTGTTCATGAATCTGATGAACAAGGTGTTCCATCAGCATCTGGACAGGTTTGTGGTGGTGTTTATAGATGACATCTTGGTGTATTCGAAGACCCCAGAGGAGCATGAGGAGCATATGAGGATAGTGCTAGAGACTCTCAGGAAGGAGAAGCTTTATGAAAAGCTTTCGAAGTGTGAGTTCTTCCTTGACAAGGTTGAATTCCTTGGTCATGTGGTGACATGAGAAGGGATCTAGGTGGATCCGAGAAAGATCATGGCAGTTGAGGCATGGAGTGCTCCGAGTTCATTAGCAGAGGTCATGAGTTTCCTGGGGCTGGCAGGTTACTACATGAGACTTGTCCAGGATTTTTTTTGGATTGCAGAGCCGTTGTCTAGGCTGACCCGAAAGGACATAGAGTTAATTTGGTCAGAGGAGTGCCAAATCGCCTTTGATGAGCTGAACAGGAGGTTGACGACAGCTCCAGTGTTGACGTTGCCATCAGGGTCTGGAGGATTCACTATCTATAGTGATGCATCGGGGAAGGGACTGGGTTGTGTGTTACAGCAGAATAGGAGGGTGATTGCCTATGCTTCTAGGCAATTACGTCCTCATGGGAAGAACTACCATACCCACGATTTGGAGTTGGCAGCGGTCATCTTTGCTCTGAAGTTATGGAAATACTATTTATACGGAGAGCATATGGAGATCTTTACAGACCACAAGAGCTTGAAGTATATATTTACCCAAAAAGAGATGAACATGAGGCAGAGGAGATGGTTGGAGTTGATGAAAGACTTCAACATATTATTGCAGTACCATCCAGGGAAGGCAAACGTAGTTGCGGATGCGCTGAGCAGGTATCCGGTAGCTATGTGCCTGACTATAGATTGTTATCTTCTGGCAGATCTAGAGAGTTTGGGCATTAAGGTGATAGTGCCTGGAGTTAAGATGCAGATGTGGGGACTGTAGATTCAGTCAGAGTTGGTAGACCGGATCAGGGCTACACAGTTTGAGGATTACTCCCTGAGGAGCATCAGGACGCAGGTTCAAATTGGATTATCAGATGACTTTACCATTGCTGATGATGGTTCATTGCGGCACGCTACCAGGTTGTGTGTGCCGAGTAGGTCGTTGTGCGAGGAGGTTCTTCAGGAGGCGCATCGATTCCAGTACTCTATGCATCCAGGTGCCAACAAGATGTATAGAGATCTGAGAGAGCATGTATGGTGGTATGGGATGAAGCGGGAGGTAGCATGCTTCGTATCTCGATGCTTAGTGTGCCAACAGGTGAAGGCGGAGAGGCAGAGGCCAGAAGGGTTTCTCTAGCCGTTACCCATTCCAAAGTAGAAATGGGAGCATGTGACCATAGATTTTATTTCTGGACTTCTCCGTTCTCCAGGAAAAAAGGATACGATTTGGGTCATCGTAGACAGGTTGACCAAATTGGCCCACTTTTTACCATTCAAAGTGGGTAAGTCTACGGAGAGACTAGCAGAGATGTATGTACGCCAGATAGTCAGACTGTATGGAGTTTCTGTGAGCATAGTATCAGACCAGGACAGTCGCTTTACTTCGTATTTCTGGAGGAGTCTGCAGGCTAGCTTGGGCACCCAGCTCAAGTTTAGTACTGCATATCACCCACAGACAGACGGTCAGTCAGAGAGGACCATTCAGACACTTGAGGATATACTTCGCACTTGTGTTCTGGATTTCAGAGGCTCTTAGGAGGATCACTTGTACTTGGTAGAGTTTGCTTACAACAATAGCTACTAAGCCAGTATCAAGATGTCACCATTCGAGACGTTGTATGGACGAAGGTGTCGTACTCCGTTATCATGGGATAATATATGCGAGAGAGCTTTGCTTGGCCCAGAGATGGTGGTTGATGCAACAGAGAAGGTCAAGCTCATTAGAGATAGACTTCGAGTGGCGCAGGACAGGCAGCGGCATTGGGCCGATAGCCATCAGAGACCTTTGGAGTTCGAGGTAGAATTTAGATTTTGTTCTTGTGTTTGCTTGTGATTGCTTGTTTTAGATTAAGTGTTGAGACCTTGTTTGTGCTAGGTTGGAGATCTGGTGTTCCTGAGGATTTCTCCGACGCGGGGCACTATTCGCTTCGGTGGAGGCGAAAAGCTTAGCCCATATTTTGTCGGACCCTTCAACATCCTTGTGAGGGTCGGCGCTGTGGCGTATAGGCTAGATTTGCCGCATATGCTAGAAGGAGTTCATGATGTATTCTACGTGTCACAGTTAAGACGGTACGTGGCGGATCCCAATCACATATTGGATCACTCAGAGATCGTTGTGGGCCCTACTCTTAGCTATCCGGATCAGCCGGTGAAGATTCTGGATTGGCGGGAGAAGGTGTTGAGAAATCAGACTATTCCCTTGGTTCGCGTCGCGTGGAGGCATCACTCTCCAGGTGAGTCGACCTGGGAGAGGGAGGGTGAGATGTGCGAGCGATACCCTTATCTTTTCGAGCCATGAGGTATGGTTCTTTTCTTTTTCTTGCATTCCTGTCCTAGTTTCGTCTTTTAATTTCGAGGACAAAATTATTTTATGGAGGGTAGGCTTGTCACTACCCGATTCTAGAAAATAGGATTTTTTTTCTATTTGATAAATTATCTATTATTCATAAATAATTATATTTATATTTAATTGTTGGTTGTATTATTTTTTTTATTGGTTGTTTTAGGGTTTTGGCTAGTCTGGACCCATGTTAGACTATAGTGGACCCATGTCAGACCCAACCAACACCCTTGTCAGGCTCATTTATGGGTTTAGAATAGTTGTTATATTTTTATTTAGTTAGTTGGGTTATTTTGGGATTAGTTAGAATGGTTTAGTAAACCCCAAATCTAAAACCTTAGTTGCATGACTAGGTAGAGAGGGCATTTTGGTCATTTTGCATTATGTAACCTACTTCTATGTATATGGATGCCCCCCTAACCCTAAAACTCCACATGACCGAACCTTCCCCCATTCCATTCTTCTCCATTCTATTTTCTTCTTCTTCTTCTTCTTCTTCTTCTTCTTCTTCTTCTTCTTCTTCTCCACACTCCATTCTCCACTCTTTTCTTCTTCTTTTCTTCTTCCAACTTCAACTTTCAAGTAAGTATTCTCCTTTTCTTCTCTTTCTTCTTCTATCCTTCCATTTATGTAAACCCTAAACCTATACTTTTCCCTAACCTAGGTGTGTAGGGCCTAGACTTAGTGTAGAGGCTTGGCTTGGAGGCTTGGAGGCTTGAGGGTGGTGATTTCAAGGGTTTTGGAGACTTTGGCCTTGGGATTCCAACTCCCAAGAGGTAAACCCTAACTTTTCCCTTAGTAATTGCTCTTATGTAGTTTAATTAGTAGTTTATAACCTTTCTAGACCTTAAGGCTACCCGTGGGAGAAAGTTAGAACTTGTTTGGTTGTGTTTGGAGACTTTAAAATTAGATTTTGTGTCAATTTTGGATGAAATCCGAGATTGGCCCAATTTTGGGTGATGTCCTAGGTTAGACAGAACTAGGTAGACGTGCTTGGGTGTCTTGAGGGTAAGTACGTGTCTCCGTTCGGACACGTGAGGCCGTGTCGTGGAGATTTGGGCGTTTCGGGCGATTTGGGAGTTTTCGTCGTCGTAGGTTCTATGTGCGTGCGTATTTTTACTATGGACCTAAAATCGATGAGTTAGCATTTTTTCTAGGTTCTAGACCTCGATTAGAACTCGTGGATAAATTTTGGGCCGATTCCGATCTCAATACCTTGAGATATCCAAGGTATTGGGTTTCGAGCGAAGTTTTTGAGCAATAGCCTAGAAATAATATTGGAGTGATTTTTATATGCTTATGTGTATATATTTACGCGTGCTAGCATAGGTTTTAGAGGGTATAGGCGGGGTGCGTAGCCTAGGTTGAGGTATCGGATACCGAGGGTATCCCGGTATCTCAAGGAGGCGAGTTTGTGAGTTTTCTAGCTTAATGACCTCAGTTTGACCTAGAATTTTAGGAGCACCCTAGTTTGACCCAGACTTGACCGTAGTTGACTCGGTTGACCGTCAAATCAACTTTTGACCTAGTTTTGACCTAAAGTTGATTTTTTGGACCTAGAGTTGACTTTTTGACCCAGATTTTACCGGTTCGACCCGTTTGACCTAGAACGACCCTAGAAGCCTATTTTTAGTTATTTTATATCGGTTTAACTCTTTAGAACCCTGTTTAACCTTGATTTTCGCATTAGGTCCTTGCGACACCAGTTCGGATCGTCAGTTGCTCAGGACGTCAGGCGAGTACATTCTCTGATAGTTTTCATTATCTGATGATTATTATGATTCAGCTTCTAGTATAGTATCATCTGATTATTCTGGCACAACACGAGACACTGACTGATATTTCTGGATTTATTTACTTGCGACACATACATTTTATGTTTCTGGCCTCTATTCTGAAATCACTACTGGCATCACCTACAGGCATCATTCATGTTCAGGCTGAACTCATCTTGATTTGCGTGTCGGGTCTTGGATCCACTTGTATTAGTCGGGGCGGGGAAATACTCGAGTAGACATGTAAACATTCCTATCTGGCATCATCAGGAATCACTCCCTCTGGTCTAATCTGGAATGATAGCAGCCGCGCACCCAGTGCGCGGTGAGCCGTACTTACCCCTAGCCGTTTACATGTCGAAACAAGTATTTCAAAGACACCGAGTTCGTTCTTTATAGTCTGGACTCTCATACATTTCTTGACTTGTCTCACTTACATGTTTCTGGACTTGACTCACTACATGTTTTTCATGCTGGACTCACTACACGTTCATGTGCACGGACTTGATCTTAGCTTAGATTTCCTGTATCTTGCAGTTATTACTATTTTGCTCTGATATCCATGCATCTTTACCTTATGCACCAGTGACATATGTATATTTCTTGCTCCATACTTTATTTTATTCTTCTTGCTACTTGCTATAACTGTTTTATAGTTTTTATCATTTAAATGGAACTGCTGTTAGAGATGTACTTGCTCTAGTCCTGACTGGACATATTTTTCAGAGTATCCGGAGGAGTGGTGTCCGACGTTTTATGGACCTGAGCCTGTCGATGGTGCAGACAGGGACCCTCTAGTTTAGGGGTGATCTCCGGGTTGGTAGCCGGGATCACTGAGACCTTGTTGTTGTTTTTATTAGCTTTTAGCACCGGATTTGTCTCCGGTTTTGGATTGAGACCTTGTTTGTATATTATTTTGGATGATGTATTATTACTATTGATGTTGTGGTTGTTGTAGTAGTTGTTGCTGGTTAGACTTTATAGTTGTTAGATCTCTGTGTTATCTTATCGTGCTTAGATTCGTGATTGAGTATATTGTGATTATCATTGTGATATTTGCTCCTCCGTTTGGAGTTGAGATCTTGACAGGTTTATATTGTTTGTGTGGTTGCCCTCCTTTTGGAGAGGTCATGGCCAATTTTTGTGTGAGATTATTATTTAGTTAGTTGACCTAGACAGCGTTCTACCGCTGATGCTGCGGCATAGGCTGGACGTACCCACGACTCATGCCCGATTTTCCGGGTGCGGGTCGTGACATCCGAGTAGGTTTGGTGTGCGTTTCACGAGATTTCACGAACCGCACTCCACGTATTCGTCGAAATAACTGAATGGCCATTTCGACTTGGTTTCTAGGTTTCGGGCTTGTGCGCATGTTGGTTTAGCTTTAAGGAGTGTGTGCTAGAGTTCTCGAGTTATATTTTATATATTTATTTGTGTTTATAGGTGTTTGGGTAGTTGTGCGTGTGTTGGTGGGGTGTTGTGTGTGGTTGTGTGTGTTGTGTTGTGTGTGTTGTGTTTAAGAGTGTGTATGTATATATATATATATATATATATATATATATATATATATATATATATGAGTGTGTGTGTGTGTATATATATGTATATATATATATATATATATATATATATATATATATATATATATATATATATATATATGTGTGTGTGTGTGTGTGTGTGTGTGTGTGTGTAGAGAGTGTTTATATATATACATATGGGTGTTTATATATATGTTTGTATATATATATAAAAGTGAGTGTGTGTGCTTGTGTATCTGTGTGTGTGTGTGGTGTGTCGAGGGGGGAGTTGAATGGGCAGCAGCAGCTAAGCAAGGTAGCAGCAGCATTTACAGAGAGGAAGAGAGCAGGGAAGGCAGCAGAGTAGCAAATGAAAGCGCTGCAGCAGCAAGTAGGCGCAGCGCAGCAACATGTAACAGCAGCTGTTGCAGTAGCAGCAGCAGCAGCAGCGCAACATGGCTTGGCAGCGAGCAGCAGCGTATGCATCATGCAGTAGCAGCAGTAGGAGTATGCAGCAAGTAGTGAGAAAAGGTGAGAGAGCTATATATATATTTTACCGAACTTAATTTTGTAAACCCAAATTTTCTTGATACGGGATGCGTTCCGCCAAACGAGGCAACTTTGTCGTATGAGAATTTTACAGAAAGGCATGTATCGTCAACGCGAACGTGTGGGATTTTGTAAAACTTGATTTTGATGTGCGTGCATACCGAAATCAACGCGTATCCGTCAAAAAATACTGTATCGGCCTATTCAGACACTTATCATAACTTTGTGTGTGCTTGTCATTTCACAACAAAACTTGTGCCATCAGATTCGTAGTATTATGCTGGTCCTGTGACCATAGTTTGCTTTGATTCAGAGAATGTTGACGAAACACCATTGTAGAAGCATGAAAAATATGCTGGGGAATTATACGCGTAAAACCCTCAACGTGTATGAAGCCCGCGTAAAACAGAGCTCCAGCGCTGTGTGACGTAAAACATGACTTCAGAGCCATTGGCGTACAACAGAGCTTCAACGCTATTCAGCGTAAAATAGAGCTCCAGAACAGTCCGCGTAAAGCAGTACTTCCAGACTGCTTTGGCGTAAAAAGGTTGCTACATCGCCACTTCGGCGTAAAATATGTCTGCTTTTAATACAGCGTGAAGTTATACGAGGAACTCTTCGTATTCCGCGAATGAACCTGTCAGACAAAACAGTGAACCCGACTCCTGACAAAGAGTATTGTACGACGATCGAGAGGACGACTGTAATGATGATTCTGTACAGAGATCCAGACTGTCGTTTAGTGACATAATCTTTGATATAAGTCATTTTTACGCATTCAAGGAATACGCTACCTACTCTACACAGGCAGAGATAAGTTTTTACGCTCAAGATGAGACGAAATCAGATGCCGCGTCAAAAGCTGTTCTTCGTACAGAACTAGAGACATATCTCTGCAGTTAATGCGCGAGATGGGGGCAGATCTCTGTATTTAATGCACGAGATTTGGTTCTACTTTTAATGACTGGGAGAGCTAAAGTTAGGGGTAATATGCTCACATCACCATTCCTGCATATTACGCCAACCAGGCTATTTTCAAGTATAGGAGCACGCCGTATGCTATCTCCTCGAAATACGCCAACCAGGCTATTTTCAACTATAGGAGTACGCCGTATGCTATCTCCTCGAAATACGCCAACTCAGGCTATATTTGCAAAGGTACGTGATAAGGCTATTTGGCCCAGAATATGCTCAAAACCTCAGTCAGGAAGGATAATTGGCTAGTTTATGCTGGTTACCTATCTATACAGGATCAAGCTTTACGCTACTTGGCTTTTACGCCAATAAGACAGCTACTTGGCTTTTACGCCAACAAGACAGCTACTTGGCTTTTACGCCAGCAAGATAACTATTTGGCTTTTACGCCAACGAGATAGTTATTTGGCTTTTATGCCAACCATATCTACGCGAGGAGCAGTTACCTACGTGGCTTGTATGCCGTGATCTTCGATGAGGGATTATACGCGTTACCTCATAATGGGACACGCGTCATACACGGATTCAGGAGATCATTCAGACATAGGTAGCAGTTATTATAACCGCCACGTAAAAGGTGCAACTCTCTCCGCTGTTTAGTTTCTACGCCGACTAGTCAGTTACTATGACCGAGCTCTATAAATAAAGACTTTCGGTCACAGGAGACAAGGATCGGAGGGGAGAAAAGAGATCGGAATCAGAGGAGATCAGAGAGAGAGCATATACAGAGAGTGTTGATTGACAACTTTGGCAACGAGAGTTCAATCCCTCCTACAATCTTTGAAGCTTCTTCTCCTTCTTCTACAGCACTTCTTCGTCATCGTGTGGTCCAAGGGACAAAGTGATCGACCGCAGATCAGACTCCTATAGCAATATTTTTTTTCAGAATCATTTTTTGTACTTAACATCCTCGTATAGGATTAATTGTACTTCTTTTTCTTGTTTGTAAATAAAGAAAGGGTTTCGTATAAACCTAGTTTCAATTTCTTTTGTTTATCATCAAACACAACCGTTTCGTGGGCCCCACGACTCTACTTGACGGACTATTTCGTGATCGGCTCATCAAAATATAGTTCTGGATACTTCGTTGAGTTTGTGTCATCGTTCTGGACTCGTAGATATTAAGTTTGACAAATTTGGAGAACTTTATCTCTGACATATTTTTTGTGTGAAATGGGCTACAAGTGGACCCGTCTTTGACCCAAAACTGTCATTTCTGCCCTGGTGTCCAAATTGGACTTATGGGTAGTCAATCCTAGTTATTTTATGTATTTTAAAAATAATGGTGATGTTTGTTTCAGCATCCAGAGGCGTACTTGCAGATTCTACTTTTACAGGAGTAGTTGACGGAGCTCAAAACCCAGGCAAGTATACCTTGTCAAACTTGCAGTAAATTCTGTTATATTATATGCTTGTGTTTCTTCCATATATATATATATATATATATATATATATATATATACTCTTGTGATGTACCTGTTCAACCTAGGACCGTGAGACATTGCTTAGCGTTCGAATAAGATTCGGATGTCGATGCCGTACGCGGAGTCGTGTAACGTCACTTAGAGAGTTGATTTCATGATCCTATTTTTACGTGCTTGCTTTACCAAGTATACCATACCGTAGGACACTTGACACTATTTTATGTGACAGAATCTTTCTTGAGTTATTCATGGTGATTCTGTATAGGCTTACAAGGTTCTTGATATGAGACTTGCATATTATATGGATATTATTATGACTCGTTGTACTTGCTAGAGGTCATGATCTTGCATATTATGGGCATGAGATACTGTGGACATGAGACGTAAGGTTAAATTGTGTGGGAAGATACACACATGCTACAGGCTGATTATGTTATATATATACTATATAACTGAAGGTACTTTAGTCTCTGTATCAGAGCTTTACGTATTTATTGGCCCTACGAGATACTACTTGCTGCTACGGGCTCCCCGGCACAGAGCCTTTAGAGGTTTCAGCCTGAGTACTAGTGATGCTATCATTTGTATTACGCTTAGCTGGTTACATAGCTTGCCCTGGGGATCTTTTTTATTTACTGTATTTCATTTGGCTTGAGTGTTTCTTGTACCTTACTATGTCCCCTGAGGACCTGGATCCGGATTATGTCCCTAGGTAAAACAGAGGAGGATTACCCCGAGGTATACGGGACATGAGCTGACGTTGGAGCAATATTGTCACCAGAGGACGGGGTTGTGCCAGAGGATTTTTTTTCTGAGTATTCAGTTACTTACTCAGTTATTTATGTTTAGTGTTATTTCATACTTGGACTTATGGGCATATGCATTGGTGTTATTCTTTTTTCTTATTGTGACAGATTATTTCCTGAGGCGCTACTTATGTGGACTTGATGCTGGACTATTTTATTTTTATCTATTATCTTGATTGGTCTATCATATTATATTATGATTGCTTTCTGTGGATGAGACTAGAATTATACTGTGATAGATAGGGCAGACTTGTATTTATATTTATTATAGCTTAAGTGCACTATAACGGGTCCATTAAATTGGGTTTGTCCATTGGAGTTGTGCTGCTGGCCATTGCCACATGACTAGTCCCTTGGTATTTTGGAACTGGGGCATAAAAGGCCACGTGTCAAGCTGACTAAGTCACGCAAACAAAAGGTAAGAACCGTCTAAATCTTCAGCAACAGCAAATCCCAATAAACATCTACGTGGCAGCTCGGCCTGGACCCAACTATATCCTGTTAAGGATGAAGAACACATGGAAGCCTGTCCATCATATGTGCCTACAGTTGCAACTATATTCTGTTGAATGAGCCCCTTGCGGCCACCAAACAAAAGCACATGCGGCACCTATAGCCCATTAACATGATGGCTATAAATAGGGGCAACTAGGACGTCCCATGGGCTGGCTGGCTTTTTCTACTTCAGAGACTATACCCTCCCAGGCGAGCTACATACTTGCATACAAGCTCAAGAGAGAGAAGCAAAGAGAGCATCCCTCATTCACTCATCGGACCGTCAATGGAGTAAAAGAGTCGTTGTAGTACTCGATCTCCATCATCATATTATCCAGATAAAAAATATTATACTTATGTTTTCTGTCTAGAATCTCTTTGTAATTTTTGTTTGTTGTTAAATGAAGGTTTTTCCAAACTCAATTTACATGGCAAACAAGGTGGCGACTCTCCTGGGGACTTCCTTCTCCTCTTATGAGAAGGTTATGACGTAGTCTGATGCGTCAAAGCTTCATTCGACCCAGAGGATGCTGGTTGTACGCTTCAACCAACAAGCCTTCGAGGAAATGCTCTATGAGGGTGGCGCTTCTCCAAGGCTGGCAAAGCCTAATAACACCCACAGGACATACGCTCCCTGTCTCTCTCTCTCTGCCGCAGGGGACGCACATTATGCGTCCACACGAGCTGACCCCTCTCGTGCGACAGCCTTTTCTGACAAGAAAAGTGCTCAACACTTGATGACCCGTAAGATATGGGTTGCAAAGGTGCGTCTCACCCAACTACGGAGCATGCGCTCCCCGTCTCTCTTTCTACCCCAGGGGACACACAATATACGTCCCCACGAGCTGACGCTATTCATGCGACAACCTTTTTGGACAAAGAAAGTGCTCAATACTTGAGCCCTGGCAGAAAAAAATACTACGATGCCAGGATTATCATATTGTCCTTCTTCTTAGAGTTGAGATATCATTGACAGGTTATATATTACTGTGTGAGATTGATAGTTGTTGACCTGGATAACGTTCTACCATCGATGCTGCGACATAGGCTGAACGTACCCACATACTCGTGCCCCTTTACCGGGTGTGAGTCATGACACATTTCTGTGGTGGCCCATGCAGGTCTATCTTCACAATTAGTACGAAGTCATGGTAGTGCAACGACTTAGTTGTACTACTACGATCCTGCAATAGAATATAGGATATAGGATAAGAGAGAGAATACTCAATCACAACTAGGAAAACTTCCAATCTATTAATTTTACTATCATTATTCATTCTGAATATTGCTTCTTTTACTATCGTTGTCCTTCTTTGATGATATCGTATCTTATGCAATATTGATTCCTTTGTTTTGATCTATCTTTAGGATACTACCGAAGACCCGATCCCAACGCTCTGGCATAGTTTCATCGAGGTCGGCTACTTTACCACCTCCGAGGAGGGCAGCTACTGCTCTACCTTCTCCAGCTCAGAGGGTTGCATCGCCGGCTCAGGTAGGGGTTTCAGCAGCTTTCGGGGGTGCTCTACCTCCAATTCAGAGGACGGTGCCTGTAGTTTCAGAGGAGCTTCCACCACTCCCAATACTAGTCGATGTCGCACAAATGTTTATGCTATTTTGGGAGATGATGGAGGCCCAGAGGGCCCAGGCGGAGGCTCAGCACCACCAGTCAGATGCGATAAGAAAGGGGATAAAAAAATTCCATCAGCTAGCACTTGCAGCAGTAGAGAGGGTTGCCCTAGTTCAGCCACAGGTGGTACCGCCTCATCCCGCCTCGCAGCAGCCAAGGCCGGATACCATTATTGATTTCAAGAGGATAAGGCCCAAGGACTTCAAGGGCACTGAAGGGATCTTGTACGCTGAAGATTGGATTAAGGACATAGAGAAAAACCTGCGACTGACACAGATTCTAGAGAGTCTATGGGTGGAGGCAGCGAACAGCCAGATGTTTGACGTTGCTCTGACATTGTTTCGTATAGACCTGAGGATCGCGATGACATGATTCTCTTTAAGAGCTTTTAAAGAGATTTTCAAGGAGAAATTTTTTTCGGACGTGGCTCTGAGTGCCCTAGAGAGCCAGTTCCAGGTCCTCGTCCAGGGGACCATGATAGTGGAGGAGTACGCCGCAGAGTTCTGCTGATTGGGCAAGTTTGTGGAGGGACAGAATCCCTTAGAAAATGTCAGGAAGTTTCGAAAGGGTTTGATCAGGAAGGTCAAATCCCTCACTAGGGGATACCGTATAGCTACAATCGAGGAGATCCTAATGGATGCACAAAGAGCTGAGGATGACTTGGAGCTCAAATCCAAGAGAGGTAGAGATGTTTCGGGTGGTGCTGGTAGCAGTGCATGACTAGCTAAGAGTCTCCATATCTAGCAGCAGTAACAACAGATTCAGGCGCCTTTTCGAGCTCCAGTTCAACAGCAGCCTCAGAGGCAGACTCAGCCAGTGCCCACTCGTGCCTACTGTAGGAAGTCAGGACACACTTGGATATTTGTAGAAGGAGGCTGAAGGTGTGTTTGTTTTGTGGATCCGATGCATATTAGATGGGAGATTGCCCCACCGTACCTCCATTTGGTAGAGCACGAGGTCAGAGAGATGGAGCTAGGCCACTTGTGGCACAATATCATGCCCCACACAAGCAGAGGGAGACACCCAGCAGGGCAGGTAATTTCCAATGACGGTCGATAAGGCCGATGCTACAGGTGATGGGTTAGTAGGTTTTGTTCTGTTCCATTTTATTCATTTCCTTCATTTCCTTAATTTTTATCTATTATTTTGTTTGTTTCATTAGTACCTTCTAGATTTCTCTTGTTCTATATTATAGTTAATGTAGTTAGTATACCCTGATTGAGATTGCAAATCATGACAAGTAAGACCATAACCATGCATGCTGTTTTCTTAAGACTGTATATTGTATTATTTTAGATAGTATTTTCTTGGACCATGATTGTTGGGGATTTGACTGTAGTAAAATTGTGATGAATAGGTTATGACTGACCAAAAAGGAGTGAGGTGTGAAATTTCGAGGACAAATTTTTTCTAACGGGGTAGGATTATAACTACCACTTTTCTAGTGTAAAACCCCTAATCCTAAAAAACTGTATTTACTTTTTTAATTAATTATTAATTAAATTATAGTAATTATGAGCTAAATAGAGAAAATAGAATTTATTTAATTTTTATTTTAGGTGTGTGTGGATTTAGGGGATTTATGGAGCCATTATAAAATTTTGCCTAATTTATTTAATGTAGGAGACATTTTGGACAGTTGCTAGCTTAATGATATGCAATAATATAAATTCTAGAATTTTATATATATATATATATATATATATATATATATATATATATATATATATATATATATATATATATATATATATATATATATATATAATAGAAATAGAAAAAAAAGAGAAAAAGAAAGAAAAATAAATGAAAAAGGATTGGAAAAAAAATCTAAATGGATCTACCCTAAACCCTACCCGTTAACCCTCTATCCTAACCCGCAACCCCAATTCCTAATCTACCCAGTCGCAATCATATAGCAGCAGCAGCCACATACGCGACCCGCAACCCCCGCGTTTCCTCTACTCCTATATAACATCGCCTACCAAAACCCTAACCCTAGATCATTTCTCTATTCCCTTCCACCCTCGACGAGACCGCCGCCCTCAGCCTTCGACCCGCCGCCAGAGCCACCCGTATACCGCCGGAAAACCGCCCGCACGACGTGACGCGCACAACCGCAACTGCAGTTTGGACAGCGAAGTACCTGCATTCATGTGCTATTTTCTGTGCCCTCGCTCGACCAAACTCGATCCCGCCTTCACCGGTACGTTCACCACTTAACCCCCTTCAATATCTGTATCATAGTTGACCTCGAGCAGCGCGTAACCCTAGGCAAAAATATCGTCCAAGTTGCCAAAAAGATAACTTTTGGGTATCGCAGAAAACTGTGGTAACTACCTATGTTCACGGATTCGTATCTCCCACCACAGATATTCGAATTCAATTTTTTTTTTGTATGCGGAGACCACTTGACCTAGTTTAATTTCTATTATTTAATTAATTTATTAACTACTGTGTGTATAATTAAACTACAGTTAGAAAACCCCAAAAACTTACTTTTCCAGATTTCCAAAAATTACGATACGGAGCGTGCCCCGTCAAACAGGACTGCCCCATCGTGTACCAAGTATACCAAAAGGTACGTATAGTGTACCTGGACGTATGAGATTTTACAAAAACTGATTTGGACGCGTGTCCGCGTCGAAATCAGCCCGTATCCGCAGAAAATCTCCTGTGTCATAACTTTTGCAAAAGTCCTGCGCATTTAGTGCACGCTCGTCAGAATGTGACGAAACTTGCGCCACTGGGATCGTGGTATCGCGCTGGTCTTGTGACCCAATTTTCACGCAATTCTGAGACAGTTGACCAAGTCACCAATTGGCGGGCCCCACAGTTGACTTTTTTGGGCGAAATTGTGTTCGGCTCATCGGAATCCACATTTGGACATACTGTTGAGTTCGTACTGACTTTTAGAGTTTGTTTGACCTATAATTTGTCCCTTTTAGAGACTGTTACCCTTGACACGCTTTTTGGTGCAAAGTGGGCCACACGTGGATCCCACTTTGACCCGAAGTTACCGTTTTGCTCCTGTGTCCAAATTGGACGAAAGGGTAGTAATTTCTAGCTATCTCGCTGATTTCGGAAATGTTGGTGATATCTATTTCAGCATCCGGAGATGTTTGTTCGGAGGTCTTAATTCCAGATCCCATGTCCTTGACATTCGGACGCTTACATTATACAGATTCTTGCCATACAAGTATACCTTGCCATTGTACTGTATTTACATTCTATATGATGCATGCATGTTTATTTCTGTTTATTTTAGTTCATATATTTTAACTGTTATATAAATTGCGCGTCCAAGGAAACTTGGGTGCAACGACGGTGTCGTCGTATTCTGTTTTTATTTATGTACATGCATTGGACCTATTTTATGAGACCACCCCATTTTCATGAGGCATTTTATGTTTCATTGGCCATGACACTATTCTTACATGAGTGTGAGTCACATGCAGGACACGGACTTGCGTACTCGGCTGGCCACTGGTACGTATAGGTCGTGCGACGGATAGGGATAACTGCCAATAGAAACTTTGCATGCTAGTAGACCTGACAGTTATTAGAGGTATTATTGTGTCATGGATGTGACATGCTTAGAGCATGGGGTGGGAAGAACAACAAGTAAGGCATTTTGGCTCCTTTGCACGTTTTCTCCTGTGCGCCCGGATTCTCCGTCGGAGAAACGGGTGGTGATGACCACTATATATTATATATTATCAGGCGGCCTCTAGCGTTCAAAAGATGACATACTTTATAGGCCCCTGGATCTCCAAGAGAACCATGCCAATCCTATTTTTAGCCAGATAGCCCACTTGGTGTAAAGTTGTTCTCAAACTGCATTCACTTAGACGGTTAGGCGACCCCATTGGATGTTTATATTTCAGTACTTTATTGGCATGTTATTATGTATCTTGTTACGTCCCTCTGAGGACCTGGTCCCTTTCCAGATATAGACGAGCAGGAGTATCCACAGGAGTACGGACCTGGACCTGACGCTACTTATCAGACTGAGGAGGTCTTACCCTCGGAGTATCTGTGATTCATTCAGCTATTAGAGATTTTATAGCTATTCTTTTAGAGACATTTATTCTTATATTAGAGTTGATTCTCTTCTCTCTTTAGTAGTTTTAGTATAGTCGATTGCAGTGGATTTGTTTCCATCCGACTATCATACTTTGAGATTTCTTATTTGATACTCATCTTTGCTATTCAGTTATTATCCAGCTATTTATTCCTATATATTATTTGTGCTGTGGATGAGATATAGATTGCGTGTGACTTGTTGAGATAGTATATTACCATAGGTGGATTGGATATTCATGTACAACGAACGTGTGTATATGGTTTCCATATATTAGAGTTCGTATACATACGACTGGCGTGTTACGTATTCTTAGTCCTACATATTTTGGGACTGGGGTGTGACATATTTTTGTGGTGGTCCATGCAGATCGAGAATATATTGTCACGGTTACGTCACTGTACCGAACAAGCCTACGTATAGGAATAGAGTATAAGGATCTCATCCACGCTTGACTGATACTTATCCTTCCGTTCAACTATCCTATTTAATGCTTGTATCCTGTTTGATTCCTGTACTTTTTCTAATCGTTCATACATCACCTGCAGAGAGATGGACATGCAAAATGGATGTCCTGCCGCCGATGGCAACACAACTTCAGGAGTCAATGGTCAGACTCAAGGAGGGACCTCAACAATTTCTAGACTTTTGGGACCAGATGGACATACTCACAATCCAGTTCCATCTGATCTTTCCGCTTCACCTAATGGGAACTTTTCAGCTTTTCCAGCACCACAAGATAACCAGACACAGCTGTTCCAATTCTTCTAGATGATGATGCAGGAATAGAGACAACAGGCAGCCGAGCAGAAACAAGAATTTCTGGCAGCACTTGAGAGGATGGCTGCACAGGCTACTGTACCAGTTCAAGCACTAGCTCCAGTACCTCGAGCTAGAGTTGGTTCAGTAAAGGACTTTATACAGATGGGTCTGAAGCCGTACAAAGGCATTGAGAGCCCAGAGGAGACTACCAACTGGATCACCCACACACAGAAGCTATTGGAAGCATCGTAACTACCTGCAGACCTATGGATGACAGGTGTAAGGATACTTCTAGATGGTAATGCCCATCATTGGTAGGAATTCATGGAGTGCCAGTTGGGTACATACCAAACTTGGGAGCAGTTCTTGGAGTGCTTTGAGAGAAAGTACTTTTCGGACACCGTCAGAGATGCATTGCACGATCAATTTCTTCACCTAGAACAGGAGAACAGAACAATGGATGAATATGATGCCGAGTTTAGTCGCCTTAGTAAATATGGCGCTGCCTTGATACCAGATGACTTGGCTAAGGCTAAGAGGTTTCATCGCGGACTGACTCAGAAGCTCCAATATTACACTAGCTCACAGTCCCGGATCTCTTATGCCGAGTTACTGACAGAAGCCAGATTGCAAGAAACCATCAGCAGAGGAAAATAAGGTCAGTCGAGGATACAACAAGGATCAGCAAGGACACAATAGGGACCAGCCAGGACACAACAAGGAGGACCTATCAGACGTTCTTTAGCTCAGCAACAGCAGTACCAACACAGAGCAGGACCATACCAGAATACGGAGAAGCCCCACTGCAATTATTGTGGGAGATGCGGACACATTTTGAGAGATTGTCGGACCCGCTTGGGTTAGTATATGAGATGTGGCTCCGGACAACACCTGGCGAGAGACTGGCCAATGCAGCAGACACTTCCACCGCCAGTTCAGAGGCTAGCACTTCCAGCACTGAAGCCAGCACAGCAAATAACTAGGCCATGAGCACCTCGACCCCCAGCAACAGGAGGATTTTAGCGAGGACCACCGCTACCTACCCAGGAGGATCAGTGTATGAGGGCCGGACATGGACATCCACAGAGGAATGGACAAGCTTTTGCATTAGAAATGGATGACATGAATCAGGAGGTTGATGTCATAGCAGGTATTACTCTTGCTTTTACTTTTCCTGCTGTGATATTGTTTGATACGGGAGCCACCCACTCATTCATATCATCTAGTTTTATTGCCAAACACAACATTGCCTCTACACCTTTACCTAGTTGTATTAGAATTCTTACCGGAGGAGGAGTTGTACCTGTTAGTAGAATTTGTAGATCGTGTCCTATAGTGATTTGCGGCAGAGAGATGAACGCCCGACTCTTAGTCCTTCCCATGCCAACTTTTGATATTGTGCTTGGAATGGACTGGCTAAGCAAGTACCACGCTTTCTTCGATTGTTTTGGAGGAAGCATTCTTTTTAAGGTACCATGCCAGCCTAAACTTGAGTTTGCATGAGGATCTACAGAAATCCTTGATGGTATGAAGCTCGTAATGGACGATGTTGTCTATCATCCCATTATTTCAGAATTTTAAGACGTCTTTCCAGTGGAATTGCCAGAGACATAGAGTTTTTGATTGAATTGACACCGGAAGCAGCACCCATAGTATCACATGTTTATAGATTGGCGAAGAAGGAGATGAATGAACTGAAGACACAGTTGAAAGAATTAGAGGAGAAATGTTTCATCCGACCAAGTGCATCACCCTAAGGAGCACCAGCATTGTTTGTACCAAAGAAGGATGGATTAGTGCATATGTACATTTACTACAGAGCCTTAAATGTAGTGACTGTGAAGAATAAATATCCATTGCCATGCATTGATGACTTATTTGATCAGCTTAGTGGAGCCAAGGTATTTTTGAAGATAGATTTGAGATCGGGATATCACCAGGTGAAGGTACGGAAGCAGGACATTCCGAAAACCGCATTTAGAATAAGGTATGGACACTACGAGTTTTTGGTCATGCCATTTGGATTGACCAATGCTCCAGCTATCTTTATGGACTTAATGAATCGAGTCTTCCACCAGTATTTGGACCAATTCGTGGTCATTTTCATAGATGATATACTTGTCTATTCGAAGAGCCACGAGAAGCACAAGAAGCACCTGCAGATTATTTTAGAGACATTGAGGAGAGAACAGTTATATGCAAAGTTCAGTAAATATGAGTTTTTCTTGGACAGAGTCTCATTTCTTGGGTATGTCGTTACAGGAGATGGTATTTCTGTTGATCTAGAAAAGATCTCGGCAGTTGAGACATGGCCTGTTCCTAAATCAGCATCAGGGGTGAGAAGTTTCCTTGGACTTGCGGGATATTATCGACGGTTTGTGGAGATCTTCTCAAGGATAGCAGCACCTATGACTCATTTGACTTGCAAGGATCAAGAATTTATATGGACCGACGAGTGTCAAGCAGATATTCGATAGGAGCTGATGACATAAGCTCATAGTTCGATATATATTCTATTCATCCTGGAGGCACCAAGATGTATCATGACTTACAACAGCACTTTTGGTGGCATAGAATAAAAAGAGAGATAGCTCACTTTGTAGCTAAATGTCTGGTATGTCAGCAAGTAAAGGCGGAGCACCAGAGAACAGCAGGATTATTGCAACCACTTTTGATTCCAGAGTGGAAGTGGGAGCACATCACTATGGACTTTGTCACGGGTTTTCCCAAGAGTTCAAGTGGGAGAGATACAGTATGGGTAATAGTTGATCAACTCACCAAGTCAGCCCATTTCTTACCTTTTAGAGTTGGCCAGTCTACAAAAGCTTTAGCTGACTTATATATGAGGCAGATCGTGAGATTGTACGGCATACCAGTCAGTATTATATCAGACAGGGATTTGCGTTTCATATCGCACTTGTAGAAGCATGAAAAATACGCTGGGAGGAGCTACGCAGCATACTGATACAGAGCAGCGTAAACAGAGGCCTTCAGAGCCATCAAGAGTACAAGCTCAAGGGACCATCCGCGTAAGTGCAGTACGTCCAGGCCGCTCCAGCGTAAACGAGGTTCTTCATCGCCTCCATGGCGTAAAACTCATCCGCTCTCAAAGCAGCGTTAAAGCGTACGAAGAACGCTTCGTCTTCCCCGAAATGAACCTGTCAAGTCACGCAGTGAATCTGACCTCTGACTCCTGACAAAAAGTGCTGCACGGCTACCCAGACGATGGCTGAAAACGATGGCAGACCCCTCGGGACGCGCCCTACAGTATGATGGCGGATCTTTGCATTTAATGTAGAGGATTTGGTTAAAACATCACCGAACCGTCGTTTACTGAAGTCCCCTCAGCGTAAACTGCTCTTTCGCGTACAAGGGAATACGCTGCCTTGTTTTACACAGGCAAACATGAGCTGTTTTATGCTCCGCAGTAGACAAACCGCCTGCCACGTCAAAAGCTGCACTTCGTACGGGACTCGAGGCACGTCTCCACGTCTAATTGCACAGAGCGGTGACAGTTTCTCTCAAGGTACGTCTCTGCGACGGATGCACAGAAGGGCTGCAGACCTTCAAAACACGCCTCCGCATTTAATGCATAAGATGGTGGCAAATCTCTGCAAGAGATTTGATTATATCTTCAAAAGTCATAATTTCGGCTAAGACGTCCACATCAGCACTCTGGCACGGTGCACAGCGGCTTCTACCCCCATTCAGGATCGGTGCTCACGCGGCTTCTACGCCTACTCAGTCTCTACGACCACTCGGCCTCTACGACCATTCGGCTTCTATGCATGTTCGGCTTCTATGCCTATTCGGCTTCTACGCCAGGGTGACAGTCATTTGGCTTCTACGCCAACCTCTTCTACACAAGGGATACCTACCTACGTGGCTTCTACGCCGTGATCTTCGCAGCAGATATACGTATTTTGTCTCCTTAGTTGGACACGCGTCACATGCTCACTCAAAAGGTCATATATACGCAGGCATTGGTTATTTTAACCGTTGTGTAAAAGGGTGCTGTACTTCCCACTCCTCGATTTTTACACCGACGGAGTGGTCACTGTCATTAAAACTCTATAAATAGAGACCCCTATCAATGGGGAAGGTCGACAAATTAGAGGGTCGGAAAATTAGTCAAGAAAACCAATACCAGATCAAAAGGTCAAGAGAGAGAGAGAGAGAGACCGGAGCTCAGGCAAAGAGCAGGGATCGACGACTTTGGCATCGTGCATCCACACTCTCCTGCAACCTTCGAAGCTGCTACCTGTCTTCCACGATACTTTTTCAACATCGTGTGGTCCAAGGGCTAAAGTGATCGACTGCAGATCAGACACCTATAGCAATTTATACCCAGATTAAATAAATTGTACTCCCACATCCTCGTATAGGATTAAATTGTACAAGTTTGTTTGTAAACCAAAGGGCACGGGTTTCGCATAAACCCTGTCATTGAAATACACTTGCATTCTTTCGTTTAAAACCACAAACAAGATGGCGACTCTGCTGGGACATCTTTCTCTTCTGATGAGGAAGCGATTGCTCAACACGATGCAGTATCCGTGCGATCCGTGAAGAATACACTGGTCGTCCAGTTCGACCAGTCTGCCTACGAAGACATGCTTTGAACCGGGGGTAGCTCTCACCCTCTCTCCGTCCAAGACAACAGGAAGCTGCGCAAAGTCTGGATGCCCAAGACATCCTCTACCATTCTTGTGGACTCTTCGATCTCTCCGATCTCTCCGACCAATGAGGTTGTAGCCTTGCTCCCTCCGTGCCCCGCACGTAAAATTCAGTCTCCCGCTATGCGCGGTACAGACAAAACTTCGGGCAAAGCCTCAGCGCTAACCCAGAAGTATCCACTGTGCTCTACGCGTAGAAACCAGTCTCCCGCTACGCGCGGTACAGACGAAACTTCGGGCAAAACCTCAGTGCTAACCCAGAAGTATCCACTGCGCTCTACGCGTAGAAACCAGTCTCCCGCTATGCACGGTACAGACAAAACTTTTGATGATGCCTCAGCGCCAAATCGGAAGTACAAATCACGCTCCGTGCGCAAGACAACATCTGACCTCTACGGGGAACCAGATGAGCGCTGTGATCTCCGCAAGTGCAATGACAAGTCTGGGGGTAGTCTCCCTCGACAAAACCGAGCCACATCCAAAGCTGGGGGTAGAATTCCCTCAGAATCCGAAGATGATGCAAAGATGACGATCTTCCCAGAAGACCATAGAACTCAAGCATCAGGAGCCCGAAGGCCAAAAGGGACTTTCTCCTTCAATGAAGATGACATCAGTGAAATCTTCAATACGTTGATAAAGGAAAACAAACTTCAGCTACCCAACATCAGATACCCTGAGAGGGCTAGCAAAGACGATGACTCAGATTATTGTCTCTTTCATCAATACATTCATCATCCCACAGAGGCGTGCTATGTACTAAAAAGGAGAATTCAGGAGTTGATCGATGCCAAGGTCATCACGTTGCATCTATAAACGAGGAGACGATCACTACAAATTGGTTTCACTTTGATGTGACAATTTTCTCCCTCAAGAAAGCAGCAGATGTATGCCTCTATCCCCGATAGAGTCACAACCCAGGGAGTTTGTCATGTTCATATTACCTCTGAACAAACCTTCCTAAAATTGGTCATCGATTATCATGTCCATATTACCTCTGATATCGATTATTATCTCAACTTAACACCCGTACTTAACTCTAAGTACGCCAGTGGTGTTGAGTCCACAAAAACTGCCATGTCCATATTACCTCTGAGCAGATGTATGCCTCTATCCCCGATAGAGTCACAACCCAGGGAGTTTGTCATGTTCATATTACCTCTGAACAAACCTTCCTAAAATCGGCCATCGATTATCATGTCCATATTACCTCTGATATCGATTGTCATCTCAACTTAACACCCGTACTTAACTCTAAGTACGCCAGTGGTGTTGAGTCCACAAAAACTGCCATGTCCATATTACCTCTGAGCAGATGTATGACTCTATCCCCGATAGAGTCACAACCCAGGGAGTTTGTCATGTTCATATTACCTCTGAACAAACCTTCCTAAAATCGGCCATCGATTATCATGTCCATATTATCTCTGATATCGATTATCATCTCAACTTAACACCCGTACTTAACTCTAAGTACACCAGTGGTGTTGAGTCCACAAAAACTGCCATATCCATATTACCTCTGAGCAGATGTATGACTCTATCCCCGATAGAGTCACAACCCAGGGAGTTTATCATGTTCATATTACCTCTGAACAAACCTTCCTAAAATCGGCCATCGATTATCATGTCCATATTACCTCTGATATCGATTGTCATCTCAACTTAACACCCGTACTTAACTCTAAGTACGCCAGTGGTGTTGAGTCCACAAAAACTGCCATGTCCATATTACCTCTGAGCAGATGTATGCCTCTATCCCCGATAGAGTCACAACCCAGGGAGTTTGTCATGTTCATATTACCTCTGAACAAACCTTCCTAAAATCGGCCATCGATTATCATGTCCATATTACCTCTGATATCGATTCTCATCTCAACTTAACACCCGTACTTAACTCTAAGTACGCCAGTGGTATTGAGTCCATAAAAACTGCCATGTCCATATTACCTCTGAGCAGATGTATGACTCTATCCCCGATAGAGTCATAACCCAGGGAGTTTGTCATGTTCATATTACCTCTGAACAAACCTTCCTAAAATCGGCCATCGATTATCATGTCCATATTCCTCTGATATCGATTGTCATCTCAACTTAACACCCGTACTTAACTCTAAGTACGCCAGTGGTATTGAGTCCACAAAAACTGCCATGTCCATATTACCTCTGAGCAGATGTATGCCTCTATCCCCGATAGAGTCACAACCCAGGAAGTTTGTCATGTTCATATTACCTCTGAACAAACCTTCCTAAAATCGGCCATCGATTATCATGTCCATATTACCTCTGATATCGATTGTCATCTCAACTTAACACCCGTACTTAACTCTAAGTACGCCAGTGGTGTTGAGTCCACAAAAAATGCCATGTCCATATTACCTCTGAGCAGATGTATGCCTCTATCCCCGATAGAGTCACAACCCAGGGAGTTTGTCATGTTCATATTATCTCTGAACAAACCTTCCTAAAATCGGCCATCGATTATCATGTCCATATTACCTCTAATATCGATTGTCATCTTAATTTAACACCCGTATTTAACTCTAAGTACGCCAGTGGTGTTGAGTCCACAAAAACTGCCATGTCCATATTATCTCTGAGCAGATGTATGCCTCTATCCCCGATAGAGTCACAACCCAGGGAGTTTGTCATGTTCATATTACCTCTGAACAAACCTTCCTAAAATCGGCTATCGATTATCATGTTCATATTACCTCTGATATCGATTGTCATCTCGGCTATCGATTATCATGTTCATATTACCTCTGATATCGATTGTCATCTACACTTAACACCCGTACTTAACTCTAAGTACGCCAGTGGTGTTAAGTCCACAATACCTATCACGTCCATACTACCTCTGATAGGGTTTATTTCGAACTTATTATTTGCACTTAAATGTGCGCAGCAAATAATAGGTCCATTAAAAATCCCCCAGTGGGATGTCCTCAACAAATACGGTATCGTACTACGTCAGCCTATCATTCAGAGAAGGCGGACAGTCAGCGAATTCGAAAAGTTTTTTCGCGCGAAGAAGGTCAGCGGTTCCTACGCTAAGGAGCTTTCTACGCTCGACAGCAACAGATCTACGGTTTTACGCTCGCAAGCTATAAGTCTATGGTTTTACACCCGGATGCCTTTGTGCTCGGTAGCTTTTATGCTCGAGAGGCCACAAACCTACGACTTTACGCTCAGCAGATACCAAATCGATGATCTCACGCTCGGTGGCGCTTAGTTCACGCTCAGAAGCAACAGACCCGCAACTTCACGCTCGGAGAATTTTTTTTTTCAGAAGCTACAAATCTACAGTTCTACGCTAAGGAGCTTTCTACGCTCGACAGCTACGAATCTACGGCTTTACGTTCGACAGCTATCAGTCTATAGTTTTATGCCCGGATGCCTTTGTGCTCAGTAGCTTTTACGCTCGAGAGGCTACAAACCTACGACTTCACGCTGAGGAACTATAAGTCTATGATTTCACGCTCGATGGGGTTTAGTTTATGCTCAAAAGCTGCAGACTAATGATTTCACGCTCCACAACTTCCCGCACATCTGAAGGATACGTCGACCAGATCACGCGTACATCTGAACGGTCCTCAAAAGTGATTCATGCTTCATTCAAAGCGTTTCAAATTCTGAGGAATTTAAAAGCTTTGAAGGGGGTCTTGTAGAAGCATAAAAATACGCTGGGAGGAGCTACGCAGCATACTGATGCAGAGCAGCGTAAACAGAGGCCTTCAGAGCCATCAAGAGTACAAGCTCAAGGGACCATCCGCGTAAGTGCAGTACGTCCAGGCCGCTCCAGCGTAAACGGGGTTCTTCATCGCCTCCATGGCGTAAAACTCATCCGCTCTCAAAGCAGCATTAAAGCGTACGAGGAACGCTTCGTCTTCCCCGAAATGAACCTGTCAAGTCATGCAGTGAATCTGACCTCTGACTCCTGACAAAAAGTGCTGCACGGCTACCCAGACGACGGCTGAAAACGATGGCAGACCCCTCGGGACGAGCCCCACAGTATGATGGCGGATCTTTGCATTTAATACAGAGGATTTGGTTAAAACATCACCGAACCGTCGTTTACTGAAGTCCCTCAGCGTAAACCGCTCTTTCGCGTACAAGGGAATACGCTGCCTTATTTTACACAGGCAAATATGAGCTATTTTACGCTCCACAGTAGACAAATTGCCTGCCACGTCAAAAGCTGTACTTCGTACGGGACTCGAGGCACGTCTCCACGTCTAATTGCACAGAGCGGTGATAGTTTCTCTCAAGGCACGTCTCTGCGACGGATGCACAGAAGGGCTGCAGACCTTCAAAATATGCCTCCGCATTTAATGCATAAGATGGTGGCAAATCTCTGCAAGAGATTTGATTATATCTTCAAAAGCCGTAATTCCGGCTAAGACGTCCACATCAGCACTCTGGTACGGTGAGCAGCGGCTTCTACGCCCATTCAGGATCTGTGCTCACGCGGCTTCTACGCCCACTCAGTCTCTACGACCACTCGGCCTCTACGACCATTCGGCTTCTATGCCTATTCGGCTTCTATGCCTATTCGGCTTCTACGCCTGTTCGGCTTTTATGCATGTTCGACTTCTATGCCTATTCGGCTTCTACGCCAGGGTGACAGTCATTTGGCTTCTACGCCAACCTCTTCTACACAAGGGATACCTACCTACGTGGCTTCTACGACGTGATCTTCGCAGCAGATATACGCGTTTTGTCCCCTTAGTTGGACACGCGTCACATGCTCACTCAAAAGGTCATATATACGCAGGCATTGGTTATTTTAACCGTTGTGTAAAAGGGTGCTGTACTTTCCACTCCTCGGTTTTTACACCGACGGAGTGGTCACTGTCATCAAAACTCTATAAATAGAGACCTCTATCAATGGGGAAGGTCGACAAATTAGAGGGTCGGAAAATTGGTCAAGAAAACCAATACCAGATCAAAAGGTCAAGAGAGAGAGAGAGACCGGAGCTCAGGCAAAGAGCAGGGATCGACGATTTTGGCATCGTGCATCCACCCTCTCCTGCAACCTTCGAAGCTGCTACCTGTCTTCCACGGCACTTCTTCAACATCGTGTGGTCCAAGGGCTAAAGTGATCGACTGCATATCAGACACCTATAGCAATTTATACCCAGATTAAATAAATTGTACTCCCACATCCTCGTATAGGATTAAATTGTACAAGTTTGTTTGTAAACCAAAGGGCGCGGGTTTCGCATAAACCCTGTTATTGAAATACACTTTCATTCTTTCGTTTAAAATCACAAACAGCACTTTTGGAGGATCATGCAGTAGAGTCTTGGAACTCGTCTGAAGTCCAGTACATCTTATCATCCATAGACAGATGGGCAGTCAGAGCATACTATTCAAACATTAGAGGATATGTTGAGGGCTTGTATGTTAGACTTTGGAGGATCATGGGAGGACCACTTACATCTTGTGGAGTTTTCTTACAATAATAGCTATCAAGCGAGTATTCAGATGGCTCCGTTTGAAGCATTGTATGAAAGGAAGTGTAGGTATCCTGTGTGTTGGAGTGACGTGGGAGAACGTCAGATTCTGGGATCATAGTTGGTGGTCAACACCGTTGAGACAGTTAAGAAGATACAAGGATACTTGCGAGCAGCGCAAGACAGGCAGAAGCAGTGGGCAGACCTTCATCGTCATCCTTTGGAGTTTAAAGAGGACGATCATGTCTTCTTGAGGATATCACCTACCAGAGGCACCATTCGATTCGGAGGGCACGGCAAGTTGAGTCCAAGATATATTGGACCATTTGACGTGCTAGAGATAGTGGGAGAAGTGTCATATCGACTTGCGCTACCACCTTCACTTGAGGGAGTACATGATGTATTCCGTGTATCGCAGCTCAGGCGATATGTGGCAGACAATAGTCATATTCTCGACTATTCGAAGATCACCATTGGGCCGAGCTTGTCATACCAAGAGCAACCCACGGGAATCCTTGATCGTCGAGAGAAAGTGTTGAGGAACCAGTCTATTCCCTTGGTTCGCGTGGCATGGAAGCATGGCGCGCCAGGAGAATCAACTTGGGAGCATGAGTGTCGCGCCCCGATCCCGTAGGGGCCGAATCGTCCTCGCTTGGTCCCTACGGAACCGCTCGTCCTCGCTTGAGCGCGATGCCGTGCAAGCCTAAGTTGCGCTTGCACCAGGCAACGTACCTGCACAAGACACAAGAGAGACGAAAATATACATATATAGCAACAGAGTAAATACAGAGAACCAAAGTTGAACACACTTGATAGTACACAAAATACTTTCTTTTATTGAATACTTGAAGATAAGGATTACAAGTACTTGCTTGGCTGAGTTACAAAATATGCCTTAGAAGGCTTACAACTCTTTTCATATTCCCAAAATCTAGCCACAACGCCAATTACATTATGTCCTTGTAGTAGGACCAAAATAGTAAAACATCTAGCAGAAGAAGAAGTAGCCCACTGGAGAGGTAAGCAGCGGAGGAAGCAGCACGAACACAGTCCTAAGGAAGGGTGCGCACACGCTGATTCAGATTCAGAAGGCTTGCCAAACTCTCGCTTCCAGCACCTGAATATATGCCCACAAACGTGGGTCAGTACTACCACATGTACTGGTGAGCGACCGAGGCCGAACTCACCTAAGAAATCCACACTAAGTAAGCATATGAAGCTAGCATTATTAGGTGATCTTTCTGGTTGTCTAGTTTCTTTTTAACAATTTGCAAGGAACATAGACGATTTATAGCATATGCATATGATAATTCTTACCCACAGCCGAACGGTTATCCCTGCAGCAGACACACAAGTTAGCCATAATTTGCATATAAATAACTTATGAATCGAAAATAGGCATCAATTTGTTAGGTATGCAAGAAGGTAAACCTAGCATGCGCCCTAACTATAAGATGGTCCCCTCTACGGGATTAGTAGTTGGGACGTACAAGCCCATCTCACTAATGGACGAGTCTCGGTCTACCCAAGGACGTACAAGCCTCAGGTATCTAGATCTCTTTCCGGCCGAACGATCCCTAGTGCCCCAGGGACCGCTCGAGAGATAATCCTTGTGCACAAGTTTTCCTGACCAAATGCATGAATGCAAGCTCTATCAGAAAAATATGCTATCATGCAACCGATGAACAATGCACAACAAGTCTATCTCTTTTTCTCATTTTCCAGATCAAGTCCAGATAAAACATGTCACGCCCCAGTCCCAAAAATACGTAGGACTAGGACACGTAAGCATGCCAGCCGCATGGATATGGCAACTCCAATATATGGAAACCAAATCCATACGTACGCTGAATTATGAATATCAAATCCACAAGTGGTAAAAATGTAATACAAGTCACAGGGGAAAATCTAAATCTCATCCACCAAAATTATATAGAAATAAATAACCAGTATCTATGAAACTAGATCTCAATAAAAAGGATCTAAAGATAATAGTTGGATGGAAACAAATCCACTACCAACTCGAATGGAAAAGTAAATACAATATAAGTACAACTCACTCAAACAATATAAGTACCAGCTACCAATCAAGGCTCGAAGAGAAGACATCCACGGAGCGTCTATATCCTTCCAAATCTGTGCTCCTGCAAATACTCAAGAACAGGTACACCTGGCAGCGGACCAGGTCCCCAGAGGGACATAACAAGATACTTAAATACATGCCAATATAGTACTGAAATAAATATCCAAAGGGTCGCCTAACCGTCTAAAGTGAATGCAGTTAAGAACAACTTTCTAACAAGTGGACTATCTGGCCATAAATGGGATTGGCATAGTTCTCTTGGAGATCCAGGGGCCTACAAAGGCACGGCGTCTTTCGAACACCGGAGGCCCGCCATGATAATATATAGGGGTCATCATGACCGCGTATCTCCGGCGGAGCGTACGGGTTACACAAGGAAAATGCAAAGGAGCCCAAATGTCTTACTTGTTGTTCTCCCCACCCAATGCTCTAAGCATGTCACATCCATGACACGATTTGGTCCATAGCCTATCCTTAGTACCCTAGCCCAATCCTGCAACCAAACAAGGACAAGGATGGGACCACCGTACTACAATAGGCTATGTCCATAGACCTCTAATAACTGCTAAGTCTTCTAGCATGCAAAGTTTCTAACAGCAGTTATTCCTAACGCACGTCCCACACGTACCGATGATCAGTCAATACGTGCGTCCGTGATCTATATGAGACTCACAACTCGTGTAAAAATATGTGTCACAGTTAAATGATCCTAATGATGCTACATGATAATGGGGTAGTCTCATAAACAGGTCAATGCAAATACATAAATAAAAATATATCGCGACGTCACCGTCGCGAGCATTTTATATAACAATTAAAAATATATGAACTAAAGACAGAAAATAAAGATGCGTGCAACATATGGAATAAAAATAAAAGTACAATGGCAAGGTATACTTGCCTGGCAAGAAATCTGTAAAGTGTACGCGCCCAAATGTCAAGGACACTGAACCTGGAACTAAGGACTCCGAACAAACGTCTCCGGATGCTGAAATAAACATCACCAACATTTCTGGAATGAGCAAAATAGCTAAAAAGCACATCCATTTCGTCCAATTTGGACACAGGGGCAAAACGGTAATTTTGGGTAAAAGTGGAATCCACGTGTGGCCCACTTTGCACCGAAAAGTGTGTCAAGGGTAATAGTCTCTAAATGGGACAAACTATAGGTCAAACAACTATAGATGTCAATACGAACCCAACGGTATGTCCAAATGTGGATTCCGATGGGCCGAACACTATTTTGTCCAAAAAGTCAACTGTGGGCCCGCCAATTGGCGATCTGGTCAACCATCTCAGAAATACGTGAAAATTGGGTCACAGGACCAGCGCGTTACCACGAGTCCAGTGGCGCAAGTTTTGTCGCAATCTGACAAGCGTGCACAAAATACGTGCGAGTTCCACAAAAGTTGCGACACGAAATGTGTCTGCAGATACGGCCTGATTCCGGCGCGTACACGCGTCCGAATCAGTTCCCACGAAATTTCACGTGTCCGGTTACGCTGTATGCACCATGCGGTACACTTGGTACATGGCGGGGCAGTCCCGTTTGGCGGGGCGCGCTTCATTTTCCAACTTTTGGAAAATCGGAAAAAGTGGGTGCGCGCAGTTTTGTGACGAATTAAACTATGTCCACAGCAACTATTAGCATAGGGTTATTTGAAAAAAAATAAACTAGGTCAGGTATTCTACAGGTATCAAAAAGAATCACCGAATTCGGATCTCTGTGGTGGGAGATACGAACTCGGCAATACGGGTGGTCATTATGGAATTCTGCGATTCCAGAATTGGGTCTGTCCGTCCACTTTGGACGCTATTTTTTACCTAAGGGCACACATTTTCCTAGGTTGGCTATAAAACAAATATTAGAGAGGGTTAAGGGATGATCATACCTATGAAAATGGAACAGCGTTTGGTCGAGCGAGTTGACAGAAAATCGCGCCGGAGCGAAGGTGCCTCGAGTGGGAAACTGCAGTTCGCGAGGTCGGCGTTGACGGGATGGTTGGATGGCTTGGTGGGGCTTCTCTGGCTGCGGTGACGGCTCTAGATGGGAAGAGAAGGTCTGGAGATTCTAGATTAGGGTTTTTGGGATGAGAAACTATATATATATATATATTATATATATTAAGAGAGAGGGGGAAGTGGACGGGTCCGCGGGTTGAAGCAAGGGCTGAAGGTAGCGGGTTCCCTGTTGCAAGTGGGCGGACTTGGGGAATTGGCTGAAGGGGAACTTTAGCAAAGCTAAAGTTGCTGATAGAATATGGGCGGACGTGGGTATTAACATTATTAATATTATTATATTATTATACTTAGTTAGTTATTAATTAATAACTCTTTTCCTTTCTTCTCTTTATAAAATATATACATACATATATATATATATATATTTGTATATACATATATATATATATATATATACTCATAAAAATTTATATATAAGGGTAATGCACACCGCTAGGCTAGCAACAGCTCAAGGGGTCTCCTACATGGAATAAAATCCGAAAAATTCCTGATGGTCCCATAAGTCATCTAAGTGCCCGAACACCTAACGTAAAAATTATTAAAAATCTATTTCTCCTATTTAGACCTAATTACTACAATTTAATTAATAAATAATAAATAAAAGGTGTATACGATTTTCTAGGAAGGGAGTTTTATATTCTACCCAACTTATAAAAATTTTGTTCTCGAAATTAAAATTAAGCCATGATAGAATGCAATGATGGTATAAGATTTGCATTGTTTAAAATACAAGGCTAGGTTTAAAGGGGTGGGCGATGTTGCACGTTAGACATCCCGAAAAAAAAAATTATGGAAAAATCCATATGAGCGAAAAATAGGTTTCTTCATGTGTCATGTCCAATGGTGTGGACACATAAATGCTCTTTTGCATAAAAGCGTCCAACAATTGGAAAATTGCACAAAGATGAGAATTGGATGATGGGCATGTCTAGGATAAGGGTGTAAAATTTGTAGGAGGGCAGTGACTAGGAAAGTGCTCCAATTATCGAAGCAATGGTAAGGCGAGCCAAGGGATACCATGTTGTAAAACTAAATGAAAATGTCATGTTCTATTTCTAAGTGGATTCGTGCTAGCCTCAGTCTCACTACCTAAGCCGAGTAGGTCAAATTTTGGGTGAGGAGTTCACAATTCAGCCAACATAAGACAATGTCGTCCTCAAAATTGAAATAAGACAGAATCGGTTAATCCTTTATGTACCATAAGGCAAGTCAGTCGCAATCTTCTTGCGATAACTAAAATCCTAATCATATTCATTGCAGTCACTTCTAGGTTAAGCTGACCACTGCTCCAATCCAAATTTAACCTATGGTTATCTCTTCTCCCCTTGTTTCAAATTATCCATATCCACATAACATCTCCAAGATTTACATACGCATATAACTTTTACCTCACGATCTCTAACTATCATAATCTCCTTTAGAAGTGGTTTGAGTCCAATATATTCCCATTTTCACTTATAAAATTTTGTATGCCTCAACTCTTTAAATTCCATTCACATCCTCATTATTTCAAATAGGTCGTCCAACCCAAAATTTTAATTCTTAATTCAAATCACCAAATTGGAAAAAAATAATTTAAATGCAGTCCACCAATATTCAAGTCTGAAATTCTATATTTATCCTCTAAATTCAAATTGGTGATTCTACCTTCATTGTTCAAAAATTTAACTTATGCACTTAAGGTATAAATATTGGGTCCTCAATATCAATTCATTGATCCTCAGCATCTTAGTCATCCTTCTAAATTTCTCAAAATTACTATGGCTTGAACCTCTCCAAATCTAGTCTTACTCGATCATAGTCTAAAAGAAATTCCTCTCAAGTTGACAATGCACTACTACCCAACTTAAAATTTACCCCTCTATCATATAAGGCTATATACCTTAAGAAAATATTCCTTAATTTAATTACTTATGTCATTCAATCCTCGAATTTCAATGTCGACCATATCACATATGATATGTCCTTAATTACGAAGGATGATCCTCAAGTATCTAATCGGCCTATGGGGTATATCTAGTACTCTCTGTGTATCAATTCATACCAAGCACGAGGTTTTGTCCTTCCGAAATAAGGGAAGACGGAGATCAATAATAAAGAGTTCAAGGGAGGTAATAGAATAGGAGTATCGGGATCAAGGTGTTTAAAGAATTCAAATGAGAATCGTCAAGCAGTTGTGGATTGAAATCCTATTCTGGTAATCCTTTGTTCGCATGCTCGTATTAGTACAGTTATGTAACCGACACGATATGTCAGACATGTCCAGGGCAAGTATATTCGTCTACTAATCACTACATATCTCAATCCACGTAAAGTAGCGTTACGAAGGGCGAATCAAGCGCACTAAGGTTGGCCAGACCTTAACACACTGATTCTGAAATATATTAGTGTGTCGACCCACTAATACATATGTCATGAACAAGCTTGATGAGGAATAAGCTTGCAAAAACTAGGCTATAAAATAGTAGCATAAGTCAAGGTGGTACAGCAATATAAGTACGGTAGATGATGATGAAAGGAGGTACAAATTAATTTAGGTTTACAAAAAAAACAAAACAGAATAAGCAATAATAACAAAGATTCTACAATCTCTACGGTTATCATACAACCTCCTTGTCTAAGTCGCTAGTCAACCAAATAGGGCATGGGCCTCTAAATTCCACCGTCTGAATAAACACTGTCGTCTAATGCTAGCATAAAATTAATGTCATTTAGTTACACTACCTCGATGGGTCAAGTGGACTATGTGATACTAGGTTGTGAGGCATACTACCCAACTTATAATAATTAAACTAATACTGTGACAGTCTTAAGAGGGTCCTACAAAATAATCTTGCACATGTAAATAAAACAGAAACTCTTTATTAGGGTATATGAGGAAAAATCTTGGTATTGATTAGGATATCCTTTTTATGTAGGTAATAGTCATCCTAAGTCTTAGTCATAGCACTTACAAGCAGGTGTCAATGGTAAGGATAGAAGAGTTACTGGCCGTTAAAGGGGAGGGGTCTAACGTGTATCGAGGTGAGGGTACAAATTACGTGGTCTACAACTAGGGGTAATCATCACAATCTAATTGAACAATTTAACTATCAGGTTCTAACTACAAGGCACACAATTCAAAATTCAAAATTCAAGATTACAACTATCACTTTGGCAAACCATATATCCTATCGTAGAATACAATTGCTTGGTCTAAAATCAGAAGCGTCAGATTGGCATGAATTGAAAGATGGAGAAAAGAAGATCATAATTTAGTCGTCGCGCGAGTGGTGAGCGCTAGGGTTTCAGAGAAACAAGATATGAAATTTAAAATAGGGCCTATAGATAGCATCATTGTTTCTAAAGGGAAGTGGTACGCTAGCTACTATGTTTGAGGTATGATTAGGGAAATATTCTATGCATTGCTCTTGGCTTTCTAGGGTACTTGTCTACTAATAATAAGACAATGACATAAGTTTTATAGTTCTCTAATACTATCCAGTTATGAAGGTTAGGTTCAGTCCTAATGTTCAATATTGGTTCTCCATTGGTTCCTCAATACTAGGGTCAAACATTATGGTAAAACTTCTAACTATCTCTAGTAGTGTCTATACTACTCAAGTCTTCTTAATACATCAAGGGGTAATGGTATACCAATCTAAAGATGAGGAGTTCTAGGGTTCACTAGATATTATAAACTTAGTGGTGTGTCTATATCCTCGTTGTATTCTTAATAGGTGTGCTACCATAATTATCATCCTAATAATAGGGGTTCCTATATTCTAGCAGAAGGCTATACTCAAAGAACTATTAGGGAAGTACATGAATCAAGCAGGATGCAATTATTCGAATAGAATAGAGAGGAGGAAGATGAATCATGGTCAATTGTGGATGAGATCCTATATTCTAGTCCTAGGTGCGGGCTTGTTCGGTACAGTAACGTAACCGAGACAATATGCTCTTGACCTGTATGGGCCACCACAAAAACATGTCACGCCCCAGTCCCAAAAATACGTAGGACTAGGACACGTAAGCATGCCAGCCGCATGGATATGGCAACTCCAATATATGGAAACCAAATCCATACGTACGCTGAATTATGAATATCAAATCCACAAGTGGTAAAAATGTAATACAAGTCACAGGGGAAAATCTAAATCTCATCCACCAAAATTATATAGAAATAAATAACCAGTATCTATGAAACTAGATCTCAATAAAAAGGATCTAAAGATAATAGTTGGATGGAAACAAATCCACTACCAACTCGAATGGAAAAGTAAATACAATATAAGTACAACTCACTCAAACAATATAAGTACCAGCTACCAATCAAGGCTCGAAGAGAAGACATCCACGGAGCGTCTATATCCTTCCAAATCTGTGCTCCTGCAAATACTCAAGAACAGGTACACCTGGCAGCGGACCAGGTCCTCAGAGGGACATAACAAGATACTTAAACACATGCCAATAAAGTACTAAAATAAATATCCAAAGGGTCGCCTAACCGTCTAAAGTGAATGCAGTTAAGAACAACTTTCTAACAAGTGGGCTATCTGGCCATAAATGGGATTGGCATAGTTCTCTTGGAGATTCAGGGGCCTACAAAGGCACGGCGTCTTTCGAACACCGGAGGTCCGCCATGATAATATATAGGGGTCATCATGACCGCGTATCTCCGGCGGAGCGTACGGGTTACACAAGGAAAGTGCAAAGGAGCCCAAATGCCTTACTTGTTGTTCTCCCCACCCAATGCTCTAAGCATGTCACATCCATGACACTATTTGGTCCATAGCCTATCCTTAGTACCCTAGCCCAATCCTGCAACCAAACAAGGACAAGGATGGGACCACCGTACTACAATAGGCTATGTCTATAGACCTCTAATAACTGCTAAGTCTTCTAGCATGCAAAGTTTCTAACAGCAGTTATTCCTAAGCACGTCCCACATGTACCGATGATCAGTCAATACGTGCGTCCGTGATCTATATGAGACTCACAACTCGTGTAAAAATATGTGTCACAGTCAAATGATCCTAATGATGCTACATGATAATGGGGTAGTCTCATAAACAGGTCAATGCAAATACATAAACAAAAACATATCGCGACGTCACCATCGCGAGCATTTTATATAACAATTAAAAATATATGAACTAAAGACAGAAAATAAAGATGCGTGCAACATATGGAATAAAAATAACAGTACAATGGCAAGGTATACTTGTCTGGCAAGAAATCTGTAAAGTGTACGCGCCCAAATATCAAGGACACTGAACCTGGAACTAAGGACTCCGAACAAACGTCTCCGGATGCTGAAATAAACATCATCAACGTTTCCGGAATGAGCAAAATAGCTAAAAAGCACATCCCTTTCGTCCAATTTGGACACAGGGGCAAAACGGTAATTTCGGGTAAAAGTGGGATCCATGTGTGGCCCACTTTGCACCGAAAAGCATGTCAAGGGTAACAGTCTCTAAATGGGACAAACTATAGGTCAAACAACTCTAGATGTCAATACGAAACCAACGGTATGTCCAAATATGGATTCCGATGGGCCGAATACTATTTTGTCCAAAAAGTCAACTGTGGGCCCGCCAATTGGCGATCTGGTCAACCGTCTCAGAAATACGTAAAAATTGGGTCACAGGACCAGCGCATTACCACGAGTCCAGTGGCGCAAGTTTCGTCGTAATCTGACAAGCGTGCACAAAATACGTGCGAGTTCCACAAAAGTTGCGACACGAAATGTGTCTGCAGATACGGCCTGATTTCGGCGCATACACGCGTCCGAATCAGTCTCCACGAAATTTCATGTGTCCGGTTACGCTGTATGCACCATGCGGTACACTTGGTACACGGCGGTCCCGTTTAGCGGGGCGCGCTCCATTTTCCAACTTTTGGAAAATCGGAAAAAGTGGGTGCGCGCAGTTTTGTGACGAATTAAACTATGTCCACAGCAACTATTAGCATAGGGTTATTTAACAGAAAATAAACTAGGTCAGGTATTCTACAGGTATCAAAAAGAATCACCGAATTCGGATCTCTGTGGTGGGAGATACGAACTCGGCAATACGGGTGGTCATTATGGAATTCTGCGATTCCAGAATTGGGTCTATCCGTCCACTTTGGACGCTATTTTTTACCTAAGGGCACACGTTTTCCGAGGTTGGCTATAAAACAAATATTGGAGAGGGTTAAGGGATGATCATACCTATGAAAACGGAACAGCGTTTGGTCGAGCGAGTTGACGGGAAATCGCGCCGGAGCGAAGGTGCCTCGAGTGGAAAACTGCAGTTTGCGAGGTCGGCGTTGACGGGATGGTTGGATGGCTTGGTGGGGCTTCTCTGGCTGCGGTGACGGCTCTAGATGGGAAGAGAAGGTCTGGAGATTCTAGATTAGGATTTTTGGGATGAGAAACTATATATATATATATATATATATTATATATATATTAAGAGAGAGGGGGAAGTGGACGGGTCCGCGGGTTGAAGCAAGGGCTGAAGGTAGCGGGTTCCCTGTTGCAAGTGGGCGGACTTGGGGAATTGGCTGAAGGGGAACTTTAGCAAAGCTAAAGTTGCTGATAGAATATGGGCAGACGTGGGTATTAACATTATTAATATTATTATATTATTATACTTAGTTAGTTATTAATTAATAACTCTTTTCCTTTCTTCTCTTTATAAAATATATACATACATATATATATATATATATTTGTATATACATATATATATATATATATACTCATAAAAATTTATATATAAGGGTAATGCACACCGTTAGGCTAGCAACAGCTCAAGGGGTCTCCTACATGGAATAAAATCTGAAAAATTCCTGATGGTCCCATAAGTCATCTAAGTGCCCGAACACCTAACGTAAAAATTATTAAAAATCTATTTTTTCTATTTAGACCTAATTACTATAATTTAATTAATAAATAAAAGGTGCATACGATTTTCTAGGAAGGGGGTTTTACAAAATGATTCATCGAAGGGCCTAAGCCACTCACCGAATGAATCGAACGAGAGGATGGGGAATCCTTAAGCAACGTTCACTCGTTGGTTATGCTTCCTGAAAATGCCACAATACTTGGTTAGCATACTTCAATCTCTTGTCCTTACGATTCGAAAAGAACGCGCAAGCGAGAAAGCGAAATCATGAAAACCAAGTCATCGAAAGCAACTCAAAACCCAAAGCAACACAAAACCAAGAAGCAAAGCAATCAACAAAACTCTTGGACTTATTTCAATAGAAGCTGCTCGATTAATTTGAAGGGTTCATTGCACTCCGTCCGTGTTGATCTGGCGGTAAGGTTTCCCTGAGACTCGATTCTCAACCGAGTCGAAGCAGCGAAGTGTTTCTTAAGTAACCGTTTGGAGCGGGGCATTACATACTACCCCACTGAGAAAAAGTTTCGTCCTCGAAACTTAGGAGATCAAGGGGACAAGGATCAAGCATCAAGAGTTTCAAAGGAAACAGACTCACCAACATCGTGCCCACTCTCATCACGCTCAATATTCAACTGATAAACTCTAGGCCTCCTTATCTAATCAGTTGGTTCCTGAGCGGGACCCGGAGTGGTCTGAGTCTTAATCCGAGCAGTCTTGTTATTCCCATTCTGGTATGGCGGCAGAACCCTCTGGTTTTGGCAGTTCACTGCCAGATGTCCCTTTTCCCCACAGTTATAACACTCCTTATTTGCAGCACGACAAACATTCATGGTATGGCCTGGTTTGTGATAGTAATTGCAAGTAGGACCTGGGCGCCGCTCACCACCGCTGTTTTCTTTTCTCCGTCATGGTATCTTTTAGCAAAAGGGTTTCGAGGAGCGGGTGCCTTCTCCACAGCACTTTGTGGCATAAACTGCTCATTCTGCACCGCTGTCTCAAATGCTTGAATGTACGATTTGTACTTCCGGTTCATAACATCTTTCCTCAGATTATCGTTTAAGCCTTTTATGAACCGATGTATGTGGGCTCCCTCGTCAGGAATCATCGAGCTAGCAAACTTAGCAAGTTTGGAAAATTCCGACTCATACTCTTCAACGGACATATCCCCTTGCTTAAGTTCGGTAAACTCATCTTCCTTCTTCTGCCTGATAGCTGGCGGAAGATAGTGTGCAAGGAATGCTTCCTTGAACATTCTCCAAGTGATCCTGCCATCCTGATGCTTGGTGGCTAGATCTGCTTTCTTGACTTCCCACCAGTCGTGTGCACGTAACCGCAGCTGCATATCTGCGCACGCCACCCTCTTGTTCGCAGGTATTGAGGCAAAGCTAAACAAGCTTTCCATCTTTGCGATCCAGTCCATCACCTTATCCGGCGTGGTCCTGCCCTCAAACTCCGGAGGGTTCAACTTTAGGAACTCAGCGCCTTTAAAGGTAGACTTCCCGGCCGCACGATGAGGCTCGTTAGCTTCTGCTACTACTGCTCCATGAGGCATGGTTGGGGCAGTCACTGGTGTTGCAGCGGTTCCCGACGTACCACTTTGTGCTACAAGTGATGTCACCATCTGAGCCAGGGACTCAATCTGCTGCTGCTGTGCCAAGGCTCTAGCATCTGCTCGTTGCTGCTGAGCCTCAACTCGTTCTTGTTGAGCAGCGTAACGATCATTCTGATTCTGAAATATTACAATCAGCCTATCGATTTGATCATCGCTCACGCTCGTTGCGCGCGATGTCTCAGGGTTACCAGCACCTGTTTTTGTCATCTTTGCTGCAAAAGAGAGTAGCTTTCGTTAGTCTCATAACGTATTATGGACTCATTGTATGGGACGTTGGGTTTTCATACTCTTAGGGACCTTTCATACTCTCGATTTACTTCTTATAGATTTGAAATCTATTTTCAAAATTCGGGACTTTTGAAATCGCTTGAAACTCATATCATTTTCGAAAACGATGTTTGAAGAGGCCAAGGACGTAAAGCCATGCTCTGATACCACCTGTCGTGCCCCGATCCCGTAGGGGCCGAATCGTCCTCGCTTGGTCCCTACGGAACCGCTCGTCCTCGTTTGGGCGCGATGCCGTACAAGCCTAAGTTACGCTTGCACCAGGCAATGTACCTGCACAAGACACAAGAGAGACGAAAATATACATATATAGCCACAGAGTAAATGCAGAGAACCAAAGTTGAACACACTTGATAGTACACAAAATACTTTCTTTTATTGAATACTTGAAGATAAGGATTACAAGTACTTGCTTGGCTGAGTTACAAAATATGCCTTAGAAGGCTTACAACTCTTTTCATATTCCCAAAATCTAGCCACAACGCCCATTACATTATGTCCTTGTAGTAGGACCAAAATAGTAAAACATCTAGCAGAAGAAGAAGTAGCCCACTGGAGAGGTAAGCAGCGGAGGAAGCAGCACGAACACAGTCCTAAGGAAGGGTGCGCACACGCTGATTCAGATTCAGAAGGCTTGCCAAACTCTTGCTTCCAGCACCTGAATATATGCCCACAAACGTGGGTCAGTACTACCACATGTACTGGTGAGCGACCGAGGTCGAACTCACCTAAGAAATCCACACTAAGTAAGCATATGAAGCTAGCATTATTAGGTGATCTTTCTGGTTGTCTAGTTTCTTTTTAATAATTTGCAAGGAACATAGACGATTTATAGCATATGCATATGATAATTCTTACCCACAGCCGAGCGGTTATCCCTGCAGCAGACACACAAGTTAGCCACAATTTGTATATGAATAACTTATGAATCAAAAATAGGCATCAATTTGTTAGGTATGCAAGAAGGTAAACCTAGCATGCGCCCTAACTATATGATGGTCCCCTCCACGGGATTAGTAGTTGGGACGTACAAGCCCATCTCACTAATGGACGAGTCTCGGTCTACCCAAGGACGTACAAGCCTCAGGTATCTAGATCTCTTTCCGGCCGAACGATCCCCAGTGCCCCAGGGACCGCTCGAGAGATAATCCTTGTGCACAAGTTGTCCTGATCAAATGCATGAATGCAAGCTCTATCAGAAAAATATGCTATCATGCAACCGATGAACAATGCACAACAAGTCTATCTCTTTTTCTCATTTTCCAGATCAAGTCCAGATGTTCCCAGCCATAATACTCAGCACACAGCATACAAGGGACAATAAGCATTCCATAAGCAACTAGTAAGGTAGCAGTTCTATACTTGAAGCATGCAATACTTTTCTTTCTCTTTAGTTTATCTTTTTAGTGAGGCAACATATTTCCAGTGAACTAGAGATTCTTTATTAGGCATGCAGATTAAAGGATTCATCGAAGGGCCTAAGCCACTCACCGAATGAATCGAACGAGAGGATGGGGAATCCTTAAGCGACGTTCATTCATTGGTTATGCGTCCTGAAAATGCAATAATACTTGGTTAGCATACTTCAATCTCTTGTCCTTACGATTCGAAAAGAACGCGCAAGCGAGAAAGCGAAATCATGAAAACCAAGTCATCGAAAGCAACTCAAAACCCAAAGCAACACAAAACCAAGAAGCAAAGCAATTAATAAAACTCTTGGACTTATTTCAATAGAAGCCGCTCGATTAATTCGAAGGGTCCATTGTACTCCGTCCGTGTTGATCTGGCGGTAAGGTTTCCCCGAGACTCGATTCTCAACCGAGTCGAAGCAGCGAAGTGTTTCTTAAGTAACCGTTTGGAGCGGGGCATTACAATGAGGACAACATGTGCAAACATTTTTCGAACCTATTCGTTGACCAAGGTATGAATTACTTTGTTAATTTATATCTTATACCATCCTTGATATTCTACCATGGCTTAGTTTTAATTTCGAGGACGAAATTTTTATAAGTTGGGTAGAATATAAAATTCCTAATCCTAAAAAATCGTATTTACCTTTTTAATTAATTATTAATTAAATTATAGTAATTATGAGCTAAAAAGAGGAAATAGAATTTATTTAATTTTTATTTTAGGTGTTCGTGCATTTAGAAGATTTATAGAGCCATTATAAAAAAATTCCTAATTTATTTAATGTAGGAGACCCTTTGGACAGTTGCTAGCTTAATGGTATGCAATATTATAAATTTTAGAATTTATATATATATATATATATATATATATATATATATATATATATATATATATATATATAAAATAGAAATAGAAAAAAAGAGGGAAAAAAGAAATGAAAAAGGATTGGAAAAGAAAAAGAAAAAAGAAAAGAAAAACAAATAAAAAAAAAACCTAAATGGATCTACCCTAAACCCTACCCGTTAACCCTCTATCCTAACCTGCAATCCCAATTCCTAATCTACCCGGCCGCAATCATATAGCAGCAGCAGCCGCATACGCGACCCGCAACCCCCTGCGTTTCCTCTACTCCTATATAACATCGCCTACCAAAACCCTAACCCTAGATCAGTTCTCTATTCCCTTCCATCCTCGACGAGACCGCCGCCTTCAGCCTTCGATCCGTCGCCAGAGCAACCCGCACACCGCCGAAAAACCGCCCGTACGGCGTGATGCGCACAACCGCAACTGCAGTTTGGACAGCAAAGTACATGTGTTCACGTACTATTTTCTGTGCCCTCGCTCTACCAAACTCGACCCCGCCTTCACCAGTACATTCACCACTTAATCCCCTTCAATATATGTATGATAGTTGACCTTGAGCAGGGCGTAACCCTAGGCAAAAACAGCGCCCAAGTTGCCGAAAAAGATAACTTTTGGGTATCGCAGAAAATTGCGGTAACTACCTATGTTCGCGGATTCGTATCTCCCACCACAAAGATCCGAATTTAATTTTTCTTTTTAGTATGCGGAGACCACTTGACCTAGTTTAATTTTTGTTATTATATTAATTTATTAACTGCTGTGTGTAGAATTAAACCAGTTAGAAAACCCCAAAAACTTACTTTTTCATATTTCCAAAAATTACGATACCGAGTGCGCCCCGTCAAACGGGACCGCCCCGTCGTGTACCAAGTATACCAAAAGGTGTGCACAATGTACCCGGACGTGTGATATTTTACGAAAACTGATTTGGACCTGTGTGCGCGTCGAAATCATCCCGTATCCGCAGGAAATCTCCCGTGTCACAACTTTTGTAAAAGCCCTGCGCATTTAGTGCACGCTCGTCAGAATACGACAAAACTTGCGTGACTAGGCTCATGGTATCGCGCTGGTCTTGTGACCTAATTTTTACACAATTTTGAGATAGTTGACCAAGTCACCAATTGGCGGGCCCTACGGTTGACTTTTTGGGCAAAATTGTGTTCGGCTTATCGGAATCCACATTTGGATATACCGTTGAGTTTGTACTGACTTTTAGAGTTTGTTTGACTTGTAATTTGTTTATTTTAGAGACTGTTACCCTTGGCACACTTTTCGGGTGTAAAGTGGGCCATATGTGGACCCCACTTTGACCCAAAATTACTGTTTTGCCTCTGTGTCCAAATTGGACGAAAGGATAGTGATTTCTAGCTATCTCGCTGATTTTAAAACGTCGGTGATGTCTATTTTAGCATCCGGAGACGTTTGTTCGGAGGCCTTAGTTCCAGATCCTGTGTCCTTGACATTCGGACGCTTATATTATACAGATTCTTGCCAGGCAAGTATATCTTGCCATTGTACTGTATTTATATTCTATATGATGCATGCATATTTATTTCTGTTTATTTTAGTTCATATATTTTAACTGTTATATAAATTGCGTGTCCAAGAAAACTTGGGTGCAACGACGGTGTCGTCGTATTCTATTTTTATTTATGTACATGCATTGGACCTACTTTATAAGACCACCCCATTTTTATGAGGTATTTTATATTTCATTGGCCATGACACTATTCTTACATGAGTGTGAGTCACATATAGGATACGGACTTGCGTACTCGGCTGGCCACTAGTACGTATAGGTCGTGGACGGATAGGAATAACTGCCAATAGAAACTTTGCATGCTAGTAGACCTGGCAGTTATTAGAGGTATTATCGTGTCATGGATGTGACATGCTTAGAGCATGGGGTGGGAAGAACAACAAGTAAGGTATTTGGGCTCCTTTATACGTTTTCTTCTGTATGTCCGGATTCTCCGTCGGAGAAACGGGTGGTGATGACCACTATATATTATATATTATCAGGCGGCCTCTGGCGTTCAAAAGACGACATGCTTTGTAGGCTCCTGGATCTCCAAGAGAACCATGTCAATCCTATTTTTAGCCAGATAGCCCACTTGGTGGAAAGTTGTTCTCAAACTGCATTCACTTAGACGATTATGTGACCCCATTGGATGTTTATATTTTAGTACTTTATTAGCATGTTATTATGTATCTTGTTACGTCCCTCTGAGGACCTGGTCCCTTTCCAGATATAGACGAGCAGGAGTATCCGCAGGAGTACGGACCTGGACCTGACGCTACTTATCAGACTGAGGAGGTCTTACCCTCGAAGTATCTGTGATTCATTCAGCTATTAGAGATTTTGTAGCTATTCTTTTAGAGATATTTATTCTTATATTAGAGTTGATTCTCTTCTCTTTTTAGTAGTTTTGGTATAGTCGATTGCAGTAGATTTGTTTCCATCCGACTATCATACTTTGAGATTTTTTATTTGATACTCATCTTTGATATTCAGTTATTATCCAGCTATTTATTCCTATCTATTATTTGTGCTGTGGATGAGATATAGATTGCGTGTGACTTGTTGAGATAGTATATTACCACAGGTGGATTGAATATTCATGTACAACGTACGTGTGTATATGGTTTCCTTATATTGGAGTTCGTATATATACGGCTGGCGTGTTACGTATTTCTAGTCCTATATATTTTGGGACTGGGGCGTGACACCTAGAGAGGGATATTTTTATCTTTTCCTATTTAGTATTATTGTTAATAATTATATTTCATATTAATTATATTGATTATATTTTTATGTCACAATATTTGGTATTGTTACATATATTTATATATTTAATATAGTTGATGGTTTGTTGTTAGCCATTAGTTAGACTAGTTGTTAGTAAACCTAAATAAACCCAACTAGACTTGTTATGACTCACTTAGTGCAAACAATTAGTTATTCATGGTTGACCAATTTTAGTTAGAGAAGAATGATCAGTAAACCCTTCCTTTAGTTAGTAGAAGCTTCTTAAATTAAACCATTTTTAATATTAAACCTTCATGACTAATGAAGAAGGACAATTTGGATATAGCATATGACCCTAACCTAACTTTAACCCTATGAAGAGGTGGTCGGTCCCCTTAGTTATATATATTAGCTTCATTATTTTATTAGGAGACTCCATGACGATGGTGCACTCCCAATCGCCGCATCGGATCTGGGTCCGTTCCAGCCTCCAGCAGCGGACAAGTCCAAGCAAAAAGAAACTCGCTTTGACAAACCGCCGCACAAAGATACCGCTCAGGGGCTGGAGAAGCCCTACAACTTTGATATCTTGGCATAATTGGCCAATGCCGTAGTGAAGTTGACACTATTCGAGCTTCTCTGACTCTTCAAAGACACTCGGGTTGCTTTGAGTGAGGCATTGCAGAATGCAGACACCTACCTGACGTAAGTCAAGCCGCCAGTTGAGAATCCTGTTGTATGCTCTCACTGCAATAATGTGATGGAGGTGATACCCAATATCACATTCTCGCAACAAGATATATTGCTGAAGAACAATCAACACGATCTTTCTTTGTATTACACATGGTACATCGGTGCCATCAAGGTAGACCAGATGCATATCGACCCAAGTTCGTCAATCAGCATCATCCCGCGGAGTCTGCTTCAGACCTTGGGCATCCCGATGCATCGCTTGGCAGCAACCAATACTTCCATCAGTGGCTTCAACGTAGGAAGGAGCTACCCTCTGGGTAATATTTTCTTGAAGTGTCATATCAGAGGCTTAAAAATAGAGGTCACCTGCTATGTCATAGACATAGACGTATCCTACAACGTCCTGTGGGATATCCTTGGATACATCAATACATGATCGTAATGTCAACCTTGTACCAGTGTTTGAAGTACGTGGACGATCAGGACATCGTAAAGACAGAATTTATCGACGTGGATCCATTCAAAGGGGGGTCGAGGCCTATTACTCTGACTCGGTCATCTACAATCAAGTCCACCAAGATAAATGTGGCAATGAGGCCGACAATGAGGCAGAGACTGGGACAATATCGGACGAGCTCTTAAAAGTCTATCTCAGAAAGTGCTCCCGACACAGCCCCTCCCTTTATGGTGAAACTGCATAGGAAAGCACCCGAACCTTTGGTCATTTGCCTTCATGGACTGAGTCGACTGCTGAAGAAAGATCCGACATCTACTACAACTTTCGAACCTCTAGTAGTAAATCTGCGCAGGAGACCTCCAAAGCCATCGCTCGCATTAGGGTAGATCTCGGAAAGGACAAACTGGAGGAGTACGTAGTCACTCATGCTAACGTCCCTTCTCTTGACGATATAATTTTTGAGGATATGATACCTTATTTTATGAATAAAGAGCTATCTTTGAACACTCGAATGTTGCACATCTCAACACATTATATTCCATGGAGCATGGTCTAGGCTGGCACCTGCATACACATGTGACTACTACCTATGCAGTAAAGCAAATTCTCCAAGTCAAAACTCATACTTCATAGTTCCAGTAAGGAAGAGGGAAGACAAACTCATTAACTTTGACAGAGTAAAAAGTCCCCAATCCTCCGTCCTAGAGGAACAGGAGCCAGAACTCGATATCGGCAAAATACCACTTCACCGGTACAGTTCTTAAACCAAGCACCTCGTCCAAAAGATGGGATACGATCTGAAAGCCGTGTAAACCTCCTCACCCAAAATTAGGCCTACTTGGCTTAGATAGTAAAATTAGGGCTAGTTTGAACCCAATTAGAGTTAGAACACGGTATTTTATTTAATTATGCAATATTTATGTCACATAGTATACCTTACTATTGCTTCGATAATGGAGCACTACACTAGCCACTGTCTACCTACAAATTTCACACACTTGCCCTAGACATGACCGCCTTCTATTCTGACCTTTGTGTAACTTATAATTATGCTTTCATGTGCTATATTTTAGTCACACAATATTCGTCGCAGACGTTATTAATTAATTCTAAATAAAATCAACTTTGTACCCTTGTGCGTTCCAATAAAAATTGGAGACACAATCTTGACCGGTTTGTGCAACCCAAAATTATGATAATATTTTACACCAAATTCTCTACGTCTATGACACTTATGTCCTACCTAATTTTATCCCCATGTACTTCTATTTAATTCCAGAATACCATGCGCGATAATTTAATTAATTAAAATCCAATTTTTATCTATGTGCAATTTTCTAATTGTTGGGCACTTTTATGCAAAAGTGCGTTGAGGTGTCAACACCGTCGAACACAATACATGCAGAACCCTATTTTCCTTTCATAAAAATTTTCTCATAATTTTTCGGAATGTGCAACGCGCACATCGTCCCGTCATTTAAACCTAGCCCTTGTAATTAAACAATATAATTTATAGCCCCAACATCCTCATATGAGGCCAAGGCCCACTCCAAGGAATGTTGACCAAGCCCAAACCCTAGGTCAAACATCAAACCCTAGGTTCACATGTATATAAATACAAACTTTTCTCTTTTTTTATTATTTGTAAAACCCAAAAACACATATACACCAGCCGACCCTTCTCCCCTTCTCAACTTCCTATTCATCTTCCTCCCTCCTTTCCTGTGCCCGACCCCCCTCTGCCAACCGTCGGCCAAAGATGCCCAACCATCGGACCCGACCTCCTCTCCACCATGTCCTCCTTTCTCTCCCGCCACTACACCCCTCCTCGACGACTGAACCCCCCGCCAGCAGTAATCCTCCTCACCTGAACACGGCCCCTCCGCCGCGGCCAGCCACCAGCCCACGACGACTTCCTCACCGCAGCAGCCTCCACTATTGGCTCCCCCTCGACCTCCTTCCTTCCTGCTCAATCATAACCGCCTGAGCATGACCGGAGCAGCATCAGGCCACCCAGACCAACACCACCACACCACCAGTACTTTACCCCCACCATCTCCCTGTCTTCCTCTTCCACCCTGGCCGGACATCCCCCTGGCCGGAGTTCAGTCACCACCCCACCATCGTCATTATCTCCTTCTCCTCGAGTCACCATCACCATTGAACACCACCACATTGCCAGCAGCCACCTCCTCTCCGACTCCTCCCATCACCGGAGTACACCACCACCACCATTGCCATCTTTCTGATATCTTCCTCGTCGACTCCAGCTCCTCCCTGTCGTTGACCCCTTCCTCTCTGCTCAACCTCCATGGCCGAACCTCCCTGGCTGAACCTCCCCTTCCCCTGGCCGGACTCTGGTCAGCCGTCAGCAGCCAGCACCAGTATCATCATAATCAACACTCATCATCATCATCATCACATAATCATCCTCACCACCACCTTAACCTAAATCCACACATTCACCATTGACCCCATCACCGTCCTCGTCATCATCATCATCTCATTATCGATATCATCATCATCTCCTCATCATCATCATCTCATCATCAACGCAATCACCATCATCTACATCATTGTAAACCCCCTGAATTTTCAAAATTTTAAAAACTGGATTTTTCACAAATTTTTGAAATTTTCTGGGAATTTTTTGTAATTTAAAAACAGGGTTTTCATTTTTAAATGATTTTTAATTGATAATAAATGATATTAAAATATTATGAAAATAATATTTTTTGGTGTAAAATGAAAAACTGGACTTAGGGCAATTTTTCTGGAATTTATCGGACCCCAGACCTATTTTTAAAAGCCTAAAAACTAATTTTCAAATTTAATTAATTACTGTTTATTAATTACTATTATTATTTTTATTTTTATTTTTATTTTATTTTTGGTTTAGGGGCCCGGCCCGGCCCAGTGGGCCGAGCCCGTTAGCGGCTGACCCAGCCCAACCTAACACCCCTAGCGGGTCGGGCGGGTCTGCTCACCCGGAGCCCGCCGCCCGACCCGACCCGCTCCTTCACCCCTCTCCCCTGTCACCCACTCTCCCCGTGAACTCCGTCGCCGCCGCGATTTCCGGCGACCACGTCGCCTCCCCTCCGCGCCTCACCACCAAGTCGCCTCCCCCTCCGGATCCCTCGGCCACGACGCCCCGGCCATCCCTCCCGCAGCCCCTATATATAGCCCCTCCTCCGCCTCTTTTCCCCCTAACCCGAACCCACCGTGCCCTAACTCCGGCCACCCCTCACCGGAGCGCCGACCTCGCTCCAGCGCCGACCCCCGACCCTTCTTCTTCCTCCTCCTCCTCCAGAGATAAACCCCCGTCCTCAGGCCGAGCAACCCCCTTCCCAGGCGGAGCCGACCCCGACCCCGGCTGTTCAGCCCTCCGGCCGGCCTCCCCTGGCGCATCTCCGCCTCCCCGAGAGCCGCCCAGCCCCTCGTCGACCCTCCGCCGACCTCGGCCAGCTGCCAGACACGGTCCCAGCAGGACACGGGCAGTGGACACGGCCCTTCGTGTCGGACACAGTGTCAGATTGACACGAGGACACAAGGTAAACCCTAGTTTTCCTACTCTGTTCTAGTACCCGTAATTTCCTCCTCGTAGCTCGGAATTCGATTTCGTAAATTTCTACGCGAAGCCTGTATGACCCTCTCGGTGCCCGGACAAACCGCTCGGGGCATCGCGTCTTGTGGTGATCGCACACCGCGATCCAAAAACAGGAAAAACCAGACCCTGTTTCACCCCGGAACCGAGTACGCCCCGCCAAACGGGACGACTTGGTCGCGCGCGGTCTTCACAGATACATGCGCCTCGTCGATACGGACGTGTGGGATTTTGCGAAAGCTGATTCGGGTGTGCGTGCACCCCGGGATCAACGCGTATCCGCGGACATCGCCCCGTATCCGACCTTTCTGCAATTCGACCTAACTTTGTGTACACACGTCGGATCGAGACGAAACTTGAGCCATCGGACTCGTAGCAATACGCTGGTCCTGTGACCCAAGTTTGGTTCGATTCTGAGAACGTTGTCGAAATCGCGTGTCGTGGGCCCCACAGGCCCCGCTCGACGGGCGATTTTGTGTTCGGCTCATCGGAATCCAATTCTGGAAGTTCCATTGGGTTCGTATCATCGTTCCTGACTTGTTGACACTAAGTTTGGTAAATTTGGAGACCTTTGACCCTGACGCATTTTTCGGTGCAAAGCGGGCCCACATGTGGACCCCGTTTTGATCCGAAACTGCCGTTTTTGCCCTTGTCTCCAAATTGGACCCAAGGACAGGAATTTCTAGATGATTGATATTTTCTGGATCTGATGGTGATGTTTGTTTCAGCAACCGGAGTACCGCCTGCAATTCCCGCCGAAGTCAGAACTGCAAACATAGCCGAAACCACAGGCAAGTGTACCTTGCCAAAACTTGCAGCTTGCTAGTTATTTTCTGGACTTGTTTATACATCAGTGGGCAAGTAAAGCTTGCCAATTCTCAGACAATCCTGGTTATAGTATTTTACTTGATTTCTGGTAGATTCTTATGCAACATGTTTAACTGCTTAACCCAGGACACCTGACACTCTTCATGTGACGGAATTGCCTGAGATATACCTGGTGATCCCGTATAGGTTACATTTTTATGTCATTTCTAGTTTATATGCTTAGACTCTAGTCTGACTCATTTTATTAGTTCAATCTTGCGTGACTTGTACCTGATATTTTCCGGAACTGTGACGTGAGATTTCATGGGGGTGGGGAGAGTATTATCATATCAAGGCTGAATATAATATAATATAAATACTTATATCTGGCGGTGCCTTAGACTCTGATTCAGAGCTTTGGTTTCTTACTGGCTCCTCGAGAAAATACTGCTATGGTTTCTACGACACTGATCCTGTAGTAGTCTCAGCCTGAGTATGACTAAAACTCTCACTTGCATATCACTTAGCTGGTTTACATATTTACCCTGCTGTTTCATTATTGCTGCACTGCATATGTTTTGGCTTGTATTTTCTGTACCTTGTTATGTCCCCTGAGGACCTGGAATGGACTATGTCCCCAGGTATAGCCGAGGAGAACTACCCCGAGGTGTACGGTACAGGAGCACTCCTTGGAGCAGAACCCGGAACCGAGGACGAGATAGGGGCCGAAGACTTCACCTGAGAACCGGCTTCAGCTACACAGTATTTCCTTTTCAGTATTTATTTCCAGTCTATGTTTCATTAAATGTAACAGAATAATTCTCGGATTTGTTTCCCGAGACACTTATTTGATATTGCTTATTTAATTCCATTGTATTATTTCTGGAGATTAATCTGTGTTTATTTGGTGGATGAGATTAGAAATACCTGAGACTTGTAACATATTACCGATAGACTACAGCTTAAGCATGCCCTGATGGATCCATTAAATTGGGTTGTCCATCGGTGCGTGCTGCTGGCCATTGCTCACGTGCTCAGTCCCTCGTCATTTTGGGACTGGGGCGTGACATGGGTTTTTTGGTGGCCCATACAGGTCTACGACTAAATTGTTCGGTTTTAATTTAGGGACCGAACAGGCCTGCAATAAGATAGGATAAGTTTTTAGGATCTCATCCACTTGCTTGAATCGTTTTTGATATCTGTATCGTATTCGAACTAACTTAAACTTGCATCTTGCCTTGTTTCCTGTGCGCCTCTTATCGGTTATTTTGGATGCAGGGAAATAGACCCACAAGCCAGCAACGAGGCTCACGCAGAAACACCACAAGCTGTTGTGGTTACCCACGAAGACGATGTAATACCAGTGGGTGAAGGCCAATCATTACAAGGCAGTCAAGCAAGCCAGCCTGCCTCAAGAATCCACCAAGATGACGTTCCACTCTCGACGCAGTTTGCTCCACCAATGCCTATCATCCCACAAGGGCAAGCTATGGACGTGCAACAGCTATTTCAAATGTACTACCCGATGATGCAAGCTTATCAGAAGGCACAACAAAGCCAAACGGAGGAGTTCATTTGCAGACTTAGCTCAGAGCTACGGAAGTTAATCAGCTCCGTTGCAACGGACGTTGTTACTGCAGCACGGGCCATGGAGTGCATCACCAGAATAGAGTCCAGCCAGAAGCGGCCGGATGCACCAGACCAAGCACAGCAGGAAAGAGCTGCAAAGCGACCCCAGAAGAACCCACCGAGAACAGCATCCAGAGCCTCATTCCTACTACTTGTTACTATTGTGGCAAGGTAGGCCATGTTGAGAAGAAGTGCAGACGCAAGTTGGGACTGTGCTTGATTTGCGGATCCAGTAACCATTTAGCCAGAAGTTGCAAGATGCACAGAGGAGAAGCATCAACGGTTAACCAACAAGTGGTGCCAGTACCGAGGCCAGCCTGTCCAGCTTTGGGAGTACCGCAAACGAAAGTGGAATGAGTCATATCACCAGCTCCAGGAGGGAACCAGCCGAGGCCACCTTTGATACCCCAGGCCGTACTCTTCCAGCAAGCTCAGCAGCAGCAGAGGAATCTACCTCAAGGACGAGAGCAGGCTTACGCGATAGCTGTGCAGGAAGCCGATGCTAGTAAGTGATTCGCAGTTATCCGTTTCTAGTGTTGTGTAGCTCGTGCCTCTTGGTTCGTGACCTCAGCCCCAACCTAGTAATTTGCAACTTGTTAATAATAACCTGGTTTTCATAAAAGTTATAGTTTTAACTAGATTTTCCTGGAAAGTGTAAACTTTTAATTTTAGGGAAACGGTACTTCCCTAAGTATCTTGTGATGTGCTTTCAAACGATGTTTGCGACCGCGTCATCTCTGTTGACCGGTTATTCTTTTATTGCGAGGACGCAATCCACTTAAGGGGGTAGATTATAAACCCCCTGAATTTTTAAAATTTTAAAAACTGGATTTTTCACAAATTTTTGGAATTTTCTGGGAATTTTCTGTAATTTAAAAACAGGGTTTTCATTTTTAAATGATTTTTAATTGATAATAAATGATATTAAAATATTATAAAAATAATATTTTTTGGGTGTAAAATGAAAAACTGGACTTAGGGCAATTTTTTTGGAATTTATCGGACCCCGGACCTATTTTTAAAAGCCTAAAAACTAATTTCCAAATTTAATTAATTACTGTTTATTAATTACTATTATTATTTTTATTTTTATTTTTATTTTATTTTTGGTTTAGGGGCCCGGCCCGGCCCAGTGGGCCGAGCCCGTTAGCGGCTGACCCAGCCCAACCTAACACCCCTAGCGGGTCGGGCGGGTCTGCTCACCCGGAGCCCGCCGCCCGACCCGACCCGCTCCTTCACCCCTCTCCCCTGTCACCCACTCTCCCCGTGAACTCCGCCGCCGCCGCGATTTCCGGCGACCACGTCGCCTCCCCTCCGCGCCTCACCACCAAGTCGCCTCCCCCTCCGGATCCCTCGGCCACGACGCCCCGGCCATCCCTCCCGCAGCCCCTATATATAGCCCCTCCTCCGCCTCTTTTCCCCCTAACCCGAACCCACCGTGCCCTAACTCCGGCCACCCCTCACCGGAGCGCCGACCTCGCTCCAGCGCCGACCCCCGACCCTTCTTCTTCCTCCTCCTCCTCCAGAGATAAACCCCCGTCCCCAGGCCGAGCAACCCCCTTCCCAGGCGGAGCCGACCCCGACCCCGGCTGTTCAGCCCTCCGGCCGGCCTCCCCTGGCGCATCTCCGCCTCCCCGAGAGCCGCCCAGCCCCTCGTCGACCCTCCGCCGACCTCGGCCAGCTGCCAGACACGGTCCCAGCAGGACACGGGCAGTGGACACGGCCCTTCGTGTCGGACACAGTGTCAGATTGACACGAGGACACAAGGTAAACCCTAGTTTTCCTACTCTGTTCTAGTACCCGTAATTTCCTCCTCGTAGCTCGGAATTCGATTCCGTAAATTTCTATGCGAAGCCTGTATGACCCTCTCGGTGCCCGGACAAACCGCTCGGGGCATCGCGTCCTGTGGTGATCGCACACCGCGATCCAAAAACAGGAAAAACCAGACCCTGTTTTACCCCGGAACCGAGTACGCTCCGCCAAACGGGACAACTTGGTCGCGCGCGGTCTTCACAGATACGTGCGCCTCGTCGATACGGACGTGTGGGATTTCGCGGAAGCTGATTCGGGTGTGCGTGCACCCCGGGATCAACGCGTATCCGCGGACATCGCCCCGTATCCGACCTTTCTATAATTCGACCTAACTTTGTGTACACACGTCAGATCGAGACGAAACTTGCGCCATCGGACTCGTAGCAATACGCTGGTCCTGTGACCCAAGTTTGGTTCGATTCTGAGAACGTTGTCGAAATCGCGTGTCGTGGGCCCCACAAGCCCCGCTCGACGGGCGATTTTGTGTTCGGCTCATCGGAATCCAATTCTGGAAGTTCCATTGGGTTCGTATCATCGTTCCTGACCTGTTGACACTAAGTTTGGTAAATTTGGAGACCTTTGACCCTGACGCATTTTTCGGTGCAAAGCGGGCCCACATGTGGACCCCGTTTTGATCCGAAACTGCCGTTTTTGCCCTTGTCTCCAAATTGGACCCAAGGACAGGCGTTTCTAGCTGATTGATATTTTCTGGATCTGATGGTGATGTTTGTTTCAGCAACCGGAGTACCGCCTGCAATTCCCGCCGAAGTCAGAACTGCAAACATAGCCGGAACCACAGGCAAGTGTACCTTGCCAAAACTTGCAGCTTGCTAGTTATTTTCTGGACTTTTTTATACATCAGTGGGCAAGTAAAGCTTGCCAATTCTCAGACAATCCTGGTTATAGTATTTTACTTGATTTCTGGTAGATTCTTATGCAACATGTTTAACTGCTTAACCCAGGACACCTGACACTCTTCATGTGACGGAATTGCCTGAGATATACCTGGTGATCCCGTATAGGTTACATTTTCATGTCATTTCCAGTTTATATGCTTAGACTCTAGCCTGACTCATTTTATTAGTTCAATCTTGCGTGACTTGTACCTGATATTTTCCGGAACTGTGACGTAAGATTTCATGGGGTGGGAAGAGTATTGTCATATCAAGGCTGAATATAATATAAATACTTATATCTGGCGGTGCCTTAGACTCTGATTCAGAGCTTTGGTTCCTTACTGGCTCCTCGAGAAAATACTGCTATGGTTTCTACGACACTGATCCTGTAGTAGTCTCAGCCTGAGTATGACTAAAACTCTCACTTGCATATCACTTAGCTGGTTTACATATTTACCCTGCTGTTTCATTATTGCTGCACTGCATATGTTTTGGCTTATATTTTCTGTACCTTGTTATGTCTCCTGAGGACCTGGAATGGACTATGTCCCCAGGTATAGCCGAGGAGAACTACCCCGAGGTGTACGGTACAGGAGCACTCATTGGAGCAGAACCCGGAACCGAGGACGAGATAGGGGCCGAAGACTTCACCTGAGCACCGGCTTCAGCTACACATTATTTTCTTTTCAGTATTTATTTCCAGTCTATGTTTCATTAAATGTAACAGAATAATTCTCGGATTTGTTTCCTGAGACACTTATTTGATATTGCTTATTTAATTCCATTGTATTATTTCTGGAGATTAATCTGTGTTTATTTGGTGGATGAGATTAGAAATACCTGAGACTTGTAACATATTACCGATAGACTACAGCTTAAGCATGCCCTGATGGATCCATTAAATTGGGTTGTCCATCGGTGCGTGCTGCTGGCCATTGCTCACGTGCTCAGTCCCTCGTCATTTTGGGACTGGGGCGTGACATCATTATCCCTATCATCATCATCATCCTCGTCATCATTATCATCTCATTATTGACATGATCATTATCTCCTCATCGTCATCATCATTATCGCATCATCAATATAACCACCATCATTGACCCAATTATCTCATCGTCATTATCCTATCATCGTCGTCATTATGGACCCATCACCCTTGCCGAATACAACCCGCAGCAGTCACCCCTGATTCCCATGCCTGTGCACGTTGACCCCGAAGATCTATTGGATTATTCTGTACGACTTCCAGAGCAGAATATTGGTGCTATATAGCTTCTTGCCAGGCAAGTATACCTTGTCTTATTATACTGTTTAAATTTTGTATTATTAGCTGCATGTTTATTATTTTAATTATGTGCGTCCAAGAGAGACTCGGATGCAGTCAACGAAGGCGTTGACGTTAGGACTTGTATCTGACTTAGTGTCTAGTAGACCCACCTAAAGTTACGGAGTTATCGGTATGACTCCCCAGGCCTTGACACGTATCATTACATATCACAGAGTGAGTTCATGTAGGAACGCATGCCTCATGACTGACTAACCATCAGTATGAGCAGTACGTATGACGGTAATTAGCTTAGTTATTTATTTCTATAGAGACTTGCATTATAGTATGAGATGTCCACATCGTGTTCGCGACTTGTACATTGACATTTGGGCGGGGAAGATAATTAGTAGGCGTATGGGACAGATATTTGATTGTCGTAGTTTCAGAGTAAAATGTGGGACCGTGAGCCTCAGTGTTGCCCGGTTATGGGATCAGTGTTACCCGATTATGGGAGTATATGCTTGTCCATATATCTTACAGAGGTTACTAGCTGCGCGCTATCATGATCGGTGATGTAGTCAGCATATACATCTGGCATCCAGTTTACAGCTAATGCCAGATACTTAGCCTCTGGCTCGATGCTATGCTTTATACTTTTTACCTACCCATACGTACCAAGGTTATCTTCAAATTGTATTTCACTTAGCTGGTTAATTCACCCTTGAGTTTTCACGGTATTTACTTTATGGCATGCTTCTATGTATCTTGTTATGTCCCTCTGAGGAACTGGTCCCTTTCCAGGTATAGATGTTCATGAGTATTCGTAGGAGCGTAGATCCGGACTTGCTACGTATATTTCATGAATGTCTCTCTTCGAGCCTTATTGCTTATTAATGGATGTAATTATATTATGTTTATCTTATATCATAGTTCGGCAGTGATTTGTTTCCACCTGACTGTCATCTTTAGATACTTCATATTGAGATCTAGTTATAGATATTGGTTATTCATTTATATTTGATTTCTGTGGATGAGATTAGATCATACCCTGTGACTTGTGATATTTTTACCACTTGTGAATTATTGTTCATTATACAGCGTACGTATGTGTTATGGTTTCCATATATTAGAGTTGTCATATACATGCGGCTGGCATGCTTACGTGTCCTAGTCATACGTATTTTGGGACTGGGACGTGACATATTTTTATTGGTGGCCTATGCAGGTCAAAAGCATATTGTCTCGGTTAAGGTACTGTACGAGCAAGCATGCACTTAGAAATAGAGTATAGGATCTCATCCACAATTGACTATGATTCACCTTTCTTCCAATCTGTTCTACTTGAATAGCTGCATCCTGCTTGATTCATGTGCTTCCCTAATAGTTTCTTGAATATAGCCTTCTCCTAGAATATAGAAGTCTCTGTTGTTAGATAATAAGTAAACCTCCTATTAAGAGTACAACTAGGATAATAACACATCATTGAGTTAGAATACTTAATGAACCCTAACACCCCTTACCTATAGGTTGATTTACCATTATCCCTTGATATGTTTATGAATGACTTGAGAGTAGTATAGATGCTACTAGGATTAGTTTGAAATTTGACCATAGTGTTTGACCCTAGTATTGAGGAACCACTAGAAATCCAAGGTCGAATATTAGGTCCAACCTTAACTTTTATGGTGTGAGAGTATTATAGAACTATACATTTAGATTCTTGTCTTAGTATTAGCAGACAGTACCCTAGGAGGCCAAGGGAATAAAATAGCATTTCCCTAGTTTTTTGCCTCGAATATAGAGATTAGCATACCCCCTTCCCCTTAGACAACCATGATATTATCTAGAGCATTTCTATTTAAATTCAAATCTTGTTCCTCTAAAAATTTAGCACTCGCTATTTGTATGACGACTGATTATGCTTTCCCTACTTTTTTTTTAACTCGTGCCGCCTAACCCTTCCATTCCTAATATTAGCCCACTTGTTCTATAAGCACTATAACTAAGACTTAAGATGAATATGACCTATATAATGCAATAAGATACCCTAATAAGTGCCAAGACCCTTCCTCGTAAACCTTAGCAGGAGTTTCTACTGTATCCTTAAGACAGTACAATATTAGTAAATTATTTAAAGTTGGGTAGTATGCCTCACCACATAGTATCACACAGTCCTCTTAACCCATTGATGAAGTATAACCGATTGACACCAACTATAGACTTGCATAAGAAGATAGTATTTATTCAGACAGTAGAACTTAGAGGTCCATACCCCTATTTGGTCGACTAGCGACTTAGACAAGGAGTTAGTATGACAACTGTAGAGATTGTAGCATCTTACCTTCTTGTGGACTTGAATCATTTTGTAACTTCTCTCATCATAATCTAGCATACTTATATTTTCTGGACTACCTCGACTTATGCTGCTACTATAGCCTAGTTTTACAAGCTTATTCTTTTATCGAGATTGATCATGATATATGTATTATTGGGGATGCCTACTAATATATAGTCTAATCAGAATCAGTGTATTAAGGTCTAGCTAACCTTAGTACATTTGGTTGCCCGGCCTCGCATAACTACTTATGTGGATTGAAATAAAATTTACTTAGCTTCTTAGACGAATATACTTGCCCTCTAGACATGTCTGAGCGTATTGTGTTAGTTACATAACTGTACTGATACGAGCGTGAAAATAAGAAATTACCAAATAGGATTTTAATCCACAACTGCCTTGACAATTCTCATTTGAATTATTTAAACGCCTTGATCCCCATACTTCTACCCTATGACCCCCCCTTGAACTCTTTATTATTGCTTTCCATCTTTCCTTATTCCGGAAAGATGAACACTCATGCTGGGTATAAGTTCATACACCGATAAGTACTAGATATACCCCATAGGCTAATCATATGACTTGGTGACTCCCTTTTATAGTTGATTAAGAGCATATCATAGATGATATATTTGGTGTTAAAACTTTGAGGATTAAATAACATGATTAAATAAATTGGAAAACATTTTCTTAGATGTATAGCCTTAGATGATAGATGGGTAAATTCTAAGTTGGGTAGAAACTGCATTGTTAAACTTGAGGTAAATTCTTTTAGACAGTGACCAAGTGAGATTAGATAAAGAAATCCTGCCTTATTTTAATTTTGAGGACGAAATTATTTTAAGTTGGGTAGATTATAAACTCCCTCACCCAAAATTAGGCCTACTTGGCTTAGATAGTGAAATTAGGGCTAGTTTGAACCCAATTAGAGTTAGAACACGACATTTATTTAATTATACAATATTTATGTCACATAGTACACCTTACCGTTGCTTCGATAATTGGAGCACTACACTAGCCACTATCTACCTACGAATTTCACACTCTTGCCCTAGATATGGCCGCCTTCTATTCTGACCTTTGTGTAACTTATAATTATACTTTCTTGTGCTATATTTTAGTCGCACAACATTCGTCGCGGACGTTATTAATTAATTCTAAATAAAATCAACTTTGTACCCTTGTGCGTTCCAATCAAAATTGGAGACACAATCTTGACCGTTTTGTGCAACCCAAAATTATGATAATATTTTATACTGAATTCTCTACGTCTATGACACTTGTGTCCTACCTAATTTTATCCCCATGTACTTCTAATTAATTCCAGAACACCTTGCACGATAATTTAATTAATTAAAACCTAATTTCAATCTTTGTGCAATTTTCTAATTATTCGGCACTTTTATGAAAAAGTGTGTTGAGGTGTCCACAACGTCGGACACAATACATGCAGAACCCTATTTTCCTTTCATAGAAATTTTCTCATAATTTTTCGGAATGTGCAACGCGCACATCGCCCCCTCATTTAAACCTAGCCCTTGTAATTAAACAATGTAATTTATAGCCCCAACATCCTCATATGAGGCCAAGGCCCACTCCAAGGAATGTTGACCAAGCCCAAACCCTAGGTCAAACATCAAACCCTAGGTTCATATGTATATAAATATAAACTTTTCTCTTTTTTTATTATTTGTAAAACCCAAAACACATATACACCAGCCAACCCTTCTCCCCTTCTCAACTTCCTATTCATCTTCCTCCCTCCTTCCCTGTGCCTGACCCCCCTCTGCCAACCGCCGGCCGGAGATGCCCCAACCATCAGACCCGACCTCCTCTCCACCCTGTCCTCTTTTCTCCCCCGCCTCTATACCCCTCCTCGACGACTGAACCCCCCACCAACAGCATATCCTCCTCACCTAACACACGTCCCCTCCGCCGCGGCCAGCCACCAGTCCACGACGACTTCCTCATCGCAGCCTCCACCATTGCCGCCCCCTCGACCTTCTTCCTCCCTGATCGACTTCTCCATGACCGCCTGACCATGGCCGGAGCAGCACCGGGCCACCCAGACTAACACCACCAGCACTTCACCCCCACTATCTCCCTATCTTCCTCTTCCATCCTAGCCGGATATCCCCCTGGACGGAGTTCAGTCACCACCCCACCATCGTCATCATCTCCTTCTCGAGTCACCATCACCATTGAACACCACCACACCGCCAGCAGCCACCTCCTCTCCGACTCCTTCCATCACCGGAGTACACCACCACCACCATTGCCATCTTCCTGATATCTCCCTCGTCGACTCCAGCTCCTCCCTGTCGTCGACCCCTTTATCCCTACTCAACCTCTATGGACGAACCTCCCTGGCCGGACCTCCCATCCCTCTGGCCGGACTCCGATCAGCCGTCAGCAGCCAGCACCAGTATCATCATCATCAACACTCATCATCATCATCATTATCACATAATCATCCTCACCATCACCTTAACCTAAATCCACACATTCACCATTGACCCTATCATCGTCCTCGTCATCATCATTATATCATCATCGACATCATTATCATCTCCTTATCGTCATCATCATCATCTCACCATCAACGCAATCACCATCATCCACATTATTATCCCCATCATCATCATCGTCCTCGTCATCATCATTATCTCATCATCGACATTATCATCATCTCCTCATCGTCATCATCATCATCTTATCATCAACATAACCACCATCATTGACCCAATTATCTTATCGTCATTACCCTATCATCATCGTTATTATGGACCCATCACCCTTGTCGAAGACAACCCGCAAAAGTTACCCCCGATTCTTGTGCCTGTGTACGTTGACCCCGAAGATCTATTAGATTGTTCTGCGTGACTTTCGGAGCAAAATATTGGTGCTACATAGCTTCTTGCCAGGCAAGTATACCTTGCCTTGTTGTATTATTTAAATTATATATTATTAGCTGCATATTTATTATTTTAATTGTGCGCATCCGAGAGAGACTCGGGTGCAGTCAACGAAGGCATTGACGTTAGGACTTGTGTCTGACTTAGTGTCTAGTGGACCCACCTAAAGTTGTGGAGTTATCGGTATGACTCCCTAGGCCTTGACACGTATTATTACACGTCACAGAGTGAGTTCATGTAGGGATGCGTGTCTCATGACTGACTGGCAATCAGTATAAGCAGTACGTGTGACAGTAATTAGCTTAATTTTTTTTTTTTTTTAGAGACTTGCATTATAGTATGAGATATCGACGTCGTATTCGCGACTTGTACATTGATATTTGGGCGGGAAAGATAATTAGTAGGCGTATGGGACAGACATTTGGTTGTCTTAGTTTCAGAGTAAACTGCGGGGCCGTGAGCCTCAGTATTGCCCGGTTATGGGATCAGTGTTATCCGGTTATGGGAGTATATGCTTGTCGATACATCCGGCAGAGGTTACTAGCTGTGCGCTATCATGATCGATGATGTAGTCAGCATATACATCTGGCATCTAGTTTAGAGCTAATGCCAGATACTTAGCCTCCGACGCTACGTTTTATACTTTTTACCTACCCATATGTACCAAGGTTGTCTTCAAATTGTATTTCACTTAGCTGGTTAGTTCATCCTTGAGTTTTTATAATATTTACTTTATGGCATACTTCTATATATCTTGTTATGTCCCTCTGAGGACCTGGTCCCTTTTCAGGTGTAGATGTTCATGAGTATTCGCAGGCGCGCAGATCCGGACTTGCTACGAATATTTCACGGATGTCCCTTTTCGAGCCTTATTGCTTATTAATGGATGTACTTATATTGTGTTTATCTTATATTATAGTTCGGCAGTGGATTTGTTTCCATCCGACTATCATCTTTAGATACTTCATATTGAGATCTAGTTATAGATATTGGTTATTCATTTATATTTGATTTCTGTGGATGAGATTAGATCATAACCTATGACTTGTGATATTTTTACCACTTGTGAATTATTGTTCATTATACAGCGTACGCATGTGTTATGGTTTCCATATATTGGAGTTGACATATACATGCGGCTGGCATGCTTACGTATCCTAGTCATATGTATTTTGGGGCTGGGGCATGACAAGCCGCTAGGGGCTTGAACCATGACAAAGGACGATGACTTCCTCCGCGTCTGCAGGCTTCTTTAGTTAAGACTGAGGATTACTACCATAAGACCAGGCATGGCTTAGGGTACGTCATGCCTTCCACGACCCCTGAAGGCTCGGATAAAGAAGATGTGTTATACTCTCACTCTTCAGAATCTTTCTCTTGGGTCTCCGATATCAGTATCGGGGAGATGCTCAAATAAATATTGTCTGCCAACTATAGAAAAATAAAAAATTTATGCAGGCCGCATAAATGTCATGTCCCCTCAACAAACCACAGAGAAGCCACATGTGGCCTAAACAGCCAAAGCCGCAGAGATTCCACATGCGGCTAGAATAAAGAAGTCGCAGAGAAGCTACATGCGGCCAGGCCAAACCAAAGATCAAGAAGCCGCATAATATACTATATGCGGCAAGACACAGATTTCGATATCTGTCAAAAGCTCTAAAACATCACTCATCCCTCTGAGATACTTCGAGACTTGTGAAGACGACATTTTAAAAATATATAACAAGTCACATCAATACATTAATTGCTTCGACAAACATACCTGCCACGTGTTCCCTCGTATGCGGCTACGCCCTATCCGGCCTCACCAACATGCGAACAGAGTGTCCATTCGACCAAGGCCCCAACGAAAGCACGTATACGGCTACCAGACCTATACGGCCTCCCCACCATGCGGCTAGAGTGTCCATTCGACCAAGGCCCAAACTAGAGCACGTATGTGGCTATAAGACCCATGCGGCCTCGCCATCATGCGGCCCGAGCATCCAGACGACCAAAGGCCAAACGAGAGCTCATATGAAATTGCGATAATATGCGGCCAAGTTGCTATACGACCTCCCGCTCATAAGATCTTCCCATTACAACTACGGATCTTGCGCTCCTCGTCTCTCTCCTAGCCGCAGGGACCGTACTTCATGTGTCCACTGCCTATACGACAGCCTCTTCCAACTAGAAGGGTGCTCACCACTCGAAGACCCACAGGATATGGGAAGCAAAGCCACCATAACTCATCCAACTATGGAGCTTACGCTCCTCGCCTCTTTCTCTGTTGCTGAAGGCGCTAACTAGGCGTTCCCTCAGGATGTCCATGCTATATCCTCGCCTGATGTAGAAAACGCTTAGCACCCAAACTCTGGCGAAAAAAAATACTATGATGCCAAATGTTCGAGCGCTGATGCAAAATCTATGTGGCCAAGTAGAAGGCCGCATAAGACTCATTATATGGCATCAGTTGACGGCCACATGCAACTCTGGCAACAGCCGAACATCTATTTTTGACCGAATCTCATACAGCTGACCCTATGAGCCATACTGAGAATGGTGAAAACCCAAACTTGGACTTCATATTATGCGTATACGGGTGCCAAGTCAAAGAAGTTTGGGGCAGTACGAGCTCATCATGCTCAAGCAACTGTCCATTCGATTGACCGTCGGAGGGCACTGCTAACTGTTATGTGGACCCCTGATGGAAAGTTGTATAAGACCGACCCGTGCGTCCAGTCCTCAGCAAAAAATGAATAGGGTCTATCTCCAAAGTCTTTCACTAACAATATGAGGAACGTTCTTGTAAGAACCCTAGACCAGGGAGCAAAAATAACATCCATGCACCTGTGGGCTTGGTCTACCCGTGCTAACGAAAAGGGTACAAAGGTGAGTCAGCCCTCGCCTGACTTGCGCAATATTATTAATCACAAGCGCAAGGCGCAGGAGGTAGCTACGGTATGTGAATCATCCTCCCCAGGATATCACTGTGCCAAAATTATTATCAACTACTGCTGTAATAAAGTGGCAGTACCTACAAGCAGGCAGTCGGCATTCCAACGACAGCACCCGACGACACCTATTCGACAATAATCCAAGGATCAGGTACAAACACCAGAGGAGGATGAGATACCATTCATCTCATGTTATTCTGCTCATAAAGGCTATTCCACCTCGGGAGAAAAAAGTCCAGCACCTCCAGTCCGTCAATCTCAACCAGCACATTGAGAAGGCGATTACCAGAAGGACCAACAGCGGGACCTGCAGAAGGAGTTTTCCAGGGTACCCGCTCGAAGAAGAAGCTATCAGCTACTAGGGGTATCTCCTCCTCAGAACCCCTAGGAGTTACACAAGCTGGGGGTAGTAATCCCCTGGACCTGTACGATAACTTGATGTTCCAAGGAGATGAGGATTCCCAAGGAACATATGCTGAAGTCCCTGGAGGTAGCCGCCCTTGGAGAGAATATGCTACCTCCTACGCTGGGGGTAGTACTCCCTCTGAGACCGAACATGATACGACACTGCCAACCTTTCTTGATGACTATTAATTGCAAGAGTCCGAAGCAGAAAGTGCTATGTCTATTGTCCCATCCATCTCTTATCATACACGAACGACATACATGATGGAGAACGAGCATGAAGTCCCTAGTGATCGACAGCATCTCGTGGCCCTCGAGGCTATGATACAGACCATGAGCGAATCAATGCAAGCCTTAACCCAAGCTATGCTAGACATCAAGGCATGTATAGCCTCCCAACTACCAAGGGCCTCAGGACAAGCCAGCTTGGACCCGAAGACCAATGCGGATTCTGACAGACCGCTCCCCCCATAGGTAAAAATTACTCTCGGCCCGGTTCATCTGCCCCTTCCGTGGGAGACGAAGCCAAAGACGCAATGAGGGAAATTCGGAAACTCCGGGCTCACTGAGATTCTATGGGCAGCCGTGATTTATTACGTGAGCTCGGGATACGACAACCGTACCACCGCGAGTAGAGGGATGTCCCGTACCCGCCAAAGTACAAGCCCTTCATCCTGAACCCATTCGATGGGAAGACTTCTTCCCGTCAACACATAAGCTATTTTGAGACTGCAACGGAACACCTACCTCGTAGTGATGCACTCCTCACTAAGCTCTTTGTAGGGACATTATCTAGGGTCATATTCGACTGGTTTTATAGCCTACAAGACAAATGTATTTTGTTATTTGATGACTTCAAGAGTCTTTTTCTCAAAATATTCTATGACAGAGGAAGCGACATAACAATGTCTTCCCTGATGGATGTCACCCAAGGGGAAATGGAGCTTGTCTGAAATTATATGGAGCATTTACGCCAAGCAGTACTGAGGTTGCCTCCAGACAATCTTGAGTCCACACTCATGGACATGTGCCGCATGAACCTACTTTCGACATTCAACCCCTGGATGGACGGTAGTCAATTTAAAGACTGGACATCATTCATCATAAATATAGTCATCACTGAAAAAAGGTTAAAGATGCCAGTCTTTTGGGAATACAGATTCATGTCACATATGATAGGGGAAAATATCCCAAAAGTAACAACATCGGCAACAACAACCGCGAGGGAAAAGGGAAGCAGGCCCTGGTGGCCAACTTAACCAAGAAGCCCGAGCAAAAGACGATTAAGGTTCCAAATCCCCATGAGACTTACTTTTTCGAAGATAACGATATCATGCCCATATTCGATGTGTTGATGAAGGGTGGCAAGCTTTGAATCCCTGACATCAACCGCCATGTAGAGGCAGTCGAGATAAACAATCCAAAATACTGCCACTACCATCGCTACGTCCACCATGTAACGAAGGACTGCTATACCCTCAAGCGGTACATCCAGCGCCTGCTTGACACCAAGGTCCTTACCTTGGACTTCGACGATAAGACAGTTTTTGCCAACATGGTGTCCCTCCAGTTTGGTAACTTCCCCATGACGGAAGCCCATGATAGAGTCATACCGATCCTGAGGGCAACAATAAAGGTAGTCAATCTTCCATCAGCTCACGACCAAGCAACTGAGCTGTACCTCTTACTACACTCTGGACGAGATCATATGGGTCCATTCGAATCTTGTCCCAGACTTGATGCAACAAGCAGCGCCTTCCGTCGTCAAGTGTAAAGCACAAAAACTAAGTCCTGCCATATGGTTTCTCCTACAGCCGAGGAGGCCTGGACAGGGGCAACCAGGTCGGGCCTTGCTTACCAGAGATATTACGAAGCTCCCAACATCAATGCACCTCTAACTATTGCACCTGTCATGTCTGATCTGGGTCCATCTCAACCCCCATCAGCGGACAAGTCCAAACAAAAAGAGGGATGCTTCGACGTGCCGTTGCGTAAGGAAATAGCTCAGGGAATTGAAAATCCTTACAACTTTGATGTCTTAGCTAAACTCGCCAATACCCCGATAAAGTTATCACTATTTGAGCTTCTCCGACTCTCCAGAGACACCCAGAACGCTCTGAGTGAGGCATTATAAAATGCCGATGCCTACCTGGCACAAGTCAAGCCGTTAGCAGAGGATCCTACCGCATGCCCCCACTGCAACAATGTGACAGAGGCGGTACCCAACAACATATTTTCTTAACAGGACATGTTACTAAAAAATAACCGGCATGATCGTCCCCTGTACTACACAGGGTATATTAGTGCCATCAAGGTGGACCAGATGCACATCGATCCCTGTTCGTCAATGAATATCATCCCACGGAGTCTGCTTCAGACCTTAGATATTTTGATGCATGGCCCGAAAACCACCAATACTGCTATCACTAGCTTCAACGTAGGAAGAAGCTACCCTCTGGGCAAGATCCGCCTGAAATGTCAAATTGATAACTTAAAAACCGAGGTCACTTGCTACATCATAGATGTGGACGTATCCTACAATGTCCTGCTAGGGCAGCCATGAATACACGAATACATGATTGTGCCATCAAGCCTATCCCAATGTCTAAAGTACGTAGGCGATTATGGCATGGTCAAGATGGAGTTCGCAGATGTCAATACTTTCAAGGGGATCGAGGCCTACTACTCCGACGCACTCTTATACAAGCAAGTCCACCAAGATGAAGGTGGCAATAATGCTAACGAAGAGGTAGATTCCGGGACAGTATCAGATGAACCTTTGGAAGTATATCTAAAGGTGTGCGCTCCTGACACAACCTATCCTCTAGTAGTAAAACTGTACAGGAAGGCACCCGATCCCCTGGTCGTTCGTCTTCATAGGCCAAGCCGATCAACAAAGGAAGATCCGGCATCATCTGTCACCCTCACTTTTCTAAATAGGGGTAGTTTAGTAATTTGGTCAAATTATTTAATTTTAGAAATATAATATTATTATTAGTGTCCAATAAATATTTATTTGATGTTTGTAGTAGTTATTTATTTATTAGTGTTATATATTTATTTAGATACTTGTAGTATTTATTTCTAATAGTGGACTATCTTATTAATTATACTTGACAATTGTAAGTCCAATAAAACTTATCATGACAACTGGTGAGCCCAATATGGACCCAAGCCTAATAGCTATTCCCATAAATTAATTAGGAGGGTTAGACTTAATTTGACTTAATTAGAGACTTTCCAAAATAGCCCTTCCTTAATTCTCTTCATAATTAGATGAAGGGGGGCAACTTAGATATTGTACATTACTTGGAGAAGGGGGAAGGGGGCCATCCAAATAAGAGGTGATCTTCTCTCTCTCTCTCTCTCTCTCTCTCTCTCTCTCTCTCCTCATTTGCATTCATTTTTTATCCAAATTATATATCCCCAATTTTCTACATTCTCTCTATTAATTTCTCTCTCAATTCACTTTCATTCTCTCTTATTTTCATTACTCAAGGAGCTTTGGAGCTTAGAGAGGTAAGAAACACAAGGAGGATGAGTATTGGTGAAGAGATCATGTCTGGATCGTATCCATTTGAGTTTTTATTGGGAATCCATCTTCCAATTGGTAATTTCTGAATTCTTTCTCATTGTAGCTTCTAAATCATGCATTTGACCTCTAGGAACCATCCCATGGCATAAGACTACCATTAGGAACAAATTTTAGTTAATTTTGTTGAGTATTGTAGTCTTTACATAGATTTTTGTATTGATTTTGGAGAAATTATGGGATTGACACATCAATTGTTTGTCATGAGACTAATTTAGTTAAATTAGACTTAGATCGGGGTTGGAATGCTAGATACGTGTCCACAATTAGATATGTGTAGGCCGTATTATGGTATTTTGAGATATGGTGTGATTCAAAGTCTTATTTTGGTGTTTTGTGCAATTACTTCTAAATTCTTATTGTATCAAGTTTTATTAATTGTCTAATAATATATTTATATCTATGAATGGTTTAAAATGGAGAATTGGTGGATTTGAATATTAGTTTGAGTGTGTATCATGACCTTCCTAAATACACACTCTAGGCATTTGTTTTAATGTCCCTAAATACATCATTTGTGATATTGGGTGTTTATATGAGTGTAAATATATGTGTGATTATAAGTAGACATATATGTGTATGTATATATATGTATATTATTGTGGGTGTGCATGTGTATTCATATATAGGAGTGCTATTAAATCTGCGTTAGACCAGTCAGTGTATGTGTGTGTAGGTTGTTTATGAAGGTGTGAGCAGTTGGTTAAGAGGGACAATGTGACTGTGCTATGAAGAAGTTTGGGTTTGAAGGAAGTGCATCAGCAGTGTATGTGTACTGCTATAAGAGCAGGAAGTACAGCACACGTTAGATGTGTGTAGGGGTATTCAAGTGAGAAGAGAGGAGTAGGTGTATCCAGATGTAAACATCCAAAAAATTTCAGATTTTTAAAAATAATTTTTCGGGATTTTTTTTGGACCCGAGAACTATTTTTAAAGACCTAAAAACTAATGTTTTAATTAAACCAGAATAAACCAAAATAAACTGAATTAAATCCACCTGAACCAACCTGAACCAAACCGGACCAACCCTGAACCCAAACCGTAGTGGGTCGGATTCGGACCCACATCCAAACCCAACCCGACCCGAACCCACTACCCGCTGTCAACAGTAACCGTAAACCCCTGATTCCTCCGCTGCTCCGGCTCCCCTCGTCGGCGGTTACGCCTCCGCCCCAGCGGCCGCTACGCCTCACCGACCAACGACAGAGCTGCCTCGCCTCCCCGCGCTGATCCCCTCCCCTAACCGTCCGCCACCACCACTACTATAACCCCCCCCCAACTGACCCATCTCCAACCAACCACCACCACTTTCACCACGTCCACCGTCTCTCTGGCCACCCGACCCTGCCAACTCCGCCGCGGCCTCCGATGAACCCCCGCTATCCCCGTCAACCCCCAGCTCGACTCCCCAGCCACTCCTCTCCGCCACTCTCGGCTGCCCGTAACCGTCGCTGTCATCCCCTGCCACCGCCGAGTTCTTCTGCCACAGCCAACACCGATGCCTCCGCCCTAAGCCTCCGGTGACTCCAGCGACAACCCACGACCTCCGTCGTCGTCAGCAACCCCACCACGACGAGCATAGCACTGACGGCCGGCCGAGCACCGTCGTGCCTTCCCGCGTATACGCGAAGCACAGTCGATACCTACCCCTATTCAGGTGAGTGTTTTTTTCTCCTTGCCGTCTCATTTTCTGTTCTATTAAACCGTGCACGTACCCTGCGAGACCCTTTCAAACTCCATACAACTCGTTCGGGGTATCGTATCCTGTGTCGATCGCAAACCGCGACGCAAAATCAGGAAAATAAACCCCCAATTTCTGAAAATCAAAAATTATTCCGAACTCCCCAGTTCACGACCGTTTTGCGACCAACCTGATAAATATTTTCAAAATACACCTAATAGACCACATAACCAAGTTTTAAACCTTGTTTTTAGTTTAATTTATGCTGCTGTAGATTGTATTTAATTCGAGGGTGAAAATGACCAAAAACTTAGTTATATAAAAATCTATTTTTTTTCGGAACTGGGTATGCTCTACTAAACGAGATGACTTGGTCGTGTGCGAACTTTACCGAAAGGTGCACACTGTCAATACGGACGTGTAGAATTTTGCGAAAGTTGATTTGGATGTGCGTGCACACCAAAATTAACGTGTATCCATCGATAATGCCCCGTATCGGCCCTGTTCTGAAATTGGTTGTAACTTTATGTATGCTCGTTATTTTAAAATGAAACTTACATCATCGGACTCGTAGCGATACGCTGGTCCTGTGACCCAAGTTTGGTTTGATTCTGAGAACGTTGACAAAATCCCGTATTGTGGGTCCCACGGCTCTACTTGACGGGCAATTTTATAATTGGCTCATCGAAATCTAGTTCTGGACATTTTGTTGGGTTTGTATCGTCGTTCTGGACTTGTAGACACTAAGTTTGATGAATTTAGAGAACTTAGTCTCTGACACATTTTTGGGTGAGAAGTAGGCTACATGTGGACCCTACTTTGACCAGAAACTGTCAATTTTGTTCCTGTGTCCAAATTGGACTTATGGACAGGCAATTCTAGATATTTCATATCTTCTGAATATGATGGTAACGTTTATTTCAGCAATCGGAGGAGTACCTGCAGATCTCGCTGATACAGGAGCAACGGTTGGAAACCAAACCTCAGGCAAGTGTACCTTGCCAATCTTGCAGTACCTGCTTTGTATTATTATCTTGATTTAATTATATGATGTATCTATTCAACCTAGGACCGTGTGACCTTACTTAACGTCTGAATAAGAGTCGGGTTCCAACGCTGTACGCGGAGTTGTGTAACGTCACCTAGAGATTGATATCGTGACCCTATATATTTTTGTACTTGCATTATCAAGTACGTCATACCATAGGACACTTGACACTGTTTATGAGACAGAATCTTTCTGAGTTATTCATGGTGATTCTGTATAGGCTTCAGGATTCGTGACATAGACTTTATATATATGCTTAGCTATCATTATGACTTGCTATATTAGATATGATCTTGCGTATTTTGGACATGAGACATCATGGACATGAGACATGTGATTACATTGGGTAGGAAGAGACACATAGGCTACATGCTAATTATATATATATATTTATTATTGTAAGGTCGTAGACTCTACATCAGAGATAGGCACATTACATGATATTACTGTTACCGGCTCCCCGACACAGAGCTTGTAGTGGTCTCAGCATGAGTACCAGCGATGCTCTCATTTGCATATCACATAGCTGGTTACATAGTTTACCCTATTGATTCATTTATTATATACTACATTTATTTTGGCATGATGTTTCTTATACCTTGTTACGTCCCTCTGAGGACCTGGTCCCTTGCCAGTTTTGCAACATAGACCGTTGTGGAGCCTGCCTGGAGTTGCTGATGTGTGTTGCTTTGTCTTACAGGAATTGGTGCCACGTACTTATATTATTTCTTCTGGAGTCATGGTTAATATTTATATTATTTATTCATCTGCTAATATAGCCTAGTTTTATGGACTCATATTCCTTTCTCGAGTCTATTCGAGCTTATGTGTTACTGGCGGCCGACTTTAGCACATATAGCTCATTCTTGTATATTCTGTTCATTATGGATTGAGGCACAGATATTTATATTCACTTGATTATATAGATAGTGACCCTTCTAGTACAGCTTATACGTATTCGAATTGGACCAGTGTCTAGTCGAATGCGTAGCTGACATGTTACGTATTCCTAGTCCTACGTTGTAATCGCCCTAAAATTTTCAGTTTATTAAAATCAATTTTGGGATTTTTCTGTATTTTTTCAAGAATTAACATAAGGGCTTTGGTGATTATGTAATATTTAATTACTAATAACTAATATTAAAATGTAATAAAAATATGATTTTATGGTGTAAAATAGAAAACCGGACTTAGGATAATTTTTCTGGAATTTATTGGACCTCGAACCTATTTTTAAATACTCAAAAACTATTTAAACTAATTATTATTATTATTATTATTATTATTATTATTATTATTATTATTATTATTATTATTATTTATTTACCATTTTTCTGGCCCGGCCCAGTGGGCCCAGCCCAGCCCTAGCTTAACGGGTCGGGCGGGTCCGCTCAACCCGGAACCCGCCGCCCGACCCGACCCGAACCCCATCCCCTTCCCCCACGTCCTGCGCGAGCCCGCGTCCCCCGCACCACCGCCCGGATTCTCCACCGCCTCCGCCGGCACGTCCCCACGACCCCCTCAGCACCGCCATCTCCGCCACGACCCTCCCTCGAGCCCCCTATTTAAACCCTACTCCTCTTCCCTCCTCCTCCAGATTCCCCTAGCCCTAGCCCTAACTCCGGCGACCCTAGCTCCGGCAGCCACCACCTCGAACCCCTCCTCCCCTCCACCGGATCTCCGCCTCCAGAGTCTCCCAGCCGCCGAGAGCCGCCCGATCCTCTTCTCCTTCCTCCCCTCTTCTTCTCAGACCCGACGCCGGCCTCCCCTAGCTCCGCCGACCTCCCCTCGGCACCGCTCGGCCCCGATCGACGACCCCCGCCCTGGCCGCAGCTTGCCCCGCCGTGTCCACCCCAGCCAGTAGACACCAGGAGGACACAGGACTCGCTGGCGGACACGGACTCGCCGACACAGGATACGTGTCGGACACGAAAACCCAGTTTCGAGGAGCCCAGTTCAGGTACTCGTATCTCGCACCTCGTATCTCCGATTTCAATTCCGTAAATTGCAATGCGTAGCCTGTATGACCCTCTCGGTGCCCGGATAAACCGCTCGGGGCATCGCGTCCTGTGGTGATCGCACACCGTGATCCAAAAACAGGAAAAATAATGCCATATTTTACCCCGGAACCTAGTACGCCCCGCCAAACGGGACGACTTGGTCGCGCGAAGTCTTCACAGATACGTGCGCGTCGTCGATACGGACGTATGAGATTTCGCGGAAGTCGATTCGGGTGTGCGTGCACACCGGAACCAACGCGTATCCGCGAACATCGCCCCGTATCTGACTTTTCTGAATCGTGCTGTAACTTTGTGTACACACGTCGGATTGAAACGAAACTTGCGCCATCGGACTCATAGCGATACGCTGGTCCTGTGACCCAAGTTTGGTTCGATTCTGAGAACGTTGACGAAATCGCGTGTCGTGGGACCCACAGGCCCCACTCGACGGGCGATTTTGTGATCGGCTCATCGAAATTCAATTCTAGAAGTTCCATTGGGTTCGTATCAGCGTTCCTGATCTGTTGACACTAAGTTTGGTGAATTTGGAGACAGTTGACCCTGACACATTTTTCGGTGCAAAGCGGGCCCACCTGTGGACCCTGTTTTGACCCGAAATTACCGTTTTTGCCTTTGTCTCCAAATTGGACCCAAGGACAGGCGTTTCTAGCTATTTGACACCTTCTGAGCATGATGGTAATGTTTATTTCCATATTCGGAGACATCTCTGGAAATTTCCCAAGAACAGAACCGTAGTGGAATCCAAACATCAGGCAAGTGTACCTTGCCAAACCCTGCAGCTTGCTACTTATTTTCTTAACTTATTTATACCTCAGTAGACAATTATACCTTGCCAACTTTACAGTCTTGTTGCATATTTCCTTATTTTATTTATAACTGTTGTACATGCTTAACCTAGGACCGTGTGACGTACTTAGCGTCCGATTATCAGTCGGGTGCTAACACCGTACGCGGTGTTGGGTATGGTCATCTAGAGATGGATATCCGTGATACTTTATTTTCCTGTACTTGTCTTATCAAGTACCATACGACCCAGGATACTTGACACTATTCATGAGACAGGATATTCCTGAGATATTCGTGGTGATTCTGTATAGGATACAGGACTTGACCTAGACATTATATTCTTAGATATTATATGAATTATTGCATTAGCTATAATCCCGCTGACATGGACATGAGACGTTATGGTCATGATATGTGTGATTACATTGGGTGGGGAGAGACACACAGGCTACAGGCTGTTTCATATATATATCCACTACTATTGTGAGGTCGTAGACTCTCCAGCAGAGCTAGACCCTTTACCTGTTATTACTGCTACCGGCTCCCCGACACAGAGCTTGTAGCGGTCTCAGCCTGAGTTCTAGTGCTGCTTTCATATTGTATATCACTTAGCTGGTTACATAGTTTACCCAATTATTTACTTATTGCTGCACTGCTTATTTATTTGGCTTGTATTTTCTGTACCTTGCTATGTCCCCTGAGGACCTGGAATGGATTATGTCCCCAGGTTTAGCTGAGGAGCACCCCGAGATATACGGGACAGGAGCTGAAGCTATTACTGGACTTGATACTGAGCAGAACTGAACCCTAAAGACGAGGTGACTGCCGAAGACTTCTCCTGAGTACCTGATCCCGTACTCAGTATTTACTTTATGTTTATCTCTTTTGTTCCTGGCCTACTGAGCCAGAGTATTCAGACATATGTCGGATTGTTTCTTCGACCGACTTGTTGAGACTTGTTGCTACTTATTTCCATTTCATTATGCAGTTTATTTATTTATCTTTTATGGATGAGTTTAGTGTGACTTGTTGTAGTAGACCTTCTTTACAGCTTAAGTGCGCCCTGATGGTTCCATTAAATTGGGTTGACCATCGGTGCGTGCTGCTGGCCATTGCCACGTGTCCAGTCCCTCGATATTTTGGGACTGGGGCGTGACATGGTTTTTGTGGTGGCCCATGCAGGTCAGACTAAATTGTTCGGTTTCAACTTAGGGACCGAACAGGCCTGTAATAAGATAGGATAAGTTATAGGATCTCATCCATTGATTGAATCGTTTTTGGACTCTATGTCGAATTCAATTTAATTGCTTGAATTGCATCCTGTTTTGATTCCTCTGTGCGTTCTCATTGTTTCCTTTTGATACAGAGTAATGGATCCCAGAAGTGGTGACGAGAACCCCTTGGGTACACCGCCTGAAGCTGTGGTTACCTGTGAAGCTGGAACGACGCCAGATACCAGAGGACAATCCTCTCAGAACAATCAATCTGGCCAGCCAAGTTCCAGGTTCAGGCGTGATGACATCCCGCCTCCACCCTAGTTCCCTCCTACGATGCCTGTCTTTCCCCCAGGGCAGGCAATGGACGAACAGCAAATATTCCAGATGTTCTACGCCATGATGCAGGCACAACAACAGATCCAACAGGAGGCCCAACGTCATGAGGCCGAGTACTTAAGGAACAGCCTAGTCGCAGCATTGGAGCAGGCAAATCCACCAAATAGGCGACCAGCGACGGGATCTATCACAGATTTTCGTCAACTCAAACCCCGTACCTTCTCGGGCAAGGAAGGACCAACTGAAGTTCATGAATGGCTTACGAACATGCAGCATCAGTTGGAGGCCGCTGAACTTCCAAGGGACAAGTGGATGATTGCCGTCAGGATGCAACTGACGGACAATGCGCACCATTGGTGGCTATCCGAAGAAAGGAGGCTCGAACATGATCAAGTCACCTGGAAGGAGTTCTCCAGACTCTTTCAGAAAATGTACATCCCTGCTGTTGCTCGGTAAGAACTCCGAGACAGATTCAACCGCCTGATCCAGGAAAATATGACGATGGAGGAATACAACGCCGAATTCATTCGCCTGAGCCGCTTCGCCCCTTCTCTAATTCCTACCGAAGAAGAGAAGGCGAAGAAGTTCTTTGATGGACTCAGGTTCGAGCTCCAGAAGTTAATCGGATCTGTCGCGCCCACATCTTACACCGACGTCCTTGCTGCAGCACGTCGTATGGAGCACGTTACTCGGAGGGAGTCAAGCCTGAAATGTCCATTCTCCTCAGCACCGTCCAAGTCATCACCTGGGGATTCTGCCAAACGGCCCCAGAAGAACCTGCCTCAGAAAGTAGCATCAAAGAACCTACCTACTTGTCATTACTGCGGCAAAGTAGGTCATATTGAAAGAGAATGTAGACGCAAGCTGGGACTCTTCCTCGTTTGCAGATCCGGACAACACTTCTCAAAGGATTGCTCGGAGCGTCGAGAGGGAGTTCCAAATCGACCAGCTCCACCTGCACCTAGGCCAGCTCTTCCAGCTGTGGGAGCAACACAAACAGGAGCTGGAGGAGCTAGGCCACCACTACCACCTCAGGCAGTATTATTCCAGCAGGCTCGTCAGCAGAGGGGTCCAGCTCAGGGACGAGGACAGGCATATGCACTAGCAGTCACAGAGGAAGCTACTGCAGACGAAGCTATAGCAGGTACCATATTAGTAGCTTCAATTCCTGCTATAGCTTTATTTGATTCTGGAGCCTCGTATTCATTTATTGCTGCTAGCTTCGTAGCCACACATAGAGTAGCTACCGCACCTCTCTCGAAGATGAAGAGAATTTTTACGGGAGGTGGAATTATCCCGGTTAGTGATATCTGTAGATCATGTTCGGTAGTAGTCTGTGGCCGAGAGATGCGAGCCCAATTTCTGATCTTTTCTATGCCTGATTATGATGTTGTACTTGGTATGGACTGGTTAAGTCAATATCATGCGATACTGGATTGCCGGCTTGGAAAGGTGATATTTAGACCCCCTAGCCATCCTGAGTTTGAATTTCTTCGAGGAGCTGTGGAGCAAGGTGTCCAGCCAACTCTTAGGGTATTATCTGTAGAAGAGGATTCAGGTTACCCAAGAGTCATATCAGAATTTGTGGATGTATTTTCCGACGACCTTCCAGGTTTACCACCTGATCGGGAGATAGAATTCACAATAGACCTAACTCCAGGAGCCGAACCTATCACTTCATCGGTATATCGGCTAGCACCTAATAAGTTAGTGGAGTTGAAAGCACAAGTTGACGATCTTCTGGAGAAAGGATTTATCCGGCCCAGTGTTTCACCATGGGAGCACCCATACTTTTTGTACCAAAGAAGGACGGAACTGTACGCTTGTGCATTGATTACAGGGCTCTTAAAGCTGTAACTATTAAGAACCGGTATCCCTTACCACGCATTGATGACTTATTTGACCAATTGAGTGGTGCTAGGGTATTCTCAAAGATTGACCTTAGATCCGGTTATCACCAGATTAGGGTGAAGAAGGAAGATATCCCAAAGACGGCCTTCAGGACTAAGTATGGACATTATGAGTTCCTAGTAATGCCGTTTGGTTTAACCAACGCGCCCGCCGTATTTATGAGTTTGATGAACGGAGTCTTCCATCAGTACTTGGATAAGTTCGTGGTTGTATTCATTGATGATATTCTAGTCTACTCCAAGGACCACAAAGAGCACGAGGAACACCTCAGAATTGTGCTAGAGACATTGAGACGGGAGAAGCTATATGCCAAACTCAGCAAATGTGAGTTCTGTATGGACAAGGTGCCATTCTTGGGACATATCATCTCAGGAGAAGGACTGTTTGTGGACCAAGAGAAGGTCACTGCAATAGAAACTTGGCCTACCCCTACCTCTGTTGCAGAAGTGAAAAGTTTTCTTGGACTTGGTGGGTATTACCGACGGTTCGTAGAAAATTTTTCAAGGATCGCAGAGCCGATGACGAAGCTGACATGGAAGGATCAGGAGTTCATATGGACGGAGGGATGCCAGAATGCCTTTGAAGAATTGAAGAGGCGTCTAACAACAGCACCAGTCTTGACTCTTCTCTCAGGGTCAGGAGATTTTGTTGTTTATAGTGATGCGTCCGGTAGTGGACTAGGTTGTGTCTTGATGCAACTTGGCAAGGTTATCGCTTATGCATCGAGGCAGTTGAAGGTCCACGAGAAGAATTATCCAACGCACGACCTGGAGCTAGCTGCAGTAATTTTTGTACTGAAGATCTGGAGGCACTATCTGTATGGAGAGAAGATCAAAATATTCACTGATCATAAGAGCTTAAAGTATGTATATACTCAGAAGGAGCTCAACATGAGGCAAAGGCGTTGGCTTGAGTTGATGGTGGACTTTGACATAGATCTGCAGTACCACCCGGGGAAAACAAATGTTGTAGCCGACGCCCTCAGCAGAAAACCCTCGGCTTATTTCTTGACGGAGCAGCCTCAGCTATTACAAGACTTACAAGATCTCCAGATAGAGGTTATTTTACCTGGACAAATCGGCTCGCTGGCTAACCTCGAAGTTAAGTCATCACTGGTGGAGAGGATCATAGAAGCTTTGCCTACTGATGCTAGATTTCGAAGGCTGAAAGAGAGAACAGAAGTAGGCATGCAGACTGGACTTCGCATCCACGAGGACGGGACACTACGGTGCAGAAATCGCCTATATGTTCCAAATGGAGAATTAAGGCAGGAGTTGATGACGGAAGCACATAGCTCCATATACTCTGTTCATCCAGGAGGAACCAAGATGTACCGGAACTTAAGACAGTATTATTGGTGGCATGGAATGAAAAGGAAGATTGCCCGATTTGTGGCAAAATGTTTAGTCTGCCAGCAGGTAAAGGCCGAGCACCAAAGGACTGCAGGTATGTTGCAGCCTCTTCCCATACCCGAATGGAAGTGGGAGCATATTACCATGGATTTCGTCACCGGATTTCCAAGAAGTCCTAGTGGGAAGGATGCGGTATGGGTTATTATGGATCGGCTCACTAAGTCGGCACACTTCTTGCCATTCAGAGTCGGACAATCCACGGAGGTACTAGCCGACATGTATATACGACAAATCGTAAGATTACATGGAGTGCCAGTTAGTATTGTATCAGATCGAGACTCGAGATTTACATATTACTTCTGGCGAAGCATGCAAGAGAGCCTCAGCACCAGACTCAAATTCAGTACTGCCTATCATCCTCAGACAGATGGCCAATCGGAGCGCACAATTCAGATCTTGGAAGATATGCTGCGATCATGTATACTGGACTTTGGAGGGATCTTGGAAAGATCATCTGTACTTAGTGGAGTTCTCCTACAACAACAGCTATCAGGCAAGCATTCAGATGGCACCTTTCGAGGCGTTGTACGGAAGAAAGTGCAGATCGCCGATATGTTGGAGCGACGTTGGCGAACGTTAATTACTGGGTCCAGAGTTGGTAACGGAGACAGTGGAGAAAGTAAAGCAGATTCAGAATCATCTTCGTGCAGCCCAGGATAGACAGAAGCATTGGGCCGATACGTACAGACGTCCCCTAGAGTTTAAGGAAGGAGAGCACGTATTCTTGAGGATCTCGTCCACTCGAGGTACTATCAGATTTGGAAGCAGAGGCAAGTTAAGCCCAAGGTATATTGGGCCATTTGATATCTTGGAGCGAATTGGTGAGGTGGCTTATCGTCTTGCATTACCTCCATCCTTAGAGGGAGTGCATGATGTATTCCACGTCTCGCAGCTGAGACGATACGTGACGGACCCAAGTCACATAATTGATCATTCTGAGATTTCGGTGGGCCCTAGCCTGAGATATGAGGAGCAACCAGTGGGTATACTCGACACCAGTGAGAAGACACTGCGAGGGCAGACAATCAGACTGGTTCGGGTAGCTTGGAAACAACACTCTCCTGGTGAATCGACCTGGGAACGAGAGGATATCATGCGCCAGCGTTATCCGCACTTATTTGCAGATGCAGGTAAAACCTAAGCATTCTTTTATTTCTGTAGTTCGTGCCTTTGTAGTCTACCCTTCGATTGCGAGGACGCAATCCTCTTAAGGGGGGTAGATTGTAATCGCCCTAAAAATTTTAGTTTGTTAAAATCAATTTTGGGATTTTTCTGCATTTTTTCAAGAATTAACATAAGGGCTTTGGTGATTATATAATTTTTAATTGCTAATAAATAATATTAAAATATAATGAAAATATGATTTTATGGTGTAAAATAGAAAATTGGACTTAGGATAATTTTTCTGGAATTTATTGGACCTCGAACCTATTTTTAAACACTCAAAAACTATTTAAACTAATTATTATTATTATTGTTGTTATTTATTTACCATTTTTTTGGCCCGGCCCAGTGGGCCCAGCCCAGCCCTAGCTTAACGGGTCGGGCGGGTCCGCTCAACCCGGAACCCGCCGCCCGACCCGACCCGGACCCCCATCCCCTTCCCCCACGTCCTGCGCGAGCCCGCGTCCCCCGCGCCGCCGCCCGGATTCTCCGCCGCCTCCGCCGGCACGTCCCCACGACCCCCTCAGTACCGCCATCTCCGCCACGACCCTCCCCCGAGCCCCCTATTTAAACCCTACTCATCTTCCCTCCTCCTCCAGATTCCCCTAGCCCTAGCTCTAACTCCGGCGACCCTAGCTCCGGCAGCCACCACCTCGAACCCCTCCTCCCCTCCATCGGATCTCCACCTCCAGAGTCTCCCAGCCGCCGAGAGCCGCCCGATCCTCTTCTCCTTCCTCCCCTCTTCTTCTCAGACCCGACGCCGGCCTCCCCTATCTCCGCCGACCTCCCCTCGGCACCGCTCGGCCCGATCGACGACCCCCGCCCTGGCCGCAGCTCGCCCCGCCGTGTCCAGTCATCTCCGGTGACCCCCCCCCCAGCCAGTAGACACCAGGAGGACACAGGACTCGCTGGCGGACACGGACTCGCCGACACAGGATACGTGTCGGACACGAAAACCCAGTTTCGAGGAGCCCAGTTCAGGTACTCGTATCTCGCACCTCGTATCTCCGATTTCAATTCCGTAAATTGCAATGCGTAGCCTGTATGACCCTCTCGGTGTCCGGATAAACAGCTCGGGATATCGCGTCCTGTGGTGATCGCACACCGCGATCCAAAAACAGGAAAAATAATGCCATATTTTACCCCGGAACCTAGTACGCCCCGCCAAACGGGACGACTTGGTCGTGCGAAGTCTTCACAGATACGTGCGCGTCGTCGATACGGACGTATGAGATTTCGCGGAAGTCGATTCGGGTGTGCGTGCACACCGGAATCAACGCGTATCCGCGAACATCACCCCGTATCCGACTTTTCTGAATCATGCTGTAACTTTGTGTACACACGTTGGATTAAAACGAAACTTGCGCCATCGGACTCGTAGCGATACGCTGGTCCTGTGACCCAAGTTTGGTTCGATTCTGAGAACGTTAACGAAATCGTGTATCGTGGGCCCCACAGGCCCTACTCGACAGGCGATTTTGTGATCGGCTCATCGGAATTCAATTCTGGAAGTTCCGTTGGGTTCGTATCAGCGTTCCTGACCTGTTGACACTAAGTTTGGTGAATTTGGAGACAGTTGACCCTGACACATTTTTCGGTGCAAAGCGGGGCCCACTTGTGGACCCTGTTTTGACCCAAAATTACCGTTTTTGCCCTTGTCTCCAAATTGGACTCAAGGACAGGCGTTTCTAGATATTTGACACCTTCTGAGCATGATAGTAATATTTATTTCAGCATTCGGAGACATCTCTAGAAATTTTCCAAGAACAGAACCGTAGTGGAATCCAAACATCAGGCAAGTGTACCTTGCCAAACCCTGCAGCTTGCTACTTATTTTCTTAACTTATTTATACCTCAGTGGACAATTATACCTTGCCAACTTTACAGTCTTGTTGCATATTTCCTTGTTTTATTTATAACTGTTGTACATGCTTAACCTAGGACCGTGTGACGTACTTAGCGTCCGATTATCAGTTGGGTGCCAACACCGTACGCGGTGTTGGGTATGGTCATCTAGAGATGGATATCCTTGATACTTTATTTTCCTATACTTGTCTTATCAAGTACCATACGACCCAGGACACTTGACACTATTCATGAGACAGGATATTCCCGAGATATTCGTGGTGATTCTGTATAGGATACAGGACTTGACCTAGACATTATATTCTTAGATATTATATGACTTGTTGCATTAGCTATAATCCCGCTAACATGGACATGAGACGTTATGGTCATGATATGCGTGATTACATTGGGTGGGGAGAGACACACAGGCTATAGGTTATTTCATATATATATCCACTACTATTGTGAGGTTGTAGACTCTCCAGCAGAGCTAGACCCTTTACCTGTTATTACTGCTACCGGCTCCCCGACACAGAGCTTGTAGCGGTCTCAGCCTGAGTTCTAGTGCTGCTCTCATATTGCATATCACTTAGCTGGTTACATAGTTTACCCAATTATTTACTTATTGCTGCACTGCTTATTTATTTGGCTTGTATTTTCTGTACCTTGCTATGTCCCCTGAGGACCTGGAATGGATTATGTCCCCAGGTTTAGCTGAGGAGCAGTAGCCCGAGATATACGGAACAGGAGCTGAAGCTATTACTGGACTTGATACTGGAGCAGAACTGAACCCTGAAGACGAGGTGACTGCCGAAGACTTCTCCTGAGTACCTGATCCCGTACTCAGTATTTACTTTATGTTTATCTTTTTTGTTCCTGGCCTACTGAGCCAGAGTATTCAGACATATGTCGGATTGTTTCTCCGACCGACTTGTTGAGACTTGTTGCTACTTATTTCCATTTCATTATGCAGTTTATTTATTTATCTTTTATGGATGAGTTTAGTGTAACTTGTTGTAGTAGACCTTCTTTACAGCTTAAGTGTGCCCTGATGGTTCCATTAAATTGGGTTGACCATCGGTGCGTGCTGCTGGCCATTGCCACGTGTCCAGTCCCTCGATATTTTGGGACTGGGGCGTGACATACGTATTTTGGGACTGGGGCATGACATATTTTTATGGTGGCCCATGCAGGTCCTGATTAAATCGTTCGATTACTTTTCGGTACCGAGCGAGCCTGTAATCAAAGTTAGGAGTGTTAACATCTCAATCCATAACTGACTTAAATTTTTTTTAGCATTTGATTATCGCACTTGGACTTCATAATTGTACCCTTTTAAATTCTCTCGACATCTTTATTATTGTTTATCATCTCTTCATGTTTCGGAGAGATGAATATTCGTGCACGGTGTTTCCTCCAGAAGCAGATCCTTGTCAAGGCAGAAGAAGATATACTGGATATAAATTTTTGAGAAGACGATTACCCTTAGTATGATGGAAGATAGGTTATTTCTATATGCTTCAGTCAGTATAGAGTTTAGCATGAGAACTGAATATAGTATTAGAGGCCTAGAACTAATAAAATATTACCCTTGCTTAAAGGTAGCAAGTAATTTGGAAGTATTGGAAGAAAGAAAAGAGGGTTTAACTCTAATGCACTGGAATACTTTAGGGAATACATAGTTTGATGCTAGGGATCAGATGTAGCTAATGATGGTGATACAAGGAATTGTATTATGACCTTAAGAAAATGGAACCTTACTTAGCAGGCCAAGGTGGTTAAATCCTTAGTTGTCTTGTGACTTTTAGTATCAAAATTAGGTCTTATGACCCAGCTGTTACACCCCTACTATTTGTGCCGAAGAAAGATGGGACGGTACATCTGTGTATTGACTATAGGACACTGAACTCTGTAACCATCAAGAACCGATATCCCTTGCCATGTATTGACGACCTATTCGATTAGTTGAGTGGTGCGATTATATTCTCAAGATAGATCTTAGATCCGGTTATCACCAGATTAGAGTGCGTAGAGAGGTTATACCAAAAACAGCCTTCAGGACCAAGTATGGACACTATGAGTTCTTAGTTATGTCGTTTGGTTTAACCAATGCGCCAGCTGTGTTCATGAGTTTGATGAACAATGTTTTCCTCAGTACTTGGACAAGTTCGTGGTTGCGATTATTGATGACATCGTGATATATTCCAAAGGCCATGCAGAGCACGAGCAACACTCTTTCAGCAGGCCCAGCAACAGAAGAGAACGCCACCACAAGGGCGTGGACAGGCTTTTGTAATGACAGTGGAGGACGCACAGACTCGAGGAATAGCAAATGCGCGTAAGATTTAATTTTTAGCATAGCTATCTATTCCTAGTAATTTAGCACGTGCCTGTTAGTTTATGACCTTATCCCTAAACCTAGTAATTTTGAACTTATTAATAATTGATAACCTAGTTTTTCTAAGCTGTAGCTTTCTTTGCTCTAACCAGATTTTCTTCACTCTTGAATTACCTAACTTTTATTGTCTAGGAAAATACTTTATTCCTTCCCTATGTGTTTTGTTTAACCCTCATCCTTTGAATTCTTCTTGATCATGATTCTTTGATTGTGTCATGCTTCAAACATTTCTTGCAACCATGTCATCTCTTCTGACCGGCTATGCTTTTTTGATTGCGAGGAATCAATCCTCTTAAGAGGGATAGATCGTAAACACCCAGAATTTTTTAGATTTTTAAAAATAATTTTTCAGTATTTTTTTTGGACTCCAGAACTATTTTTAAAGACCTAAAAATTAATTTTTTAATTAAACCAGAATAAATCAAAACAAATCTGATTAAACCCACCTGAACTAACCTGAACCGAACCGGACCAACCCTGAACCTAACCTAAACCGTAGTGGGTCAGATTCGGACCCGCATCCAAACCCAACCTGACCCGAACCCACTACCCGCTGTCAACAGTAACCGTAAACCCCCGATTCCCCCGCCTCTCCGGCTACCCTCGCTGGCGGTTATGCCTCTGCCCCTGAAGCCGTTACGCCTCCCTGACCAACGGTAGAGCCACATTGCCTCCCCGCGCCGATCCCCTCCCCTAACCATCCGCCACCACAGCCACCACCACTATAAAACCCCCCCAGCCGACCCATCTTCAACCAACCACCACCACTTTCACCACCTCCACCGTCTCTCCGGCCACCCGACCCAGCCAACTCCACCGCGGCCTTCGACGATCCCCCACTATCCCCATCAACCCCCAACTCGACTCCCCAGCCACTCCTCTCCGCCACTCCCGGCTGCCCCTAACCACCCCTGTCATCCCCTGCCACCGCCGAGCTCCCCTGCAACCGCCAACACTGATGATGCCTCTGCCCTGAGCCTCCGGTGACTCCAGCGATAACCCACGACCTCCGCCGTCGTCAGCAACCCCACCACGATGAGCACAGCACCGCCGGCCGGCCGAGCACCATCGCGCCTCCCCACGTATACGCGAAGCACAGTCGATACCTACCCCTGTTCAGGTTAGTATTTTTCTCTCATCGCTGCCTCATTTTCTGTTCTGTCGAACCATGTGCGTACCTTGCGTGACCCTCTCGAACCCCGTATAACTCGTTCGGGGTATCGTGTCCTGTGTCGGTATCAAACCGTGACGCAAAATCAGGAAAATAAACCCCAATTTCTAAAAATCAGAAATTGTCCCAAACTCCCCAGTTCACGACCGTTTTGCGACCAACCTGATAAATGTTTTCAAAATTCACCTAAACAGTTATTTAGACCACCTAACCAGGTTTTAAACCATATTTTTAGCTTAATTTATGTTGTTGTAGATTATATTTAATTCGAGGGTAAAAATGACCAAAAACTTGGTTATATAAAAACCTAATTTTTCCCGAAACTAGGTGCGCCCCGCTAAAGGAGGCTACTTGGTCATGTGCGAACTTTACCGAAAGGTGCGCATTGTCAATACGGACGTGTGGAATTTTATGGAAGTTGATTTGGATGTACGTGCATACCGGAATCAACGCGTATCCGTCGACAACGCCACGTATCGGCCATGTTCTGAAACTCGTTGTAACTTTGTGTCTGCTCGTCATTTCGAAACAAAACTTGCGCTATCGGACTCGTAGCGATACGCTGGTCCTGTGACCCAAGTTTGGTTCGATTCTGAGAACGTTGATAAAATCCCGTATTGTGGGCCCCACGGCACCACTTGACGGGCAATTTTGTGATCGGCTCATCGGAATCCAGTTCTGGACATTTCGTTGGGTTCGTATAGTCGTTTTGGACTTGCCACTAAGTTTGACAAATTTAGAGAACTTTGTCTCTGGTATATTTTTTTGTGCGAAATGGGCCACATGTGGACCATTCTTTGACCAAAAACTATCAATTTTGTTCCTGTGTCCAAATTGGACTTATGGATAGGCAATTCTAGCTGTTTCATATCTTCTGAATATGATGGTAACATTTATTTCAGCAATCGGAGGAGTACCTGTAGATCCCGCCGATACAGGAGCAACGGTTGGAAACCAAACCCCAGGCAAGTGTACCTTACCAATCTTACAGTACCTGCCTTGTATTATTCTCTTGATTTAATTATATGATGTATCTATTCAACCTATGACCGTGTGACCTTACTTAACGTCCGAATAAGATTCGGGTGCCAACGTCATACCCGGAGTTGTGTAACGTCACCTAGAGATTGATATCGCGACCATATACATTTTCGTGCTTGCATTATCAAGTACGTCATACCATAGGACACTTGATACTGTTCATCAGACATAATCTTACTGAGTTATTCATGGTGATTCTGTATAGGCTTCAGGATTCGTGACATAGACTTTAGATATATGCTTAGCTATCATTATGACTTACTGTATTAGATATGATCTTGTGTGTTATGGACATGAGACATCGTGGACATGAGACGTATGATTACATTGGGTGGAGAGAGACACACAGGCTACAGGCTGATTATATATATATTTATTATTGTGAGACCGTAGACTCTACACCAGAGCTAGGCACATTACATGATATTACTGCTACCGGCTCCCCAACACAGAGCTTGTAGTGGTCTCAGCCTGAGTACTAGTGATGCTCTCATTTGCATATCACATAGTTGGTTACATAGTTTATCCTATTGATTTATTTATTATATACTGTATTTATTTTGGCATGCTGTTTCTTGTACCTTATTACGTCCCTTTGAGGACCTGGTCCCTTGCCAGTTTTGCAGCATAGACCGTTGTGGAGCCTGCCTGGAGTTGCTGATGTGTGTTGCTTTGTCTTGCAGGAATTGGTGCCAGTTACTTATATTATTTCTTTCGGAGTCATGGTTTTTATTCATATTGTTTATTCAACTGCTGATATAGCCTAGTTTTATGGACTCATATTCCTTTCTCGAGTCTATTCGAGCTTATCTGTTACTGGCGGCCGACTTTAGCACATGTAGCTCATTCTTATATATTTTATTTATTGTGGATTAAGGCATAGATATTTATATTTATTTGATTATATAGATAGTGACCCTTCTAGTACAGCTTATACGTATTCGAATCAGACCAGAGTCTGGTCGAATGCGTAGCTGGCATGTTACGTATTCCTAGTCCTACGTATTTTAGGACTAGGGCGTGACACCAGATGACCAGAGTTAGAGCATAGGTAGTTAGTATTGGAGTAAAGTGAGTGGTGGCCGTGGTTTCAAGTAGTAGTAAAGGTAAGACAACCTTGTAATCTGGACTTAGGAATATCAGTTCTAGTTATTTGGTGATAGCCTAGTTAGTGTTGGTGTTTAATTAGTATGTGTTTAGTTGCAATAATGCAATATCCATGGACTGAGTTGGTTATCAGTGAGTTAGCTATTCTTATGGGACCATGAGAAATTGAAAGTTAGGGGTGTTGATATACTCAGGCATCAGAGGGTGATCACTATGCAGATCACTGTATTAGTAGTAGTAAGGAGGTGAACTGTGACTAGCTTGGCACAAGAGCAGTGCAGGTAAGTGCATAGGATCTAATGTACTGGTGTCAGATGTTGATACTAAGCATAAAATATTAGTGTATTTGATACTTGGTTAGTCTGTAGGTGGAGAACTATAGTAGTAGGCTAGAAGTAACTGGGTGGTTGAGCAAATTGGAATGTGATTGGTTTAAGCTTCAAGTAAGTATCTGCACACTGTTGTATGAAGAAAAGATAATGCCAGACTCAAGTATCTGTGGAAAAGTGATATTTGGGGTCGGGTAGGATGATAGTAGAGGTGCAGGTACATCAGTGGATGCATAATTATGGGTGGAGACACCTGCAAGGGTTGCAGCAACTACCTGCAAGTGAGTGCAGGTAGGGGGAGTTCTTGGGCAACTTGATACTGAGTTCAGGTATCAGTTTCTAGGAAGGGTAGGTAGTGGGTTAGTATATAGTATCAGTTAGAATAATAATCAGTTATAGTAGTATGTTAGGAGCAACCAGTTTACAGTTTCTTGGTTAGACTAGTGCATACTAATACCAGTTAACCTTAGTTGGTAGTGTTTTAGTAAAGTCAAATTAGTATTAGTAGGTGGATACACTATCAGTCCACAGTATAGTGGGTAATTCTTTTAGTTAACATTTAGTATGAGTTAAGTTGGTTCTCAGTTAGCATTTAATATGTTAATTCTTGATAGTTAGTATTATAAGTTAATGGAGTGTATCAACTAGCATATATCGGTTAAGGTCTAGGGCAGTATTAGATCTTAGCAGTTTAGTAACAACATTTCTTGAGGACTGTTGTAATATCAGTCACTAGTAGGGATAGTTGGTGCCAAATATCTAAGTACATATTATTAGATAACATTTGGTTAGTAATATATGTATCTCAATTAGTTGCCAATCACTAAGTTCAGCTAGTGAAGTCAGGGGTTGGGTGTATGTCAATTAGGAGGTTAGTTCTAGTTAAGTGGATTAATTAGAGCTGAGTATATTAAGTATCAGTTTATATATATATATATATATATATATATATATATATATATATATATATATATATATATATATATATATATATATATATATATATCACTAAATTAGTTAGTTAGTCAGCATGTTCTAAGAGCATTTAGTAGTATTAGTTATTATTAGTTAGTATATTAGTGATAGTTAAGTATGAAGTCTAGATACTAAGTAGTAGTGATAATTAGTTAAGGTTGAGAACTTAGTTAATGATCTAGTATAAGCTAGTATTGACTAATTAGAAATAAGTTAGACCTAGTTCAGCTTAGAAATGTCCTGGTAGAGCATTCTCAGTGCATTCTACTCTTTCATCCTCATTACACCAATTTTGACATGATATCCATATATAGGTGATTGTGACACCAGCTCAGACACCGAGTGACAACTTTTGTTCCAGACAAAGGCAAGTACATCTCCAGTGGTTTCCTTATTTGATCGTCTATATGTTATTTGCTTTTAGTATTGCTTTATTTGATTCTTGACACAATGTTACATGGATTGGTAAACGTGGATCCCCATCATGAGATATTTTTCTCTGTGATCACTTTTACTTTGTGATTAGTTGACTAGATCGTGATCGGTATGCATGATATTACAGATCGTGCATAGTGATACTATATCAGAACGTATCATAATTTTGATCTGTGTACTAGTCGGGGGTTTGGAGAAGTATTATTGGATATGTGATCATACCTTTCATACCGTGATATATTTATGTGATAGCCCGTGATAGCTAGTGGACCATACAACACACGTGTGGTCATGCTAGCTCCCCTTTATGATTATAGACCGTGCTAGACCCAAATCGATCACATAGTTTGCTAATATTTTAATGCACAAGTTTAGTGTTACATTTCCTTATTTTAGTTCTTTACTTGATGATTCCTTGCTCAGTTGCTCTTATTATATTTCCATTATCCCCATGATATCTCTTTGTCGTGCTTAGTTATATTCTAGATATTTTCCATCAATTATGTCTTTACTATTGTTGTTTCATAGTGTCTGACAATTAATAAAATTTCTATCGGATTGTATTTGCTCCATCCTAATTTGGATATATTTTTCAGATGATTCATTAGAGGACTGGTGTCCTACGCGCTACAGACCACAGGAGGATGAGCAAGTTGAGCCAGTTAAGCCTATGCCCATACGACCTTTTATTGTAGTATTATTAGTTATGGATGCTTAGATGTTATTATGAGATATATTTGATTACTTAGACTCTTTTGGCATATATTATCCTTTTGTGAGATTGTGGAGTTTAGACTTGGCTTTGTGACTATTTTGTGTCACTTGTACTCTTTTTAGTTCTATTCCACATCGTGCTATTTCCTCATCTAGTTTGTTGGTGATTGAATATCGATATATATATATATATATATATATATATATAGTGAGGTTATTATATTATTTCTCCATTCGGAGATGAAATGACATTGACATGTACCATTATATTGTTGTATTATGTTACATAGTATTGTGACCTAGAACAACGTTCTACGTCGTTCCTACGATGTAGGCTGGCGTAGTTAACCACTTGTGCCCTTATTCTAGGTACGGGTCATGACATCATCTACTACGCCCGAACCCCTGGTCGTTCGCCTTCATAGGCCAAGACGATCACTAAGGAAAATTCGACACCATCCACTACACTCGAGCCACTGGTCGTTCGCCTTCATAGGCCGAGTCGACCGCCTAAGGATGCTCCATTACCGGTTATCGCATTTGAGCCTCTGGTAGTAAAGCTGTACATAAAATATCCAAAGTCGACGCTCGTACTGTGGGTAGATCACAGGAAGGACGAGCTAGAGGAGTACGTAGCTGCTCACGCAGGCATCCCTTCCCTCGACAATGTAATACCTGGAGAAAAGATATCTTACTTTATGAATAAAGGGTTATCTTTGAACTACTCTGAAGTTGCACACATAAGCACACTGTACTCAATGGAGCAAGGTCTGGGTCTGCACCTTCAGACACATGTGACTACCACCCATGCTGTAAACCGAGTTATCCCCAGCCAAAACTCTCACTTCCTAGTCCCAGCCAGGAAGAGGGAAGACAGACTCATCATCTTCGATAAAGTAGAAGGCCCTCGATACTTCGTCCCCGAAGAACTAGATCTAGAGCCCGATACCAACAAAATATCACTCCACCGAAATAGCTCTGAAGCCAAGCACCTTATCCAGAAGATGGGATACGATATGAAGACCACTAAGGGCTTAAACTACGGCAAATGCCGAAGGCTGCTTCTGTGTCTACTTGATCTTATAAGCATATCTGAGGACTACTACCAAAAGACCAAACATGGCTTAGGGTATGTAATGCCTCCCACAACCCCCGAGGGTTCAGATAAAGGAGACGAGGTGCCCTCTCACTCTTTGCAATATTTATCTTAGGACTCTGACATCAGTGTCGGAGAGATGCTCAAGCAAACATTATCTGCCAATATGGTGTCAGCTGACCCTGAGGAAGACGACGAGGATATACCAAAACTCTTTAAAGTAGAACCGTGGACCCAACGCCTGAACGCACAATGGAAGATACGATTTGAACAATAAGAACCTCCTACCGAGGATGAAGTCATACAAGTTAATCTAGGCAACGAATCCTCCCCTAAACCTATCTTCATCAACAAAAGTCTGACTGGTGAGGATCTAGAATTCATGCTACAGCTTGTCAGAGAATACATTGATGTCTTTGCCTATAGCTACGAAGACATGCCAGGACTGGACCCCTGAATCGCGGTCCACAAGCTCAACATCTTGTCTAACGCTAAGCCTGTTAAGCAGCAGCTTAGCCAGACATAATGAATGCCATGGAAGCCAAAGTCAATAAACTGATAGCTAGTGGCTTCGTCCGCAAAGAACAACATCCAGACTGGGTAGCCAACACCGTGCCTGTCGTCAAAAAGAATAGAAAGATCCGAATCTATATTGACTTTCGTGAATTAAATGCAGCCTGCCCCCAAAGACAAATTCCCTCATTCGATCACAGACATAATGATCAACAACACTTGCAAATTTGAACGCATGTCCTTCATGGACGAATTCTTAGGCTACAATCAGATCAAGATGTCCCCTGAAGACCAGAAGCATACATCGTTCGAAATGTCGATAGGAGTCTACTGCTACACAGTCATGCTCTTTGGTCTAAAGAACCTAGGTGGTATAAAACCAGCGAGCTATGATAACCATTTTCTGTGAGCATCTACGCCAGACGGTCGAGTATTATGTCGATGGCATCACCGTCAAAAGTCACTCCAAAGGTCATCACCTCAGGGACTTGAAGACTGTGCTCGACCTCATGCGTACGTACCAGCTCAAGATAAACCCTACCAAATTCTTCCTGGGAGTCTTCAGCATCAAATTCCCTGGCTTTATCATCACTTCTCATGTAATTCATATAGACCCCGACAAAACTAAAGCAATTCTCGAGATAAACCAGCCGAGGAACCTCTGGGAGCTCCGTGGCCTTCAAGGGAGGCTGACATACATCAGGAGGCTCGTATCAAACCTCTCTGGGCATTATTGGCCATTTATCTAGCACATGAAGAAAGGTATCTCCTTTGTCTGGAATAAAGAATGTCAACGTGTGTTATTAAGAGATACCTATCAAATCCTCCAGTGCTGGTAACCCCGGTCTTGGGGAAGCCTTTTCTGATTATGTACGAGCGGGATCACTCCCTCGGTGCTCTATTATCCCAGAATAGTGATGTAGGCCACGAACAGGCCATCTATTATCTCAGTCGAATGATGGTTGGCACGGAGCATAGGTACACCCCCGTCGATAAGGAATGCCTTGCTCTAGTATTTGCTGTCCAAAAGAATCGACATTACGTGACTGGAGAGACCATTCATATGATCTTGTGAGTCAATCCGCTCAGGTTCTCATGAACAAACCAGGGGCACTAAATTCCCGCCTAGCTACCTGGGCGATACTTGTCATGCCCCGATCTCCCGCAGGAATCAGCCGTCCTCGACGGTCATGAATTACTGTACCAGCGCTCCCGTGGGATGATTATTTTCATCGGAATATGATGTCGTACGAGCCTGGGATTGCGCCCGCACAAGGTAACATCGTTAAAATTATGGCTATCATCGATTTGATCGAATACATATCAGAGGGACAATATTACAAATAATAATCCATCTGAGTAAATAGGGCAAATCACAAGGCAAGAGTTTCTCTGAATATAATGGCATTGTTCCATATATTATGTTCCTCTATATAAAAGCAGCTCAAAATATTAATACGGCTCAAGGCATCAAAACCAGATTTCTGTGTCCTGGAGATGAGGCACGGCTATCGCTTCTTCGGATGATCCAGCACCTACGAACAAGCAAACTGTTGGTGGGTCAGCACTTTGGAGAAAGTACTGGTGAGTCTAAAATCAATGAACAGAAGCAACATTCACTAAACCAACACTAATTAATTATATTATAAAATATTACATTACTAGTGATCTTTCTAGTTTTACTTAGGTTCGTTACATGCAGTACATGAACGGAGTCATATTACTTCTTTTGGACACATCTTTGAAATCAGAGTTCATATACGATATACAAGCAAGTAGGCAAGCAGTTCATGTACGATAAGCAAGTTTATTTACTATTTCTGGTACGCAGTATGTCTTGTGAGTCATATTCATTCTCTAAAGACTCTAGCATATATCTAGTGGACTATCTTCTTTGCATCTCTCTCTTTCTCTTATCATCGATAACATCTTATCGTATGATCGAGATAGAAGCATATACAAAAATAAGACTTCTCTATGAAAACATTCAATATAAGAGAGCATATTCGATAGCATCAATATCACTTATTCAGTGATTCTTATCCCTTCAACGAATAGTTATCCCTGCAGCAGCTACAAGTTAGCAATATTTGCATATATATGAATAAGGTTCTATTTTTCTGTCCGTCTCTACATCAAATAGTTAGGTAAGCAAGAAGGTTGAATCCTAGCATGCGACCTAACTATATGATGGTCCATGATCTACTTCCTCATGATTAGTAGCGGTGCTATCACGGCGCAGCACTATACTAATATATTTGTTCATATACTAGCTGCTTTGACTCATGAACCAGCTATCTAATAGACATGAATACCCCCTGATCGTGAGGACTTTATTGCCTCAGGGTATTCCTCTGATCCCCCCTAGGACGAACGGTCCCCAGTGCCCCAGGAACCGGTCATGGGATTATCCTTGTGCACAAGTTGTCTAAAGACCAATGCATAGATGCAACTCTATCAGATAAACTCTATATGGATGAAGCAGTTCAATAACAAGAATATAGTCAATCCCTTCTCTCTATCTCTGTCACTGTGCGGACAGACCGACATCTCTATCTCTATACGGACTAGCCGACATCTCTTTGATATTGTACAAGCATTTCAATAGCTTCGATGGAAATATGTAACCGTCTCTATTTAAGCAAGCAAGCATGGAAATAATTCTCTATCTCTTTTAACTAAGCATACAGTTCTACTCTTTCCTTTTTTAGCATACGGTGGAAATATATGAATATTCTTTTACTCTTGTTTATTAGCATGGCAGTGGTTCATTCGATAGCGATGTCCGTGTAACTAAGCATGCAACATTCTATTCTTTAACTTAGTATGGAAATGGTCCTATCCCTTTTAGACAAGCAAAAAAGTTCTCTAGTTAAGCATGCAGGTTCCCATTCTATCATTCTTATATGATTGTTATCTTATTAAGCAAACAAGCATTACAAAAACTTAGATTCATTAAGGCGTACAAGAATCATAAAATAAAGTTCTGTCCACTCACATAGATCAATCATCTTCTGGTTCAACAAAGAGCTCTTCAAGAAGATTTTTTTTTTTGAGTCAGCAAACCGATATCTCTTGTACATAGTGCCAACGCGGAGCGGGGTACTACAATACTGCTATCCCTATACAAAATAATATTTGTCCTATAGAAAGTCGTCAAGGGTCAAGCACTGACCGACTTTCTAGCAGCACATCTGACGCCAGAAACCTAAAAATTCTACGACGAGATTCCATACGAAGTGGCAGACTCAAATATAACTTCACGCAAGGCTGTTTGGCCAATGTTCTTCGATGGTGCTTCAAGAACAGGGACCAAGGACGATATCATTGCGGGGATTAGTACAAATCTCCCCATACAGTCAGGTCATCAACTGGGCCTACTCTCTCACAAACCAATGCTCTAACAATGTGGCAGAATACAATGCCTTGATCATTGGGCTCCAACTAGCCAAACAAGTAGGAGTGGAGTATCTGGAGGCCTACGGTGACTCCAAATTAATAGTCAGTCAGGTCCGGGATGAGTACAAAGTCCGGCACAAAGACCTGATTCCTTACCACCAAGCTGCGCTTGGCATCATCTCAACCTTCGAGGGATTCTTCATTAAGCACGTTCCTTGACTGCAGAACGTCGACGCTTACATCCTGGCCGGCCTTGCTGCCTCCTTGGCAGTTCCAGCCAACACCTATCAGCTAATCACAGTGATCGGTCAAGAGCTAGTCAGCCCAAAGAATAACCTCTGCCTATGTCTGAGCTATGCGATGAAAGTACACACTGATGTCCAAGACTGGAGGATTCCATTCATTGACTATGCGGTCTATGTAATTTTTCCTGAGAACCCAAAGGAAGCCACATCAATCAGAAGACATTTCCTCTGGTTTTATTATGATATAGCTACCAATATATTGTATCATCGGTCTTACGACAGCCTTGTGTTATAATTTCTATCGAATATAGAAGTGAAGCAGGCCCTCCACGAAGCTCAGGATAGCGTCTGCGATGCACACCAACCCGGCCCAAATCTACAGGACCATCTTCGGAGAATAGATTATTACTGGCCGATGATGGTAGAAGAGGCTATTGATTATGCGAGAAAATGCCAGACGTGCCAAATCCATGCAGACTTAATCTACCAGCCCTCAGAATTCTTGTACCCAACGATCGTATATTGGCCGTTTAAAGCATGGGGATGGACATTATCGGACCAATCAGTCCACCTTCTTCGAAAGGGCATCGGTTTATCCTAGCTATAACCGATTACTTCTCCAAATGGGCAGAAGTTGTTCCATTCACTGAAGTAAAAATATCGAACGTGATTAGCTTCATCAAACATCACGTCATATACCACTTTGGCTTATTACGAAGGATCATCCACGATAACGGTCCACAGTTTGCAACTCACACGTTCTACCAGTTTTGCGATAAAAATTGAATTCAGAATCTAGCATCAACCGCCTATAACCCGCCAGTAAATGGTCTGGCAGAAGCCTTCAACGAGACCATCATCAAGCTACTCAAAAAGTTTGTGTCTTCCAATAAGCGCGACTGGAACGAGAAGATGGATGAATATCTCTGGGCCTATCGTACAACGGTCCAGACAGCTACGGGCAATACGCATTTCTCTCTGGTGTATGGAAGTGAAGTGGTTATCCCGCTCGAGATCCAAATTGCTTCTCTCCGAGTAGCCTTATCTAACCAATTAATCGTCGATGACATTCACCGTCGACGACTACAAGAGTTAGAAGCACTCGACGAGAAACGTCTCTTAGCTAAATAGCGCATTGATCTATACCAAGAGCGTCTCTCAGGAACCTTCAACAAATGGGTGAAGAAGAGGACCTACCAAGTGGGTGATGTCATCCTGACCGTAAGGAGAACGATGGTTATGACCCACAAAAAGGTCAATAAATTTTAACCCAAATGGGAAGGCTCGTTCATCGAAGAATCAGTATTCTCTAACGGCGCCTACCGTCTCATGAAATCCAACGACGACTTGCTCATGATGCCTATCAACCACAAGTTCCTAAAAAAATACTATGTCTAAGCTAGACGTGTACTCCCCTTTTCTCCAGCAGATAATCCAAATATATATCTTTACACTCTTTGTTCTTTATCCCCAACAAGTGCCTATGTGCAATATTTTCCCTTATTTTACAAATTTCTAAAAAAAAGCCATCATCTGTATCCAGGAGTCCTAGATATGCCATGGTTGATGGATCCTTAAAGCTCTCCAGTAGAGCAGTCCTCAGGTTCACTTGCACACTCTTATAGTGACCACTCAAACCAATCTCGTTAGACACTAACCATGTTCATATTACCTCTGAGCTATCATCCTGACAATCTTCCCAACTGAGTAATCCTCAGGTCTATCTTCATTCTCGGATAGACCGTACTCAGCAAATCACTCCTCACGAGTTTTTCGGACATCGGTTCACGTACATATTACCTATGAACTATCATCCTAATATTTTTCCCCGGTTGAGTTTGCCATGTCCATATTTTCTCTGAGCAAACCTTCCGAATTTTGGCTATCGATCATCACGTCCATATTACCTCTGATATCGATTGTCATTCTCACTTATCACTCGCACTCATCAAGGTACAACAGCGGTGTTAAGTCCACAAAAACTGCCACGTCCATATTACCTCTGGCAAGGCTTGTTCCAAAATATATTACTTGCACTAACGGGCAAAAAAGTAATGGGTCCATAAAAATTGCCACGTTCATATCACCTCTGGCAGGGCTTGTTCCAAAATCTATTACTTTCACTAACATGCGCAAAAAGTAATGGATCCACAAAACCTATCATGTCCATATTACCTCTGATAGGGATTATTTTCGAATTTATTATTTGCACTCAACGTATGCAAAAAATAATAAGTCCACCAAAGATCCTCCAGCAGGATATCCTCTGGCACAACCTCGTCCTCTGGTTCCAGTACTGCTCCAACGTCAGCTCATGTCCTGTATATCTCGGGATATTCCTCTTTTGTTGTACCTAGGGACATAATCTGGATCCAGGTCCTCAGGGGACATAGCAAGGTACAAGAATAACACAAGCCAAATAAAATGCAGTATATAAAAATAGATCCTCAGGGAAAGCTATGTAACTAGCTATATGAAATACAAGTGATAGCATCACTAGTACTCAGGCTGAGACCACTACAAGCTCTGTGTCGGGGAGCCTGTAGTAGTAATATCATGTAATGGGACAAGCTTTGGAACAAAGACTAAAGCACCGCAATAATAAATATATATGTATATAATCAGCCTGTAGCCTATGTATCTCTCCCTACCTAATGTAATTATACGTCTCATGTCCACAATGTCTCATATCCATAACAAGCAAGATCATGAGCTCTAACTAGTACAACGAGTCATAATGATATCTTTGTATATATAAGTCTTATGTCACGAATCCTGTAAGCCTATACAGAATCACCATGAATAACTCAAAAAAGATTATGTCTTATGAATAGTGTCAAGTGTTCTATGGTATGACGTACTTGGTAAAGCAAGCACAAAAATATAGGATCGTGTTTATCAACTCTCTAATTAACGTTACACGACTCCGCGTACGACGTCGACACCCAAATCTTGTTCGAACGTTAAGCAACGTCTCACGGTCCTAGGTTGATCAGGTATATCACAGAAATAAATCAAGCAATAATATTAAAGTAACTACTACAAGTTTGGCAAGGTACACTTGTCTGGGATTTGAACTCCTTCAATTACTCTGGTAACAGCAAAATCTCCAGGTACGCCTCCGGATGCTAAAACAAATATTATCATCACTCTCAGAATACATAAAATAGCTAGGATTGACTACCCATAAGTCCAATTTGGACACAGGGGCAGAATTGACAGTTTTTAGTTAAAACGGGGTCCACATGTGGCCTAATTTGTACTGAAAAATGTGCCAGAGATAAAGTTCTCTAGATTCATCAAAATTAGTGTCTACGAGTCTAAAATGATGAACAAATCCAACAAAATGTCCAGATCAGGATTCCGATGAGCCGATCACGAAATTGCCTGTCAAATGGAGCCGTAGAGCCCACAAAAATGGGATTTCGTCAACGTTCTCAAAATTAAACCAAACTTAGGTCACAGGACCAGCATAACGCTATGAATCTGATGGTGCAATTTTTGTTGTGGAACGACAAGCACACACGAAATTATGACGAGTGTCAGGACGGGCCAATACGGGGCTTTCGACAGATATGCGTTGATTTCGGTGTGCACACATATCCAAATCAACTTTCATAAAATTCTAAACGTCCGTATTGAAGATAGGCGCATTTTGATGCAAGTTGCACATGACAAAGTTGCTTCGTTTAGCGGAACGTGCCCCATTTCGAAAAATTTTGGTTTTAGAAAATTAAGTTTTTGGTCAACTTCAACCGCGAATAAAACTCAACATATAACAAATTAAAATAAACTAATTAAAGGGGTTTAATCTCGGTTATGTTGTCTAATTTACTGTTTAAGTGAAATTTAAAAATATTAACTAAGTTGAAAGAAAAACGGCCATGCACATGGGGGTTTGGGACAGTTTTCTGAACTCCAATTTGGGTTATTTTTTCCTGTTTTACGTTACGATTTACGACAGACACAGGACACGATACCCCAAACTATTTATACAGGGTTTGAGAGGGTCATACTGTGAACACAACGCAACAGGCCATTCGAGAATCGATACAACGTGGAAGCAAAAAACTCACTGGAAATAGAGGGTCGACTACGCGTTGTGCCGCGCTTGAACGGATGCAAGCAGCGGTGCACGATCGTTGGCGGTGGTGCACGCTCATCGACGACGAATTGATATGGCTGCTGTCTGTCACCCGTGCTGTGCTCACGTGCGTTCAGTCACGATCGCTCGGGGAAGTTCCTGTCGGAGCCAGAGTCGTCGTCGAGGCCGGAGTCGTCGAAGTGGTGATGGCGGTGATCTGATGATGGTGGGGGTTTGACATCATTGGGGTTTTATAAGGGCTAGGTGCAGCGGTTACAAGGAGGTGAATGGAGGGGTTGCCGGAGTGTAGGGGAGGTGAACGAGATGGGTCGTCGGAGTGTAGGGGAGGTGAACGGAGGAGTCGGGGAAGAGAATAGGTTTCAGTTACTGTAGACAAAGGGTTAGCAAGTCAGGCGCAGTTTAGCGGGTCGGGTAGGATCCGGTTCGTTAGGGTTGGGTTCAGATTGGTTTGGTTCAGTTTGATTTAAGTTGGGTTGGTTTGGTCTAGGTTAGTTTAATTAAAACTAATGTACTTAGCTATTAAAAAATAGTTTTTAAGCCCAATAAATTCCAAAAAAATACACAATATCCTATTATTAATTATACACTCAAAAATATAATTTTGTAATATTTTAATAATTAATTTTATTCACAAAAATATAAATCCCTGAAGAACATTTATTATAATTAATTTAAAAATTACAGAAAAATCTCAGAAATTCATAATTAAAATTCTAAAAATCTGGGGGTTTATAATCTACCTACCCACCTTAAACAAATTGCGTCCTCGAAATTAAGAATATAAAACATAACCGATCAAGAAAAGGTTTGCTCCAGAAGAGATGATGCGGTTGCAAAACATGTTTATTGAAGCACGACACAAGAGATAAGAAACCATAAACAAGGAGAAATCAAGTGGAAGGGTGAGGGTATTGTTCAAGCAAAAGAAATAAAAAAATATAAGAATAGATCAATACTTAGGAAAGAAATAAAAACTTTTCCCTAGGCAATGAGAGATAAGTAATTCAAGAGTAAAGGAGCCTGGTTATAACGAAGATCAACTATAGCTTATGAAAACTTGGGTACCACTGACATCTTACTAATCTAGACTAACAAGTTCATACTAATCATAATACTAGGTATAGGCTAGGGAATGGAACTAACAGGCACATGCTAAAGTATTACTAGGATTATTCGTTACTATAGCTAGCTATGATAAAACTAAATCTTACTCATATTCGCTACTCCTCGAGTCTGTGCCTCCTCCACTGTCATCGCAAAAGCCTGTCCACATCCCTGTGGTGGTGTCCTCTGTTGTTGCTAGGCTTGCTGGAAGAGTGCTGCCTGTGGTGCCAAGGGTGGCCTCAGCTGATATCCTTCCGGTGCTGGTAAAGCTTGTCGGTTAACCATCAGTGCACGTCGGTGAACCATCAGTGCACGTCGGTGAACCATCGGTGTTTCACCTCGATGCTTTATGCAATTTCTGGCTGAATGTTGGCTGGATCCATAAACCAAGCACAATCTCAATCTGCGTCGGCATTCCTTGGCGAGATGGCCTACCTTGCCACAATAATGACAAGTAGGGAGTCCTGGTGCTGGTGTTGGTAGGGCTGGTCGATGAATCATCAGTGCTCTCTCTCGTCGGTCAGGAAATCCCTTACTGAATGCTGACTGGATCTGCAAGCTAAACATAATCCATATTTGCGTCTACATTCTTTCTCAATATGGCCTACCTTGCCACAGTAGTGACAAGTAGGAAGGACTAGTGCTAGTGGTGTAAAGGCTCTCTATGGTGGATTTATCTGTGGTCGCTTTGCAGCTCCTTCCTGCTGTGCTCGGTTCGGTGCTAGTGCATGCGACTGCTTCTGGCTGGAATCTCTCCTGGTGACGCACTCCATGGGTCAGGATATAGCAAGGACGTCCGTATAAGAAGTAGTTGCAACAGAGCTGATTAATTTATGTAGCTCAGAGCTAAGTCCGTCAAAGAACTTCTCCGCCCGGCTTTGCGGGGCCTCTTGATGAACCTGATGTTGGGCTTGCATCATTACGTAGGATATTTGGAACATCTGTTGTCAGTCTATAGGCTGTACTGGTGGAAAATGAGCATTGGTAGAGTAAACTGCGATGGTGGTAGAATGTTGTCTCGCTGGAACCTCGAGGCGAGCTGATCTGCTTGATTATTTTGTTGAGTGGAGGGATCTTCACTTAGTGGCATCACCCCATCATCGTAAGTAACAACAACAACTTGTGGGGTTCCCGCGGGAGTCTCGTTGTTGGCTCACGGATCCATTATTCTGCATCCAAAGTAAACTAAGAGGCGCACAGAGGAGTCAAGGCAGGATGCAAGTCCAGAAATTATTTTGAAGTACATATAGAGGTGAAGAATAGATCAACAAGTGGATAAGATCCTATAACTTATCCTATCATAATCGCAGGCTTGCTCGGGTCCTTAGTTTAAAACCTAAGTAACATAGTCACAGACATGCATGGGCCACCACAAAAACCATATCACGTCCCAGTCCCAAAATACCGAGGGACTAGCTACGTGGCAATGGCCAGCAGCACAACTCCAATGGGCAAATCCAATTTAACGGACCCGTTAGAGTGTACTTAAGCTGTAAAATAAATACAATAGTCTATGATACATGTCACAGTCTAATTTTAATCTCATCTACAGAAGGTAAACACAATTCAAAATGTCAGACTAATAAAAAAAAATATAATCCATCAACAAGTCTCAATAAAAAGTGTCTCGGGGAACAACCCGATAATAAGTCAATACAATAATCCAAGAGTCAAGATATAGAATAACCGAAAGCAGAAATAACTGAGTCTATAACAGAATACTCAGGAGAAATCCTCTGGCACAACCTCGTCCTCTGGTGCTAGTACTTCTCTAGCGTAAGCTCCAATCCTATATATCATGGTCCTAGGTTGACTAGGTACATCACAGAAATAAATCAAACAATAATATTAAAGTAACTACTGCAAGTTTGGCAAGGTACACTTGTCTGGAGTTTGAACTCCTTCAGTTGCTCCGGTAACATCAAAATCTCCAGGTACGCCTCCGGATGCAGAAACAAATATTACTATCACTCTAAGAATACATAAAATAGCTAGAATTGATGACCCATAAGTCCAATTTGGATACAGGGACAGAATTGACAGTTTCTGGTTAAAGCAGGGTCCACATGTGGCCCACTTCGCACCGAAAAATATGCCAGAGATAAAGTTCTATATTAGACCATGGCTGGTATATTTGATTATGTATTATTATACTCTGCTAGTGCATTATTTTGTATTTAATAGATTCATGATCATATGTGACATATTATTTGGGATGCCTTTTTTACTTTCATATATGATACACTCTTGTACTTGTGTTGCTGGATTGAGATAATAGGATTTGTCGGCCTTAGGACTGACGTCATAGCATGCTAGAGTTCACCCATCTATCTTCTAGACAACCTTAACATATTGCGTCTTACTTCGGTATTCTGCAAGGTGCGGTTGGCCATGTCAGTCCCCGTATTTATCCAGTATTCTGGGAGCGGGACGTGACAAGGTTTTCTTGGTGGCCCATGCAGGTCTATTTTTCAGACTCGTGGAGGGACTCATCTCGTTAGAATCTCAATCCTCTATAATCTTCGATTGAACTCCACTTGCAACATGCACCTCTCGCTTTCCTTGAACTTCAAACTTGCTTGACATGATTGTTCCATTCTCGTCCCTTGTTGATATTCTTGTGTTCTTATCCTTCAGGGACACCCCACATGCTCCTCCTACCGAGGGTTCTGTTGCACCGATAATTCCAGCAGATACATTAGTAGGCCATATTCCACCACTGAACCAAGGGCAAGCGTCAGAGCTTCTCATCAGCCGGCTCTACAAGTCATGCATGTCCGACCGGCACAATCAGCTCCACCAGTCTTGCCGGAACAGCCAGTACAACCCGCTCCGTCATTCATACTAGCCCAGCCAGCCCAAACAATACCACTAGTTCTACCAGTATAAGCAGGGCAGGCAGACTCGTAGACCATGTTAGAGATGATCCAAGCTATGATGATGATACAACAACAACATCAACAACAACTCCAGCTTTAGCAATAAGTGGTCCAACTCTGCCAGCAGTTTCAGCAAGGATAAGAATAGACTAACGCTACTCTTTGTCAGGGAGTTAGAGTAGCACTCGACAACAATGGACGTTATACTCATAACTCGACGACCAACATGCGCCCAACCAAGTTCCTCGGCACGAAAGATGCAGTTTCAGCATATTCTTGGCTTCAGGACTTTGAGGCCATCCTAGATGCAACCAAGACCCCAGATGATGAGAATGTGGCAATCGTAAAGCTACAATTATCAGATCTTGTCTGAGATTAGTGGACAACACAAGAAATGGCACTTCCGAAGCCCATTGACTGACAGATGTTCAAGGAGCGCTTCCAGGAAAAGTATTTTCACACAACCGCTAAGTTCCAGCTCCAGCAAGAGTTCATCAACCTCTGCCATAACACAAAATCGGTCGACCAGTATGCAGCCGAGTTTTGCCGACTTAGCCAATTTGTTCCTCATATGGTAGCTTCCGAGGAAGACCGAGCCAAGAGATTTGAGCAAGGGTTACATCTAGAGCTTCAGCAGTTTATGGTGGGTCATAATTATACCACCTACGATACAGTCCTCGGGACAGCTAGGTCCCAAGAACTTGACGGCCAAAGATTAGTAGCAAGGACCGGAGGCCAGAAGATCTTCTTTGAGAAGCACCAGTATTCAGTCATCACCTTCCGTACCAGGAGTCAGAACTCATCGCCCACCAGCACCTCCAACCTTCACAGTAACCTCAGTACAATCTATCAAGCAGTCTGTATCAGCAGGATGCAGCCACTACGGCAAGTCAGGGCACATCAAAGATTAGTGCAAGAGGGCCAATGGTCAGTATCTCAAATATGGGGCATCTAACCACATAATTGGTTCATGTCCAATCCTGTACCCAGAGACTTCTTCAGTTCGACAGTTACCAGCTTCGCCTCGAACAACGATTGAAGGCCCACGAAGACCAGTATTCGTAGTTAGACCCCTAGCCCAGCGTCCTCTCCCAACGCAGACTCAGTAGTTCCAGAAGCAACGCCTAGCGCAGTATGCACATGTCCAGCAAGCCCAACCAGCAAGACAGAACCAACAGTAAGTTAGAGCCACAGCCCCTGGACGATGGCCTGACGAAATATTTGGCAACCTAGAGCAGTTGTTAGCCTAAGGTGCTACAATTGTGGGTAAGATTTTTGAGCTCTCTTTAGCTTGTCTTATTCTTCGGTTCTTGTCGAACGATCTCGTGCTCCGACGCGTTCGAAATATGATAGTCGTTTCGATCCTTTCGTTGAGCAAAATATGAGTTTATCGCCCTCGCACTTCTTCTCTTGTATCTCATGGTACGTGATGTCTATCATGTGTCCCAACTGCGAAGGTATGTCCTAGATTAGAGTCATGTCTTCGATATAGTCGTTGGTGCCAACTTACCTCCAAGCTTAGCTCTTGTCCATATGTGTGAGTCAGCATAGGAAAGCGATGACGAGTTCCTATTCGACTGACTCAGGAGTATATGTATCCATATGCCTCCATTTTTCTGTGTGTTGCTTTTATGCATTTATTCATTAGTTACTTCTGCGGCTATCTTTTCTATTTTAGTTATTTTCTTAGTATAATCATTTGAATTGCGATTTGATTTCTTGAGCTTTCTCGTGTGTTCCAGCTCGACTAGTCTTGGTGAAATTTCGAGGACGAAATTTTTTGAAGGAGGGTAGAGATGTCACACCCGATTTCAGATTTGGTATTTCTTGAATTTCTAGAATTTAATTTTTTCTGATGATGTATTCATATTGTATTTTCTCAGTGTTGGTTCCTGTCATTTTTATTTTTTTGTCATTTTTCTTGCTGTTGAGAGAGACTATCCGAGACCAGTAGAATACCCATTGGCATTGTCAAAGACCCAGTTTAGGACCCGCATGTAGAATGGATATTTGGTTCGGTTCATTTTTGGTGAACCCATAACTAAACCCTCTTTCCCTCCTCTCTTAGTGTATATATGAGCTTTTCTCTCTCTCCTCACTCATTTTTCTCATTTCACTTGCTTCCTTCTTCCTCCTTTCCTTCAAGCCCCCTCTAGCCAAACCCTAGCACTAGGGAGAAGTTGTTGTGACTTGGACCGTGAGAGGTAGAGGCTAGGAGCCACCCAAGGCAAGTACATCTTGCTCAATGGTGAAGTTATAAATTTTTGGATTTTTTTAATATATGTTACTGTTTTAAAAATATATTTGATGAAAAATGTTCTCCTTGAGTTGCTGATCATATTTAGTTCTTTGATTTTTGGATTTTTTTTTTATGTATAGATTTATGTAGATCTGAGTTTCAAGTTTAGGATTTTTATGTGTTCCATGAGTTTTTCCTGTTTTTGATCTATTAAGCTTAGTATTTTCAAAAAATAGTGGTTCATTATGTTAGAGCATTTTATTTTGTGCAATTTGGCTTTTGTTTTACTTGATTTGGAGTTAAAATAAAGTTTTTATGAAGAAAATAAAATTTTAATTTTTTGAGCTTTCGGCAATGGCTGAACCTGCTGTTGGAGAAGACAAAGTCTTCATGAGGCCAGCGAGCTATGCGGCTGATGTCACGCCCCGATCTCCTGCAGGCTAATCGGCCGTCCCCGTTAGGTGAGAATCACCGCGCCAGCGCTCCCGTAGGACGATCGCTTTGACCCATCCGGGTGTGATGCCGCACGAGCGTGAGCCGCGCCCGTGCAAGGCTGTGGTTCATTAGCTGGCGGTAAATATTCTAAGCCACAGAGTCGCATAGATTGTCCGAGTGCAACAGAATTATGAACGCATAGGCGATTGGTAACAAGTTCACTGAGTCGACAATAGCGAAAGCATTGAATAACACAAGTTGAAGTAAAACTCTTTATTGATATAAACAAGTGTTATAGGCGGCGCTTGGCCGAAATTACAATTCGCTCAGATCTCTCTCTCTAAAACAGTAAAAGTGTGCCAAGTTGCTACAATTATAGAATGATTGTACAGGTGAATGTTCAGGCGATGTTCCAATATTATGACTTATATATGTGCTTCAATTCCGGACGCAACACTCCAAGGCTTCGGATTTGACTCCACGCCTTAGCACGCACGAAGGAGGCATCCGCACCGAAAGAGGTTCTCCCGTACCATGCAAACGATCTGGTGGATTATCAGTACATTGAATGCACTTGTGGGGAGGCTACTCGTCCGCTCGACAAATCCAAACACGTAATATAGGTTCCATGTACCAACTATTATGTTGTCTTTCTAGTTGCCTTAGGATCAGTTTCATGGCAAGGATTGAATAGTCTAACTCGTGTGGCAATGCGCCGTACGATATAAGAGAAAACATGGCGAGACTTACCAACTTACCATTTGTCCTTCCCTGTCAAAGGCAAACATTGTTAATTCAAGCACGAGTATATATAACATTCAGGGCAATAGCATAAGCAAACACGAGTGTTCTTATATCATAATCGTTCAGGTATTCAGTTATTCTTTGATGTGATGCAATGACTCGTACGCGGATTATCGCTAAGCGAGGATGACTTATCTATATGAACAATTATCGCTGGCATAGCCATAAAGGACGAGTTTTAGTCGTGACGAGGATGGAATGCAACGAAAGCACAAGGGGCACTACAAACCATCTCATCCAAGCACAAGAGACTATCAGCCTTTATCTGTAAAGGTGGCATAGTGTTAGCGGAGATGCCACCCAGCTCGTACAAGAAGGCTGCATGAGTTCCATCCGGATCGGATCGGCCCCGGTGCCCCGGAGGCCGCCTGTGGAACTGAGATCCGAAGATCACCTTTTTCAAGTTGTTCGCGACATGCAGGTCTCTAGGGTTATCCAAATTCACATCTTTACAAGATAATCCATAACACGAGTACAATCGATTTTTTCTCTGAACGAGTGTTTGCTCCACGAGCTGTGATTCTTGATTTACTTGACAATTCTCATTCAGATGTAAACTTGACATAATTTCCATTTCAGTGATTCAACTTGCCTTGATGCATCCCCCTAGTTCGGGGTCTGCCTTAGCGACCCAACGGTCCCGGATATAGTTGCAGGTTCAATTGCATAGAAGAGCTATTTGATAGTCTTCTGGCTAACTAGAATGCATGCACGGTACGCGATAGTATTCTTTATTGTGGCATGATTTCGTATAGAAAATATTAAGGCAAGGCAACATTGAGAACTTAAGTAATCGCGTTGGCTCGGGCCCAAAGGTAAGCCGAGGAGTGAAATCGTAAGGGACTTTCCGAGTAACAAGATCTAGGGTAGCATGCGAGGGTCTGAATATAAGCAATGTTTTATTTTCATGTTCTAACATAAACAATACAAGTTAGGATTATTCCCTTAGATATGTGCATTGTATTCTTATTAGCATGCAGGGGGTGATTCACCTAGCGACTAGCATGTATCTTTCCATATTTAAGTGTGCTGGCTAAGCAAAGACAAGTTCACCGTAGCCACCCACCTTAGAGATGATTTACCTCGGTTGAGCGATACGTCAAGCGAGCCTCTGAAAGCCTAAGCCGAACTCCTGTAGGGACAAGTCTAGATATCCTTTGCCTCAAATGAGTATTCTCGCCAGAGCAAAACGGGTCGGGATATTGTAATTTCGTTTGAATCGGCAGTCCGCTTGAGCGGAACGGGGTGTTACAGCTGAGAGTGTTATGCGGTCCGAGAGGTTTATGCGGCCTAAACTCTTACCGCATACTGACAGCATGTGTCCATCTTGTTGGATGCATGACTGCTTATTTACACAAGTGTCCTTGAACACCTTGTGTTTTCATTCGCTGAACGAATAAAAAAATTGGTAAGTCCAAGAGGGGCGTTTATGCGGCCAGTGGGTGCATGCTGGGTGCACGATGCCAGTGAGTCCATGCGGCCAGAAATTTGTGTGTGCATTTTGTGTTCCCTGTTGTTATGTTCTTTTAGTTATTATTGTTGTATGCTTTCTTATGTCGATACAAGTTTATGATACCAGACAAGTTTTGCATGTGAGTTCACAAGACAAGTTTATGTACATGTTCACCATCCTCACGATACTGTAAAAATGTTTATGTATGAAAATCTATTGCATTTGGCATCGGACAATTGAGTGTGAGTATTGTCCAATGTATCGTGTGTCGCAAATACGAAACTCATGAAAAGCTCGTACTCGTGACTCGTTATTTTAGGGAGTTCTCAAGTGTCCACGACTCGAGAACTTGAAATAATTTAGAATTATTAAACAAGATAAGATTTACCTAGAACATTGGGAGGAAAGAATATTGCGCTACCGGCTACCCCGATCCCTAAGGGCCCCATGCAGCATGGACAACCCTGCTAGGCAATGGCTCAATGACTGACCAAGTTTACGCGTGCTACGGTACTTACAAGACAAGTTTATATACAAGTTTATGTTACAAGACAAGTTTATGTTTATAAAGCAAGTTTATGATTGTAAGTTTGAGTTTATGCTTATAAGTTCAATTTTTGTTTGTGACAAGTAACAAGTTATGTTATTGTATAGTTGAATGTGCATTTAAGTTTACTAGACAAGCGTACCCTTGGTCATCCAGGTTAACTGCAATGTCGGTGGTAGCAATATTCTTAAAACATGTATTTAGTAATTAATGCTTGTGACAACCTTAGCTAGTTAATCGTAGCAAGCCGTAAAGTTTTTTGGCCGTACGATGAATGATGTTACTTTCATTATAGCTAGCTCTTCTAGTTTCATTTTCTTCCGGCACGTGGTTAGGGTACTAAGTTCTGCTCAGGTGAAGGGCTGCAACCCCGGTCCTTGTTTGGTTTAAGGGTTGTGGTCCCGATCCAGAGTAGTTCATATGCTCTCTTGTCGCTCGTCACCTTACTTTCATTTTTGTACTTGTTATCAGTTCTTTCAGTATTATTCTTGAGACAAGTACATTGGTACCATACAAATCTCGATCAGCATTTGTTTCTTATACGTCTTTCTGCTTATGTTGTGATGTGTTTGGTCTATCACCTCGAGTTCCTTTGTGGTACTTGTTGCTTGGGATTCTGACCACACTGGCTTTGCATGGCCAGGTTACCTCGAAGAGAACCAGGATCCACCGCACTTCCAGCAAGATGGCTCGCACTCGTAGGACCGCGGCCGAAGCTCGCGAGTGGATTTTCTTCTTTCACTCCTCGTCTTGATCACTTCTTTTTGTGGTGTTTAGCAGGAGGCAGAGTTAGCTCCTTATATTTTTGAGACTGCGGACAACATGATGTATATATTAGACCATGGCTGGTATATTTGATCATGTATTTATACTCTGCTAGTGCAACATTTTTTATTCACTGGTTTCATGATCATATGTGACATGTAGTTTGGGACGCTTTTTTACTTTCATATATGATATACTCTTGTACTTGTGTTGCTGGGTTGAGATAATAGGATTTGTCGGCCTTAGGACTGACGTCATAGCATGCTAGTGTTCATCCATGTCTTCTAGACAACCTTAACACATTGCGGCTTACTTCGGTATTCTGCAATGTGTGGTTGGCCATGTCAGTCCCCGTATTTACCCAGTAATCTGGGAACGGGACGTGACATTGTGCGACATTTGAACAATTTTTCTTTCTCATATCTTACTTACTTTCAAAACCAAAATGGGTTGTTGCCATCATGAGACTCCAATTTAGCTTTACTATTCTACAAAATACAAAATAAGCTCCTGCATTCTGAATGTAGAAATTTTCAGACCTCTCCTGTAAGTGGCTGGGATGGGACCATCATGGGGCTCCAATTGAGCCTTCTATAAAATGACAACTCAAAATGTAGACTCTAGAAATTGGGATGAACCTTACTATTGATGCTCTAATAGCCATTCTAATAGACTAATAGAAGAAGGCTTGGATGACTAAGAACCAAGATTGCTTTTTGAAATAAAAGAGGGAGGTGATGTTGAATTTGAAGGTTTAAGTAAAGTTTGAATTAAAATTGTATAGCACTTTGATGACAACATATGTATAGAGATATGGCAATGAGGCACAAAATCTCCCTGGCGTTTAACTCCGTTATCAAAAACTTTTACTCGTCTCCTAATCTTGTGCCTACTCTCTTCCTCTCCCCTTTAGTCCTCTCTTCTTGAGGTAGAAGATGGCCTCCTCTTGAAGTGATACTCCTCTTCGTCGTCGTCGCCGCTCGACTCATGACCGCAGCTACTTCTCCTGCGTCCATTCGAAGCAGACGTCGTCACCGCCACCGATGCCGATGCCCTCTGTAAAGACCGTACTTCTCTCCCATCCCTCCGGTGTCCATTGCTGTAACTGTGATGATGTTCCTTCGGGTCCTCCGATGAAACCTTCCTCTTCTTGCTTCCATCGTCGTAGTCTTCCTCCCTCCTGAAGCTGATGCGGGAGAAGACACTTCCCTTGTGCTTCCTTTCGTCTGCCACGGCTGACAAAGAGTCTCCACTGTGGTGGTGGTCGTCAGAGGATCTCCTCTTTGGCGGCGGACGGGGTGCAGTAGTTCTTCTCTCAGACATTGTAGGCCGGTCGAATCGTTCAGCCTGGGAGGAGGTCGACCTCTGCAACACAAAGATATCATAGTCACACAACAAGATGGGAGAAATGATTCTACTCTAATAACATATCAAAACACTTGGGAAAAAACTATAAATGTGGCATGTTCTTTGCCTATACTAGACCGAGTCCTCCTTTGGACTTCTAATTTTTCATTCCTTGCTCATGTAATTAACATCAAGTTTCTAATTATATACTTAAAAAGCTTATATTATAGCTAGGCAGAGCCTCATTTGATGGTTAAGTTCCAGTGGTTCTGTAGGAGAAAAAAAACACTTGGCTTGTTAACCATAAAATTGAACCAACGGCTTCTGAAATAAATTTGTTCTGCGTTTGTTATCATAAGCTGCCCATCAACATAATTAACTTTCGTAGAGATGATGTGCTTGTCCTCTCTTAATTTTGAACTTTTACAGCAACACAGAGCCCCACGAGCCAACTTTTGCTCCTCTCATTTAAAAGTTACAAGAAGACCGATACAAATGATTTACTCGTTCCGAAAAAATTATCAGTGAACCGAACTCAAAGTGCACATTGATTCTCCTCCACTTGATGACATAAAAATGAGTAGATGCAGTGGCAGCCTGGAACAGTCCTCATTCCCAGACCATCAAGTGGAGGAAAAGTCGCTGAATAATTTCTCGTTCCAAAAGTTGCTTGGTTCCATACAACATCAACTTCTCTAAGGTCTAAATTGCAGCACAACAGCTCAAATATGCCATAAGAAACATGTTCTTACCACAGCTCAAGAATTGCAACAGTTTAGGAACAGCAGGAAAATAAAATATGCCAAAAGCAGCGCCAACCGCTTTCTTACTCCTGCAGTATAGCTGTCTATACTGACTGAAAAATTGGCCTGGTATCAGATACTACCAGAGTAGACTGTTACATACCGCGGCACTAAAAGCAATGGCCTCAACCACCAGAGTCAGGCATCATCATACATCGAATATGAATGAACCCAGGGCTCAAAAAAAAAACATTCACAATTCAAAAGGAAATTGCCGCCAATATATCAAATTATGTAAGCCCCAAGCTATGACCGACCATGATCTGCTTAAGCAGCTGACCCCGCTCCAACAGACCATGGATCTAAAAGCAGGAAATGAAGCAACAGAAAAATAACAATAAACATAAAAGAACAGTGATAAAAAAGAGAGCCTTCCTTCCACAATGTCGATAGATTTTTCTTTTTTCCTCTCCACGAGCTAAATTCTGCTAACCCATCAAAGGTGGATAATAATACCCAAAATAGTACATAAATTGAAACAGACGAGGGATCAAATTTAATAAAGAAACATACAGGCTTCGCCTTCAATGAAGCACCATCAGCAGTGATAACTTCCCTGCCAGTACCTCTAGTGTCTCTGGGATACTCCCTGAAACGAACAAGGTGGCCAAACAGTTATTATGATACATAACATCCCAAAATTAAAAGCTAATAAACACTCTAGGCCAAAATTGAGATCCATTCATTGACTACCAGCAACCAAACAGAACCTCCATATCAAGTATTAAGAGATTAAAAAGCAAAAAAGTTCTTCACCTTTGTTCCATCATAAACTCTTCCTATTTTGTGAATGAGCTTTCCATTGCCAGCTATCCTGGCCACTAAGTTACTAACATCATATATGCAACTTTAGGTTATATGGTGGGCTAAAGAGTCACATTCCCATATATTCAAAATGCTGTCTGCTAGCATTTCTACAGGGATACACACTATGTCTTATTGCAATCCTCCAACTTGAACCAGAATAATTCCAAAATCTCCAAGTCAATGTCTATGAATCTCTTTACGGTCAGCTAGAAAACTGAACTGGGACAATTAAGAACCTAAGAGTCAGCAAGTCTCAAATTAACAAACCTGGTTGATTGGATTTGTTAAAAAGGCATGCATATGGATAAGAACTATAGGGACCAATGCAACATGATGCTAGAAAAGAACAATAGCGCTTAGCTAATATAGGTAAAGATTGACTCAACCGTTATATCATAACATATTACCCCTTTACAACATAAAAATATGTTTAGGTAGCGTGCTTTATTACGAAATCAAATTGATTACCTCTCAAGTATACAATTTTAAGAAGGAAAAAGGGCCAAGGATTATAAAGAGGCAACAAAGGATAAGAAATAAAGCTGCTTGAAAAGTGAGAAATGCAGGAGCCGCTTTAATGTGTGGGAGCCATTCAAGAAATGTTTGCCATAAACAAAAACTTGAACAAACTTTTGTATTACAAACTTACAAAAAAGTACAAAAATCCTATACAAGAATCTAAGTACAAATTATGGAAAAAATAGTAGCTATGGAGATCTGATCCGCAGTTAATCACTTTACTCCTTGGACTACAAGACACGAGGAAAAAAAAATGCAAGAACTCAACTACTGGAGATCTGGACAGCAAGAAAGCTCTGGCAACAGCATGCAAGACCTCTCTTTATTTTCCGTCCTCTGTCCCAATGGAATAGCACTTATCCCATATTTATAGTGCTCAACACTGAAACAACTATTGGAGTATGTGCGCACAAAATGGACAATTTGTACTGTGTTTGCCATTTTGTGCGCACACTTTTGGATAACTGCTACCTACGATCCGCTTAGTGCGCGCACAATTCAATGTCAGTTTGACACGTGGCTCCATGTACGAGGAAAGCTTGGATCGTGGTGACAACCGTTATACACGTTGCACGAGAATTACGACATTAAATACACAGTCTCTTCAAATTCGTAACCGCACACTGTCGGTTAGAAGTGAACAAGTGCACGTATTTTTCTCCCTCAGTGGAGAAAAATATAGAAATATGCGAACTATTGTGAATGAAGCACAGGCGTACTTTTGTGGGCTTTTTGTGAAGAAACAACACTAGTTGGCGTATTATTGTAGAGGCGGCAACATTGGCGTACCTTGTTGGAAGTAGCACACCAACATACTTTGTTGAGACACCAACACGGATGTACCTTTGTGGAAGTAGCACACTGGCGTACACTAATGGAAAGTAGCACGCTGGCGTACTTTGGTGAAAGGAGCACACCGGCATACTTTGGTGAAAGTGGCAATGTTGGCCACAAAACGACAACCCGGATCGGCGTGCCCAGAGATCTTCAACATTAAATGAATCTGATATCCTCGTCTATTGTGTCAACCTGTCAGCTGACAGTCTGGCCCATTAAACGACAAGATGGCAAGGTTGAGAAAGTACGCTCGCCTACCCGAGTTAATTTGGTGAAGTGCGCCGCTGAGAAGAAAGTGCGCCTCCTCTGCAAATTTTCCAAGGAAAGTGCGCCTCTGCTTTCTTTAAGTTATTTGTATGACCTTTGTGTGCGTATTTTTTATGCTTCAACAAGACCCCCTTCAAAGTTTTTGGATTTTCAAAGATAAATTTGAAATACTTTGAATTTAGAAGCATGGAAAGTAGCTCTGATTTTATGCGCACATTTTAGGCAAAATCTTAACAGCTTGCTGACATTGCCACGTATTCTTTGCGCCGTCATTAATCACGGTTTCCAAATCGTGATCTTTAGCATGATTTTTTGCACGGAACACGAAGTGTTACTTTGGCATTGAAGGTTTTATCCCATTGTCTATAAATAACGAAGCTTTGGAGAGAGAGACTTTACGAACTCTAATAACTCTTCTCATTCTCAAAAGCCCTAGCCCCCAATCTCTCATCTTCAACCACAAGCTTCTGCAATGGCACCCAAGGGTTCTCAGTCAGAAAAGAGGACAAAGGAAAGGGACCAGCCTCCTCTTCACGCGCGACTGCGGCTAGACCCGCAGCGGAGCACACAGCGGCTCAGCCCGCTGACGAACGTCTGAACATGCCACGAGCAAGAGTCGTCCCCTGTGAGAAGGCCCACAGCGCAGTGCAGGGTACGGGAGAACGTTCCCTATATGTTTTTCCTCTTTTTTTTCTTTTGTAATTTACATGTACATTGTAATCTTTGAGGAAGAAAGGCAATGAGAGGAAAAAGAGATGGTGAAGAGCCATGGAATACAGAGACACTCGTTGAAGCTTGGTTGGGACCAACTTTCGCTAATCTTTTCAACGTAGCTGGCAGAATATACCCTTTAAAGAAATGCAGACTTGCTGGGTGGGTCAGCAGCAACGTCCGTTGGAACCGGCTCACCTTATGGGTATTAGAGAAGTACACAAGAACTTGCAAAAATAGGGCTTTACAACGCCGTCCTGGCAACCTGCTACGACATCGCCCCAAATCACATGTTCCTCGTTCTGGCGGAACGATACAATGCTCATACCGGAACTTTCTCCACTCTGCAGTGCGAATTGGGGCTCGCGTTGCACGAGATGCACGTGGTGCCAGATCTACCGATGGAAGAACTACTATACGAGGAATGTTCCCACCAACAGGGAGCTACAAGATCTGGCAAAAACAAAATCCCGGCTCGTCGAGGTGTATCAGGAGCTGATGTGCCACTATTTGGCCTACAATCGCCTCTATAGGACAAACTCTGGCACTATCTACATCACAAAATGGTACACTTACCTCTTCGCAAATTGATCGAAGATAAAGACCAATGAAATTCACCCCATTCGACCACTGGACGCTAACGAGGTTGAGCAGCTTATGAGGGAGTATAAGGTACCAGATAAGCGTCTTGAGGATGTTGTGGGGAAATATCCCACCGGCACATACGTTTACAGCTACCACAAACATACTCGCAAGAAAATTTCTTCTGAAGCTTTTCTAGCCGGCTACCTCTATGTGGCTTCGACAATAGGTAGTCCTCGGGGTTCTAGTTCGGTGGATCGACTCCATCGCAACGTACTCTTCCCGGCGGTACGGCTGGTCTTTGAGCACAAGCTGGCTCTTCTACCTGTCATGGTATGCAGACTGAATGCTGGTCATCAGGAATTTACCGAATCCTTGGTAAAAGAGCTCATAGGTCGAAGTGACTTCCCGAGGACAGAAATGGCATACACTTATCTGATGGGGTGGTTGTTGTTGCATCACAAATGCTTGATGGCTCCCGGTCTAGATAGCAACGACGCTACCAGGCCTGTGTTCCTCTGCAAGTACAAAGTTGTCCACTTGGGAGGATGTTACTCCTTTTAAGACCCGAAGAGCACTGAACCTGGGAGTGGGCTGGTCATTTTATTGTATCTCCCCTGAAGTTGCAGCCAAGCATCGGGGTTCAAGCTTCTATGACCGGGGTGATGCTCGGAGTAAAGACAAGTCAGCTTTGTCGGCCGGAGTTTTTATTTGGTTGCTAAGTATTCGGCCTTCCCACCTGGGCTACAGAAGTGACGATGAATGCTCCATGGAGCCATATCTACCTAGTCGTTTCGCAAGACAGTTCGGCTATGATCAGCTCCATGTTGGAAATATCAGCACTTGCCTCTGGTCCTCCGGGAGATTGATCGATGGAGCTCGCGGGTGGCAGTACTTCAGCATGGGCTGCACCGGTGCCAAGTTTACTCTACCCTCCAGGGATGCTACACTACGCATCATGCATTCTTACGCCAACTTTTATTGCTCGATCAATAAGTTCCATCGAGATTTTGATCAAAGGGGTAGCTTCAGAATAACTGAGGAAGCAACTAATGCGGCTGAGGAGGAAGACGATGATTCATTGGTTGAGGAAGAAGACGATGCCCCCATGGATGAGATGCAAGAACCACTCATGGGGACGTTGGGGGAACAACTTGCCCATGTCCTGCATATCCCTTCGAAGTCACGAAAACACAAGATACTGCTCCTACCGAGCGTCGGCCTGCTAACTAAAGGACCACAACCAAGAAGCGACAACCCAGGCCTCCAATCCCTCCGAGAAGGAGTTTATTCTCTTCACCAACCAGCTCTCCTGGTCAAGCTGGACCGTCAACTGTTCCTCCAGCTGTGGAGAGAATCAGCATATCTGCCCCTCCTCCAACTACCATGGGAGTCGGTGCGTCGACTTCTTCCATTGCTGCGGGAGCCAGCATCTCCACTTCCCAGGCACTTGAGGTAGATCTCGTTCTTGATGTTGCGGCTAAAATTATGTTGTCTATCACTTACATAGCACCTGGATCGTCTGGCTTTTTGTAGCAGACTATAATTACCAAGGAACACTTTACCACCGTGGCTTACTTTGATAGAGAGGACGCCGAGATAGAAGTGATTCCTCCTTCCTCAGCCAGTGCTCCCCAAAGGGAAGGATCATCCAGCCACATGCCATCCCAGACTGACTCGACTGTAGAGGAGTTTGAAGGTGTGATCCCGAGTACTAACATGGATGCTACAATGTCAGAGATGGAGACGGGAGCAGGAGAGTACGACGACCCACTTCCCGACGTCGGCTCTTCTCATATAAACATTTCCCTGGTCGACTTGAGATCCTCTTTAGAGAGCCAGGCACCGGATGAATATATACCGGTTGGATCGGGTATGTGCTTCTCCATCCTTTCTATACCGCTAGTTCTTGCATTGCAGGCTTCACGATCGCAAGTATTTGCGATGACAACCCAGGCTGGAAGGGGCCAAGGTGTCATTTATTCCTTCAACTTGATTTGTAACTTCATTTCAATGCTCAGTCCACTGACTTTTTGCACTGATGTATTTGTAGGTGCAGAGACCCACGAAGAAACTCTTCATGAGCACACGGAGGAAGTAATTGTCTCACAATCCGAGACAACTTCTGCAGCTGAAGTCACTGAAATAATCAATAGCACAAACATTGGTCTCAACCGCTCTTGTGGTGGTATCGACCAGTGTTGAGCTGTCGGTACTGGCTATTAGTCGAGGAATCCCAATTGTTAGTCAAGGGTGAATATCCCAAGTGATGGCCCTCCAGCTCTTGTCCAGAATATTGAAGCAACAGTAACAACGTCATCATTTCCTTCCCAGGAAAGAGGATTGGCTGTTGTAGCCGTGACTCCTAGTTCTGATGACTACCTCAAGACTGTGGTCGAGATCCAGACGAGCGCCTTTTACGGAACACTGGTATGCGTCTTAAAACTGGTGCTTGAAAAGAACTTAGCTTTCAATGACATGAGAAACAGTCTCCTCCACCATTCAGACTACCAAGAGTTGCAAGGGTGAGGATCGTGCCTCAGCATTTGAACAAATCTTAACTGGACTCGAACAGCCGATTAACGAGTACCGATTAACGAGTACCTGCAGTTTCGTGAAGGAGGCAGAGTATGAGTCAATAATTGCTCAGTTCGAAGCACAAAAGACGGACTTTGACAAGAATAGGAAAATACATTAGGAACATAGTGCTCAATTGATTACAAAGTTAAATGACACTAATTCCTCACTCCTTCAACACCGGTCTACCCGAGACAAGTATTCTTTTGAGATAGTATCAAAGAATCTCAAGAGAAGCTTATGGTAGTACGGAGCAAGCATCGCGAGGAGTCGTCCTAACACGACTTAATGGTCAACAAGCTCCTTGACCTTGCAAATACAAAGGTCGATCTGGATCAAGCTTGGAGTAGAATCGTGGAGACGTACACTCCTTTGACCAGATACAAGACAGAAGAGACCCAGATGGCTGAGGCCAGGCAGATAGCTGAGTATAAAAAGGACCAGCAACTTGTACGACTGAGAAATAATATCACTGACCTTTCAGCCCAGCCCATATAATATAGGGGCTTTTTGTCTTGCATTACTCTTTTTTGTACTGGCCTCCGTATTTTGCAAGTCAACTTCCTCTTTAAGAGATGAATAAAAATTTTGGCTTTTGACCATGACTATTTTTTTTACAAAACACGCGACTCGCATGTCTTATATATAATTATGTGGACCTATTATCCATAACGTATCTAACACTAGATACAGATAATAAGTTAAAACGAATAACACTATCAGAGGTAATATGGACGTGATAGGCTTTTCAAATCAAGACCTCATTGGAGATATCTGTTCAGATGTGATATGGACATGGCAGAATATATAACTCCGTGGGGGCTTACTCTTTGCGGAAAAATAATGCAGAGATAATGTGGACATGATTGTTTTCTTTAGCAATTCCATTTCACTGGAGAGAATGAAGAGGGATAGTTCAGAGGTAATATGGACGTGAACTATTGTTGAAAATACTCCATCCTAGCTGGGGGTGGGGGGGATATTCGAAGTATCTCTAATCCAATTGGGAATTAGAAATATGATATCCTTAGAGTGACTGGGCTCTAAGAATACGGTAATTTGCTTGGGAAAAATTTTAGTTTAAATTATCTCAACGAGAACGTTTCGTAAGATATGAGGACTGTTTCGCTAGAAATTTTGGAAGATCTATTATCTATAACATATTCAAGACTCTTGAATACAGATAAAAGTTCGATATGATAAAGAGTTTCATTGACTCTTCTGGAAAAAGTTGTTGGTAATAATAATCTCTAACCACACTGTGAAAGAAGTTCTTTGGTATATCTATTACCCATAACGTCTCCAAGACTCTTGAATATGGATAATAGATTTTACAATATACATTGATGGGGATAGAATAAAAGGAATGTAAACACTGTACATTCGAAGAACTCCGCCGAGAATGAGGAAGCACAAGTCTGGCTTAGACATAGTACTTCTTGAGAAATTTGTCATTGATCGACATCATCAACAAATCTCCGTTTGGTTTTGCTAGCCTGTACGCACCGTTGGAATACACTGACTCCACTACAAAAGGACATCCCCATTTTGCTTTGGAATTTTTTTTTGCTTTTGTGCGTCATAATCATCGGTCTTCGGACAGTCAAGACAAGCTCACCGATTTGAAATATCATTTCTTTGACTTTATTATTAAAGGCTTTCGAGATACATGCTTGGTATAGCTTAATGCACTGTTGAGCTTACAAACGCTTCTCGTCCCGTGCTTCTAACTCTTGTAGTCGCAAGCGATCGTTGTTTTTTGTGGTTAGCTCGTTAGAGAGAGCTATCCTGAGGGAAGGGATCTGGATCTCGAGAGGAAGAACTGTCTCGTACCCGTAAACCATGGAGTATGACGTACTGCCAGTAGGAGTTCGTATCGTTATCCGATAGGCCCATAAACATTCTCCAAATTTTTTCGTTCCAATCGTATTTGTTGGATGAAACGAATTTCTTAAGGAGCTTGATTATGATTTTATTGAAGGCTTCTGCTAAGCCATTGGCTGTGGGATTGTATACCGTAGACGCTACATTCTGGATCCGGTTCTTGTCGCGAAACCGATAGAATGTCTAGCTGACAAACTGTGGTCCGTTGTCATGGATTATCATACGGGGAACACCGAAATGGTAGATGACATGATGTTTGACGAAGCTAATCACATTGGATGTCTTCACTTCGATGAGTGGCACTGCGTTTGCTCACTTGAAAAAATAGTCGGTTATTGCTAGAATAAACCGATGACCTCTAGCCGATGGCGGGCTGATAGAGCCAATAATGTCCATTCTCCAAACTTCAAAAGGCCAAAGACGCAACTGTAGGGTGTAAGAACTCCGAAAGTTGGTGTATAAAATCAACATAAATTTAGCATGATGTGCACTTGCAAGCATAATCTATTGCATCTGCTACCATTGTGGACCAATAGTAACCCATCCTTCTAAGTCTATGTTGCAGTTTAGGGGCAGGTTGATGTGCTCTACAAGTGTCGTCATGAGCTTCACAAAGTGCTTACTTTGTTTCGACGTCTGAAAGGCATCGTAGCATGAGCCCATCATATGAACGTCGATATAACATCTTGGACGTTGCATCATAATAGAATCGGAGAAAACGTCTCTTAATGGAGGTAGCTTCTTTCGGATCATCTGGAATAATACCATAGGCCGCATAGTCTATGAAAGAGAACCTCAAATATTTACAGTCGAGCGTCGCCTCTGTTGAATAGTTGTGTTGGATTTGTAAGTTGTTTTTAGCGCAGAACAACTCTTGTCCAGTTATTGTGATCAAATATTGTCTTTTAAGTGGAATAGCTAATGAAGTTGTTAACCCTGCGAGAGCATCTTCTTCCATGTTCTACAGCCGAGGTACGTGCTCGTTGAACAATCCTGAGAAGGTTGAAGCCAGCTCGATTGTAGCTTGATGATAGAGGATGAGGTCTTCATGACAGACTTTATACTCCCCTCTAACCTGATTGACTATCAGCTTGGAGTCGACATAGGCTTCTAGATATTCCACATCTAGCTGCTTGGCTAACTGAAGACCAATGAGTAGAGCATTATATTCTGTTACATTGTTGGAGCAAGGCTCTCTGAGAGAATACGCACGATGTATCAACATCTTGTCGGGAGAGACGAGGACTATTCCTACACCGGCGATGACATTTCCCTTGGACCCTATTCTTGATGCATCATCGAAGAACATTTGCCTAGTGTTGTCTCTTATTGCCATGTTGGACTCCAACACTTCATCGGAAATGTCATCATACAATTTCGATGTTTCAGGAATTGGATGATCTACAAGAAAATCAACCAGAGCTTGACCTTTCACTGCTTTCTGTGGAACGTACACCATGTCATAAGGCGATAATAGCATTGTCCATGTAGTCAGGCGAGAGTTGAGTGTACTGTGTTTAGTCATTAACACCCGAAGAGGGTTCACTCTGGATATGACATGGATTGTTTGACCAGTCACATAGTGTCGTGTCCAGTGTTGCCTAATTCGCCAACCCCCCTACGTCCCACGAATTTGGACGAACGACCCCGAACGGGGTGCGTTTGCGACCCAAGTCGTCAAATTTAGCGACCCCAAATATTTTTTGAGAATATTGTCTATGCTTTCCTTCACTTGGATTTTGATGGCTTTGGTTATAAACTTATGATATTTGGTTTAGCTACAAGAAATATGTTTTTAAACTTTATTTTGTGTGGGTGGTATTAATACAAAATGTTGACTTTTGTGGAGTTGTTGCCATATATTTTCAATATTTGTTAGTTAATTAATCATTTTTATTTTATTTTTATATAGTGTATACTTCTATATAAATGTATATGGTACAAAAGACGACCCAGATATAAACGAACAGCGACCCCAAATAGCGTACCGAATAAGCCTACTCCTACCGCAACGTGTACCGGCTGAGGTACCGTACCGCATACCGTACCGCATACCGTACCACGTACCAAAGCGACACATGATCCTAGTAACATTGGTCGTGTCTTTTGGATGGCGAACACCAAGGCAAGACATTCCTTCTCCACGGGGTTGTACCTATGCTCGGCACCGACCATCATAAGACTGAGATAGTAGATAGCATGTTCATGGCCTTTGTCACTCTTTTGTGCAAGCAGAGCACCTAAAGAGTGATCCATCGCTCGAACATACAGCGGAAAAGGTCTCCCTACAATTGAGGCCACCAGAACTCGAGGATTTAAGGTATTGTTTGGTCAAATGCTCGTTGGCATGCTTCGTTCCACACAAACGTTACTTCTTTCTTCATGAGTTGAGTAAATGGTTGGCATCGTCCTGAGAGATTTGAGATGAATCTCCTGATATACGTCAGTCGGCCTTGTAGTCCGTGAAGCTCCTTAAGGTTACGTGGAGGATGCATTTCAAGAATGGCTTTAACTTTGTCAGGGTCGAGATGAATACCCTTACAAGTTATAACGAATCCGAGAAATTTGCCACTGGAGACTCCCAGAAAGGACTTGGTCGGATTCATTTTGAGTTGGTGTTGACGCATCAGTTCGAACACCGTTCTCGGATCTTGAAGGTGATTAACTTCGAGACGACTCTTCACCGCAATGTCATAAACATAACATTCGACTGTCTTCCGCAAATGCTCACGGAAGATTGTACTCATGGCTCGTTGGTATGTCGTCCCTGCGTTCTTCAAGTCGAAGGACATTATTGTGTAGCAGTATACTCCCAACGGTATCCGGAACGACGTGTGCTTTTCTTCATCGAAAAACATCTTGATTTGATTATATCCCGAAAATCCGTCCATGAATGAAATACGCTCGAAGCCGCAAGTATTGTCAATCATGACATCATGACATCTGTAATAGGAAGAGGGAATTTGTATTTTGGGCAAACCGAATTCAGGTCTCGGTAATCTATGCAGACCCGAATCTTTCCATTTTTCTTCATGACCGAAACCACATTAGTCACCCAGTCAGGATGTTCTTCTCGAACAAAGTCATATGCTATCAGCTTTTTAACTTCAGCTTCAATTACATCCATAACATCTGGACGAAATCGTCGTTGTTGTTGCTTTACTGGTTTAGCATTAGGAAGGATATTAAGCTTGTGTGTAGCTATCTGAGGATCCAGACCGGACATATCCTCGTAGCTCCAAGCAAAGACGTCAATATATTCTCTTATGAGTTCCACCAGGACTTGCTTGTCTTCATCAGAGAGACTTTTGCTGATAAAGATTGGATTTGGGGAAGACTGGTCTCCTACATCGATCTGGACGATTTCATCCTCCGTAGGTGGTTCGTGTTGTTCGAACAATAGCTCCCATTGTGACTCCATCTGTTGCGCCCACGGATCAGTTTCAAAGGATTCTAGCAATTGGTCATTTTCATCAACTGAGTCAGCTGACACCATGTTAACAGAGAAAGCATGCTTAAATACCTCACCTATGCTTCCGTCAGAATCCCAGAATAACGATTCGGAGGAGTGAGAAGGTGTTTTCTCATCCGACTCTGAGCTTTCAGGAGTTGTCGAAGGATTGACATAACCTAAACCACTATGTGTTCGCCGGTAGTAGATTGCAAGCTTGCCTTTTGGAGAAAAGTGGCATATTGGCAAACGTCGGTCTTTTCCATAGTTGAGATCTTTATCGGACTTTAGATCATAGCCCATTTTCAGGATGATATTTTTGGCAGGTCGACTATAATAATGATGTATTTTTTCGGTATCCTCTTCTAAGTCATCGGCATGCGTAATCCTCTTATCATTTGCCTTGCCAAAGAGTATACGTTTGTCTCCACTCCGCCTTGCTGGAACCACAAAGCAGGTACCCTCACCGGAGTCCCTGTTCGGAAAGGTGGTGCCATTGGGATAGATAGAGGCTCATAAGCATACAGAGCATCCAAGAACTCTCTAGCAACAGAATCAACATCAGTTTAGTGCGAAGGAGTGTCATCTTTATTCATAAAGTACAAGATTTCCTCCTCTACAAAATCCGCAATAGGCTCTGCCTTGCTAGCAGACTTAGCAAGGTTGATAACAAGTGGCTGGCTTTCTGGGGCAGGCTTGACAAGCGGTGATTCCTCCCGCTTAGTTTTGGTGATGTTTATCACCAATGGTTCCTTCGTCTTTTCCTCGCGAGTTGACTTGCGAAGGTTGACAACAAGAGGCTCTAGAGAACTTTGGCGAGTGACACGCCCTTTGACTCAGATCGTGAGGGGTTCCTCGCTTGGAGTACTTTCGGCCACATCATCGGCTTCATTGGTTTCTTCTTATATGTACTCCGGTATATAGAGGACAGAGTCAGAGTAGTACGTTGTACGCCTCGACACCCTTGAACGGGTTGATATCAGCAAACTCCGTCTTGACCTCTCCTTGGTTGTTCACATACTTAAAACATTGGTGCAGGATGGAAGGCACGATCTTGTTTTCGTGTATCCATGGGTGTCCAAGCAGGACATTGTAAGATACCTCCGAGTCGATCACATAGCACGTGACTTCAATTCGAAGATCACCTGTCGAAATTTTCAGACGTATCTTCCCAAGGGGATGGCTTCTTCCAGCATTGAAGCCCTAAGATTGTCGTATTGGTCGTTGTCAGGTTGTGCATCGAAATCTTCAGAGCTCGCAGCAAGCTCCTGGAGATGATGCTTAAGTGAGGAACCTAGATCTATGTGTATCAGACTCACTTTGATAGAGCCGATGTAACCAGTAAAGTACAACGGCCTGTCGTGACAATTATCTTTCACCAACACATCTTCTTGGGAGAAAGTGATGTAGGGGATCTTCTCCATCACACTGTGGCAATGAGGACATGTCACAGGTTCTTCAGTTGGTGTCTTGAGCTGGGTCAAGTACGAGTCAGCATGTGTCAATGCCTCGCTCAATGCATCACAAGTTTCCTTCGAGAGACGAAGTAGCTCGAAGATGGAAAGTCGAGCCAGTGTATTGGCAAGTTGTCCCAATATGTCAAAACTATACTTGTGTCCCTGAGGAGAAATCTACTTCAAAGACTTGTCAAAACGAACTTCCTTTTGCTAAGGCTTCGACGGACACCTGCTTCGACAATAGATGGAGCAGCAGGAGTAGAGGTAACATGAGGAGCATCATCTTGGGCTGGTTCATATGTTTTCAGATAGGTATTGCCAGACCTAGTCTCTCCAGTCATGGTTTCTTCAGGAACTGGGGAAAGAAGGACCACGTGGCAGGACTAGCCCTTCTTCATATTACGAGACCTCTTAGGCCTGTTGGGGCGGTCTCCTCAGCTCCCAAAAGCTTCTCCTTACGAGTTCCAAAGTATTCCTTTAAAGGGATTTTGCATACTAGCATTTTTCTTATCCCAACCTGCTGCGAATTCTGCCTTAATAACCATGAGGTCGTAAAGGAATACTGTCCTTTGCCAAAATTCAAACATTTGACCTTTTGGAAGTCGTATCCCATCTTCTGCATAAGACGGAATGATTGTTGGCTGTAATAGTGAAACCGGAGCATTTCATCAACATTTTTATCTGATGTTGCTGATGAACCCGTTGATGAGGAAGGAGAAGGCATATGCATAAGAGCAATGGACCCGTCTTCTTCCCTTAGTCTTGTACGGAAGAGGTGTTGTGCCCTGTATAATGGAATACTGTCCATCATACGCCATTGCTGTGAGTCATGTGAGGCTTGCTGACAGAGACTCGTAGAGTTAGACTCAAATTTCGGAATATAGATTCAAGTAGAGTACTATCCCCAGGTTTATCGTCATCTGAGTTTTACACTATAGAAACCATATTGCATGATTTATTCTTTTGGCCCCTCCACTTGGTTATGAAGCTTGAAGACGCTGCTTCTTGCTCAATATCCTGCAACAGATCTGGATGGACCCACATAACCTCACCCCGCTGAGTGGTGAGAGGTACTAGCCCTTCGGCTTGATCGCAAACTGGTGGGAGGTTAACAATCTCCATCGTCGCTTTGGTATCGAAATAACACAATCTGAAACCTCCCGTGTTGGGAAGTCACCAAACTGAAGAAACACCAAGTTGGCGGTGACCGTCTTCTCGTCGTTATGAAGTGTGATAGCTTTGGCGTCTATCAGTTGTTGTATCTTCCTCTTCAATATGTAACAAGCCTTTGTGGGGTGATATACGTATCGATGGTACAGACAATATTTTGTATCGTCTGTACGGTTTGCTTCCTCTGATCTTCTGATGTCGAGCAACTGAAGCTTGTCGCTTTTCATCAGTCAGTCGAAGATGTTGATTACATCTTCCTCATCAAAGGAGTATTCTTCTTTGGACTTCGGATTCTCCGGAGCCTGCTGCTTCGGCGGGAAGGCGGCCCTTTTGGATATGTTCACAGCAAGGGCTTATTTTCCTTTGTTGTTGCGATTGTTGTTGTTGTTGAAGGAATGCTTGCCTTTATCATCCAAATCCGGTATTTTAATACACAACAAATTAACTTCCTTTGCATTCTGTTCAGCAATATCAGCGTTTGCAATAAATGTCGCCCATTTTTTGAACTGGGTTGTGCCTATACAGAATTTTACTCCCGGTAACAATTTTTTTCTCAAGTGTCCATAAGCACGAATTCAGGGATACCAGGAGGCATCTTCAGAGCTGTCTGTCTAAAGCTCTCTATGAAGGCACATGTAGGCTCTTTCTCCCTCCGCTTGGTGTCAATAAGAGTTGACATAGTCATGTTCATCCCACCATCGTAGAATCGAGAAAGAAAAAGGCGTCGAAGATCCTCGAATGACGGATGCAGTTATCTGGGAGACTGCAAAACCATTCATAAGCTACATCAGTTAGAGCCCCGATGAAGAGCTTGGTGAGCAAAGCAACGTCCCGCGACAGTTGTCCCGTCATGGATTCAAAGTAATTCATGAATTGACGGGGTGACTTCGTCCCGTTGAACAGAACCAAGGATTGCGGCTTGTACTTTGGTGGAAAAACAACACTGTTCCACTCAGGGGGATAAGGTTGCCTTATCCCGAGTTTTTGCAGCTTGTCTCGATTGTTCATGGCATCAAACCGGGCTCGCAACTCCCGGATGGCCTCTTGTGTATTGTCAGCATAAGGTGGTGCAACTGACTGAAGAGATATTGGTTGAGCTTGTAGTACGAGCGGTATAGTCCTACCCCCAGTATTGAAAGGGTTAGGAAATTGTGTCGCTGATTCATTATTGAGACCAGCCTCCAGGCTTGCATTACCCAGAGGTGGTTGTGCACCCAGAGGTGGTTGTACTGGTATAGTTGCGGCAACATGCACTAGTGCAGCCATGGTAGTGTGTTGGGCCATCAACAATTGATGCATGCTATGCATCATGGCATGCATGTCTTTGACTGTAGCCTCAAGTGTGTTGAGACGTTGTTCGGTGTTTCCTGGTGTAGAGGCATCATGCTCATCACCGATGGCATATACACTAACCTCTGTGATCGACAGAAGGGGTTGTGGATTGAATTGTGTAGCTAGAGTCTACACTGGCTGTTTCGGATCCAGGAGGATTGCTACCCCCAGGAAGGTCAGCTTTAGATTCTGAAGAGTGATTACTCCTTGTTTGAGGGAGTTTCTCTCCTTCGGGAACGAGCGTTTCGGTATACCCCTTCGAAGGATTCCACAATCTGGTCAAATCTCCTTTGGCTGGCTGATTTAGAGGTGCTTCGTCTTGAGCGCCTCCCGTTGTAGGGAAGTCTAGATGCCATGTAGACTGGGGCTAAAGAGCAGTTCCTCATCATCTTGTTGTTGTTCACTTTGTCTTCCAAGTTGTTGTTTAGTAGGCGAAATATAATACAATCGGTCAAACATAGACCGTTTAGTAGATGGTTCAATTGTTTTTGAGCAACAGCAATTGATTACAATTTTGTGACAGTGGCAATAGTGCTCGCTTGGAAGCATCACTACAGGGACAGAATTTTCTTTCTTTACGCTTTTGCACAAGTACATAGCGTAAATCAGAAGATGAAAGAGAAGTAGGCGCACTTTGCTTCTGTCCATATAACTTTATGCGCAAGTATGACGAATTATGTGCACAATCAGCAGCTTCAGGACGGGTGGTGCACAATTTTTTGGCTGTCGTGCGCGTAATTTTAATTAGGGGGATAGGATTTTTCTCTGCTGACTTTTTTTGTGCTCGTATGTAGAAGTCAGGACGTGGAATGTCGGGCTCCACCCTCTTCAAGTGACGTGGATGCTGATGTTGGACATCTTCTTTGCCACGTGTTGTGGGAATCAGAAAGTGCGGGATCACTTTTCTTTCCCCATGGGTTGATTTGGACAGAAGAGTCCTTGCTGGAATTGCCTTACATGTTGCACTGAACGTGCGGGAGCTTGGTAGATTGGGCATGAGCAACCCCCTGGGCATCGCATTGAATTCCTTTGCCAAGGAATGGTGTGGTCAACCCCCGCTTGTTGTTGCGAGAGTTTCGCGATTTGCTTCCCTTAGTTGGCGCACTGGCGTGGCTAAGGAGATTGTCCACCAAGTCACAGACTGGGGATAGAAGAATAACACTGTCAACGAGTTGCTTCTCGTTGGCAAAGTCAGCACCGCCAAGTTTTGCGGCATTTGCTAGGCTTGGGTTGCGGGTGAGGGGCTTGAGCAACCCCTAGAGAGCATTTTTTCGTAGGCTTGTTGGTCGAACTGGACGACCAACGTCTTCTGCGTTGTGCCAACCAACGTTGTGTCAAGTTGAGCCACCACCTTCTCATCAGAGGAGGCCTTCCCCAGCAGAGTCGTCGTTTTGTTTGCCATAAACAAAAAAGTTGAACAAACTTTTGTACAAACTTAAAAATAGTACAAAAATCCTATACAAGAATCTAAGTAAAAATTCTGGATAAGTTGTAGCTAGGAGATCTGATCTGCGGTCGATCACTTTACTCCTTGGACTACAAGACACACGAGGAAGAAGAAATACAATAACTCAACCACTGGAGATCTGGGCAGCAAGAAGGCTCTAGCAACAGCACGGAAGACTTCTCTCTATTTTTCGTCCTCTGCCCATATTTATAGTGTTCAACACTTGAAACGGTTATTAGAGTATGTGCCCACAAAATGGGCAATCTGCACTGTGTTTGCCATTTTGTGTGCACACTTTTGGATAACTGCTATCCACGATCAGCTTAGTACGCGCACAATTCATTGTCAGTTTCATACGTTGTTCCCTGCACGAGGAAAGCTTGGGTCGTGGTGACAACCGTTGGTACTCGTTGCACGAGAATTACGACATTAAATTACACGTAATCTCTTCAAATTCCTAACCGCACATTGTCGGCTAGAAGTGAACAAGTGTACGTATTTTTCTCCCTCCGTGAAGAAAAACATAGAAATGTACACACTATCGTGAAGGAAGCGCATGCGTACTTTTGAGGGCTTTTTGTAAAGAAACAACACTAGTTGGCGTATTATTGTGGAGGCAGCAACACTGGCGTACCTTGGTGGAAGTAGCACACTGGCGTACTCTAATGGAAAGTTCACTGGCGTGCTTCGGCAAAAAGTAGTCCATTGGCGTACTTTGATGAAAGTAGAACACTGGCATACTTTGGTGAAAGTAGCAATCCTGGCCACAAAACGACAATCTGGATAGGCGTGCCCAGAGAGATCTTCAACATTAAATGAATCTAATCCCCTCGTGTCAGCCTGTCAGCTACCAGTCTGGTCCATTAAACGATAAGATGGCAAGGTTGAGAAAGTACGCTCGCCTACCCGAGTTAATTTGGTGAAGAAGTGCGCCGCTTAGAAGAAAGTACGCCTCCTCTTCAAATTTTCCAAGGAAAGTGCGCCTCTGCTCTAGATTTGGGGAAGTGCGTCTCTGCTTTCTTTAAGTTATTTGTATGGCCTTTGTGTGCGTATTTTCTATGCTTCTACAAGAAATAACAACACGTAGTCTAGTTAAGGAGATTATGTGCGTTCGCCAACGGAAAAGCCTTCCATCATTCCATGGCAAACCATCAAGAAAATGAAATTTGAAGTGTCCATATAACACTCTTGTGGAGCATTCTACATTTACAGACTTATTTTCAAAGGTAAATCTCTAATGAGAAGCGTCAAAATGATGATTGTTACATCAGAATGGATGGGGTTGGAAGAACACATACAAGAAAAGATAAGGTGGACAAAGCTAGTGAGAAAGACAGGCAGCAAAAAGGAAAATAATGTAACATGAGGGTTTTGACATTATCCATTTGAGACAATAGGAAAATTTTCAGTAGTTTAGAGGTGCATAAAGTTTACAGGACGAGAAAATACCAGTCAGACTTGTGTAAATAGGAGACTACTTTGAATAGGAACAAATATCACAGCAAAGAATGACAACTGATAAGAAAGACAAATGGAATTAGCAAAGCATGCTAATAAAACGAAATGAAGAAAAACATTCAACTAGTACACTCAGAAGCACATGAATGCTAATTAAAAGCTTCAATATATATAGGGATGCATAGTAGGGGGGGATGTGGATATATATATATATATATATATATATATATATATATAGGAGGGATAATCTCACCATTTATACATATACTCTCACCATTTATTAATGGAAGGAATAATCTGCTTTCCGTGTATTCGTACCCCAAACCATCCAGCCATGAGCGTTATGTCTCCACCTGCTGACCACTAGAGCCAGGAGACTTATATATATATATATATATATATATATATATATATAGGTAAACCAAGCTTTATTCAACAACTTGCAATAGTAAGTAGAATTCTTAGCATTTAAACAATGTACTAATTTTCAATCTTAAATCTCAACTCATGATTAACAAGAAAATGATTTTACTTTATAATGCATGAAAGATCTAGTTAGGGTATGTCTGATAACACTGAATTAGTTCTTTACCAGAATTCTCAGTTCATTCAGGAGAAAGTTATGAGAAAGGCGCCAGACATAAAAAGAGTAATAGAGGAATAAGCTACCATCCTAAGAAAGATCCTCAACTGTCTAAGCAAGCACTTACTAGATTTATGGAGAATTTTAACATCCAAGTTACAATAGCTAAAGCAACATGTGGTTTGTAGGATATTTACATATGTATCAACTTATATGCATCACACTCATCAGTGAATTTAGTTAGAACAACACAAAAACAAGAACTGGTCATCACTGCTTGCCTTTCATTAACTCGCTCAAATTCACGTCTCTTTCTTCTGGGGTCAGCTTTCATGGCCGCAAAATCCTCTCTGCTCATTGGTGGCCCTTGATTCAAGCCCATCCCCAACTCAGCGAGATCCCTGTATACTTAAAATTATCAACTTAAGGAGGTAAATGTACACCAAGAGATGAGTGGCGGTGTGGGTGGGTGGGTGGGTGGGTGGGTGGGTGGTGACAGCAGAAAAGTAGATGTAGATGGTAGAATGTGGCATTCTATGCTACTAAGTATACCTTGGAGGAAATCCCATCATATAACTTTGTGCACCAAAAGGATCCTGTGGCAGCATTCCAGCAAAAGGAACATCAAATGGAGCTGGGGTATAACCCATATAAGACATGCCAACACCGAAAGGTGCCATTAATCCATCAGTCCCCATTGGCATTCCGCCACTCCAGTAAGGGTTATAGGCAGCTGGAGCAAGAGGCATCCCAGCATAGTTTTCAGCTCCAAGATCTTGATAAGTTGTCCATTGCAAATCAGCTGCTGCAGTTAAGACAAAAGACGAACAACAGAAAACAAAACAAAAAATCACATAGTTACGTTTACTAAAGGTTAGAAATTTTACGATGTATAACAATAATGTGATTCATTCGCCTCAAGTACAGAGGCAATCATTTATTGACTAAATGAATAAAGTAGAACTGAAGCTACAAACTAACCATTGCTAGGCAAGTGAATCTTTTTCTTCTTTTTCTTTTTTCCTGCACGAGAATATAAAATACCATTAAAAGACAACAAAAGATTAAAGATAAAGATAGAGGGAGGGGGAGGTTTGGATTCATAAGTGAGTAGCAGAATTATGATATACTGCAACATGAAAACAGCATAAGCAGATTAACCACCTTGGTCACCACCAGGCAACTTATCCTGGACCTCTTCAGCCAATGGAGCTGTTTCCAGTAATATTGGATCTTTTGCAGTGATTGATACAGGTGCTGTCTCAGACGGATCGGCATTTTTGGGGGTCTTCTTGTCTAAAGAGCGATTCACATCATTAACAGCCTTCCCTTTTCTTGCAGCATCACCTTCTTTCACATGACCTACTTTCACGTCAGATGAATGCTCAACCGGTGGAGTCCGTCTAAGTTCATCTTTGGAAGCAGCAGAAAGAGTAGGTGATGGAACTTTGAGTTGCACATGACGAGCAGACTCCGTGTCTGAAAACAATAACCAGTTTAAGTGACTATTATTTCATAAATATTTTCATATAAAAGGGTTTGAAACAATAGGCCATAGTTGTACCTTGAATATGTAACAAGCACCCAGCATTTTCAGTACTGTTAGTTGTCGACTCAAGTATACGACAAATGGTATCTCGCAGGGTCTTATTTGGAAAGAGGTCGTCTGCTAGTAATGCAGCTCCACAGACACACATCGACTTCATTATTATGTAGTCCCGGATGCCTGATGAAGAATTGCAAAAGCCATAAAGTTTAAAACTTATACTACAATATGAATGATCAAGTACCAACAGAAGCATTTAGCCAAGACTGGGAGGGGATGAGAGATGAGAACATGGGAAAGTTCTTGATAAGAAACGTTACATCTGTATATTTAGTCAATCAAAAATTATCAGATTTGTGCATATTTGCAAGGGGTATTACGTAGGGATGAGCATTATTCGGTTTTGGACCGAAAATCGAACTGAACCGAATAAGATAGAAACTTTTGGAAATTAAGAAACTTAGTTTCTATTAGTTTTCTAGAAATCTAAGGAAACTAAGTTTCCCATTGAAAATGTTGTTTGTTTGCAAGAAACTAAAAGATAGAAACTTGTAGTTAATAATGACATCGTTGTAATAAACAATAATAAACACATACGGTTTAAAATTGGGTGTTTGCTTTTCAAAAGTAAATGATAGTAAAAAAAAATATGATCATAATTGATTTCAATGAGTTTTCACCTATTTGGATGTAAAGTAGAATGGAGAGTATTTTCCACTTTGGTGGTGGGTCCTTCTAGTTTCTCGACTTACTTTCCAACTACCAAACAAGCAACACAATGAAAAATATCCAGAGTTTCCATACTTTCCTACTTTCCTTCTAACTTTCCATTTGCCAAAGAGGCCCTAATAGATAGAAAGTAATAAAATACACAACATGAAATTGATGCATAAAATGAGGGACAAAAAGATGCAATCTAAAAATGAAATTTTATGTTCATGAAATATCAGTAAACAGAAATTTTGCACTATGTCTAAAGGCAAGTAAATAAACAATTGCAACTGAAATGTATTCCATTTAAAACTATCGAGAAACAACAAGCAACATACTAACTTATGTCTAAATGTATCCAAAATAAACAGATTTTTAAAATATATTTTATTATTTTTGGCTTGCCCCAACAAAAATTTAGATACTATGATCCGAAACAGCTGCCAATACCGATACTCATATGAAGGGCCTGAAACCGATACAATATTTCGAACCATGAAAACCTGAAGATAAAATGAGAATGGTCTAAATAATACGTAAGACTAGAATGACAGGCTATACAAAAATTTGTCTTTAAAGTTCCATCTCTTACAATACTTGCCATGTCAAAGACAAGTTACATGGATTTCTTTGTCTGGAATAAAAAGTTCCAAGGGTCAAACACTTACATTTATCGCAAAAGCTGCTGAAACAACACTTGCCAGTCAAGACAGCATCTTTCATTACTTCTTTGCATAGTGGGCATCGAAATTCTGGTGGAATATCAGTGACTGGTCTGTTCGAAGGTAACCCCTCAACTTCCTTGTCAAAAGCAGATCTGAATAGTTTGAAAGGCTGTTAGAAAAGCACACTATCTACCAAAAGTGATAATACATCATGGCTCGCAAACTTACTGATTTGGCTTCAAAACAGCAACTGCACCACTTGGCAACATATAAGAGCCATCTGGAGTAGCCATTAACATTGACTTTGGAATCCCAGTTGGTGCTTTCACCTTTCTTATGTCATAATTGGAATCACCATTTGTGGGGCAATGCTGAATAAAGTGCCCTAAACAAGACACATTCAGATAAAGATATTTAAGAGACCACTAGATGCCAAGGAGAGAATCAAATGAGAAAGCACGAGCCAACAAAAATATCAGCATACCAGGCACTTTGCATCTGTAACAGATGTATCCTACAGGAGGTGTCTTCCTTTCATATCCACCTCGACCTTCATTTAACCAAATTCAAAACTATTCAGAAATCAGAAAAAAGACAAAAAAGGAAAAAGGGATAATTACCACTACAAAAGCTGATGGCTGTGACATCCACTACAACAAGAGAATGAGGGTGAAAGCTAACAATCATCATGAGGGTGTTCATTTAATGACCTTATTACATACATTATTATGACAAGAATATCTGCCTTCAAGCTCTTATCAGAGTCGACCGTTAATGAATGGAGTACTTCCTGACCAATAACTCAGAACCTCTAAGACTCCCTACAGAACAATAAGTTATGATCTAAGGCATAGAACAAGTTTACCCTAAAAGTGATGACTTATGCATATTCACACTACTCTTATAGGGCCTATGATCTGGCAGATCCCTATGAACACTCTGACAGCACCCGGGCACCTTAAGTATGACTCACTTGGAACTTTTAAAAAGAGAATGTGAGGAAGAGAAGATAACAAAAACCACTTCCACAAGTAAAAACACTATGTAGGAATATGATCATACACAATAACAAGTGAGGGATTACCAAAACCACGACTATTCATCATTCGCCCACCCATGCCTCTTCCGAAGCCTCTTCCACCACCGTAGGCGTCTTGTCCTTGACTGGAAAGATCACTTGAACAATTAAAAACACTATCTATGCATATGAGAGAAGTGCATTGTTGCAAACAGGCCAAAATAACAACTAATTGCCGAGCAATTATTTCCTCTCTTTATTTCTAAAGCAGTTTTTAAAACTCTGCTCTGATGAGAAAAACACAAGTATCAAAGCCATATAATCTAGAAAGAAGCCTCACCAGTTCCAATCAAGTGCAGATGTCTCAACCAATGCCTTAATTTTATTCTCCTCATCCATTTTGCTTGCAGGGGAAACTTCTGCTACTGGATTACGAGACAGTGGAGGGAGCTCTTCAGGGAGAGCATATAAATCGCCGCCAAACACATCCCATTCGCTCTCATCAAGCTGAAAAGTCGAGGTGGTGGAACATATTATTACCATCCTTTCCATTTTGCAAAATGCAAGACAGGCAAATTCAAGTCTTTTATCCATAAACTTGAAAGTATACTAAGATTCTTGAACTTACATATTTCACAGCAGATGAGTTAGCAGTCACTATATTACTAGGCGGTGGAGGTTGTTCTATTCTGTCTTCTACAACTTTTGGCCTGCATAAAGCCCTTGAAATGTCTTAAAAATGCACGTGTTTAACACAATAATAACATCATATGCTTATAACATTGTATTCTCATTTGACTCTCTAATTTTACACATTAACAAGTAACAACAATAACTGCAATAACAATAACGCCATCAAGTAACCTGATTCAAACAAGCCCTTGAGTTGTCTCAAAATCATTGCATCATGTTTAACACGAATAATAACATCATATTCTTATAACATGGCATTCTCATTTGACTTTTAACTCTACATAGTAACAATAATAAATTAAATAATAATAATAATAATAATAATAATGCCTCAAATAATCATTATTCAAAGGAAGTTCTTGAGTTATATTAAATCACCACATCAAGTTTAACCTAATTTGCATTCTCATTGACTGTCTCACTCTACAATAACAAGAACTGCAATAAGAATAATGCCATCAAATAAACATGATTTAAAGAATGAGAAGTACTCTTCTTCTTCGGCAACAATGGGCTTCCGAGGCTGTCCAGGGATCCGACGAATCAATACAGAAGTATTTTTTGGTATCATTGCAGCTTCATCTACATACTCTGAAATTGAAAGGTGGTTATCACAAAGTCCATAAAACAAATCCCGTTATAAAGTAATGCAATCTAGTGCCCCGACACAGTAACACATGGCGCACAAACCCTTCATCTAAACACTTCTCTCGTAGCCAAAATTTGATAAAATCAAGAACTAAGCAAATTTGATTTAGTGCAGTTCCCATTTGCAACCAGGAACCAAACGAAGATGTTCGGTTTGCCGTTTCTGCCATCATTTTTACCAAAATTCTGCGAGAATGGAAAATGCTACAGCCGAGATGGGAATCAAACTAGCTCTAAATTTTGAATCTAAACCATTGAAGTTCCGCCCAACCTTAGGGACATGGGGACAAACCCATCATCCAACTCATCCCCTCCTCTCAAGAACTAAACATTTTTTTATTAAATTTAAGATCTTTTTTCTACATTATAGTCTATACTCCTAGATAATCAAAACTTGGCCAATGGGAATCAAAGTTGGGATCTTTTTCTACACAAACCTACCTTCTGATGTTTGGGCATTGGAGACCACGATATCGAAGTCGGTACCGCCTCCCAAACGCTTCGACTCAAAGATTCGTTCTTTCAAGTTGACAACCGAAATAAACTGGCCATCAATAGGCACATAATCGTAATCTTTTGCGCTCTTAAACTTGTAATACACAGCCATGATCTAATCACAAAGAAAATTTTAATTAAACCAGAAGAACAAAAGTTTTTTTTCCACTTAATTTAGCAAACAAGCATCAACAAACTGAAACTTGGAACGAGACTTTGTACAAATTATTTCTTCTTCTCCTCCTTCCTGTATTCTTCGCCGAGCCGCCAAGAAGTTGATTTGCTTGATGGAACCTCTATCGAGATTCTGCCGCGACGGTCCGATTGAGTCCGATCGAAACCCCAAACTTCAGGAACCGATCGAAACCCCAAACTTCAGGAACCGATCGAAGAGGAGGAAGAAGAGTTTCGCATCGAAATCCCAAAGTTCTCAAAGAGGCTCTGACGATTCCGAAGGAGACGATTTCTCCTGTCGATCTAGTTCGAGATGGAGAATAATTGGGGAAATAAAAATTTGGGCTAGGGTTCTTCCTTCCTAGTAGCAGGAGTAGTTTTGGGAGAGTGGAGAAGTATAAATAAATATTGTTTGATATAAAAGCAGCCATAATAAGCTGGGTTTGGAATTGCATCGAAGCTTTTGCTTCTTCTTTTTTGTCTTTTTCTTTTTCTTTTCTTCAAAAAGCGGTTTTAAAAGTTGTTCGGTTAACTTGAAAATGCACTAAAGTGTGAAATTGAAAAAATAAAAAATAAAAATTTGCGTGGGCACCGCATACGGAGTACAGATCTGCAGTTCCATTTTTTCTGTTCTATATTTTGTCACCACCATATTATATATGGGTCCAACTTTTATTTTAAACCGGCTGGAGCCCACATGTAATCAAATGGGGACAGAATATATGACAGAAATAGTGGGACAGTAGATCTGATCTGCCACATATGCATAAGTTTAAAAAAAAAAACTATTTGTCACACAAAATCTTTGGGTGATGCCATCTTCTATTATGTGGTAGCTGACTTGGCGGATGACATGTCAAATTTTAAACTTAAAATTAAAAAAAAATTGTGGTTAATTTTTTTGGTTAAAAACTGCCATGTGTCACGTCCCGACTCAGTAGAGTCGATAATCGTCTCCCGGACGTAATGTCGTGCGTGGCTAGATTGCGCAACGCACAAGACAAGATCGTGTATTTGAAAATTCATTTGGAACACAGCGTTAAAATCACATTCGCAGCAGAGTTGAACACAATGTATCGGAAGGAAATGATTTTTCATTCATAATTGAAAGATAATTTACATCTTTGAATACATATATGCTGAGTCGGCTACATTTGATTGAAATAACAAAAAGACGAACAAGCTGTCATGAATATAATATTTGTTGTCCCATACATTACGCCCTCGTATAGATTTAGCGAGCACCGTTCGCAGCCTATTGATTCTCGACACCTGAGATGTTGAGTATCAGTACACATGTTGTACTGGCAGGCAGGATGAATCCACTCGCCTATAGTGAATTGCATTCAGAGTTATCTTGCTATTAGAACAATAGTTAATTGCAGTTCATAGTGGCAGCATACATGGAAGCATTGAATATTTGAATATATATATATATATATATATATATATATATATATATATATATATATATATATATATATATATATATATATATATAGATAACGTATCGGTTGCTTACTCAAGTGACATGTTTGTCCCTGCACTAAAATAGAGATAATACTTACCGCCTGCACAAGACAATAAGTTAGCATTCATTCTATCTTATATGTGGTCATTGGTGATATTGTAGACACCATGAAGAACTATTATATAGCATTCGGTACACTCTCTCAGTCGAGTTACAAGCCCTCTGGAGGTCCCAAAATGCTCTGCGCCGAAGCATGTTCACATACTTTCTCCTAGGTAGATTCGGTTCCGATGTCCCGGATACCACATCAAAGAAACAAAATTATGTGCACAAGGTGTCCATGACCATGCAATATACGTGAAAAGTTTTATCTATGAAACATATGCATGACACGGAGCATAATTAAACAACATTATTTATGTATTCATGCCACGGTTCATTTTTTTCAAGCCGTATGTTTTCGATTTGGCGACCGGTATGCACCAAATACTCTGAGGCACCATGCCACAACCGATGTTTTAGATACCGAATCCCTTCTAACAATTCCATAGTTTCGAACCACAATTGTCGGCTCTGCGTACGAAGCTTATGTTATAGGTCGCGTGCATAGATGCACTCGATGATTACAATTATTCCATGTTCTATTTCTTAGTGGTATACATGCATTGTGGCTATCAAATAAATTGTATATTCAACTGGGCATCATCGATTTAACGTTTCGTTGCGTAAGAATTTGTTAACATGAAGGAGTAGAAAATAAGGGTCTGAACCACCCATAGATTAATCAATTTGCTGAGAGTAAGCGACCCGCTTCGCGACGATCAAACGTCAATTACATGTGTTTCCTACAATGGCACCAACATCGTGTTAGAATTACTTCTTCTATCATTGTTATCGAAATTCGGAGAAATAAATGCAGACACTGATGGGTAAGCACTTTCATCAAAACCAAGCAGCAAAAATGTTCAAGGAAAACACACATCGATCTGATCCTGTTGAAGGGACTATTATATAGAGCTCACTCGCCGAGATACAGTTCGCTGCATCTTGGACTTATTCCAACAGAAGTCAAACCATGAATTATAATGGTTCTCGTATTATTCGTCTGAATCAAATTGATGCCAAAGATTTATCGATCTTAAGTTCAGCCTGAATCGCTTTAGCCACAAGCCCGATGAGTAGTACATTTTTCCCGGTCGGAACGAGACAATACACCATGTCACATGCCATGTCATATGCCACATAATAGGAGAGAACATCACCGAATTTTTTTGGGAGACAAATAGCAAAATTGAAGTTTTAACTTTTAAAATATTTTTTGGATGGTGGAATTGGAAAATATGGAATTAAAAAATATATAGAATTTGGTTCTTTAGATGGTAGTTGAAAGTGGGTCTATAAATATGGTTATTTTTTATTTAAGGATGAGGTTATCGCCAATGTGCAAAAAAATCTATTTGTTTTAACACTATTTTTATCCAAAATTATAACAAACACAAAAAAGCTACCTACTCTTCTTCTTCATTGATTATCTACATATATTTTTCACCCAAAATTATAACACGTATTTTTTTTCTTAAACCTATACTTTGAGCTCCTTCTCTCTCTCATATTTTTTTCTTAAATCTTTAGGACACACATCCCTCTCCCCACTCTTCTTTAAGCTCCTTATACTCCATCATCATCTCTTAAACTGGTGCGCTTGCTGCACAGGCACTCTAGCGGGTACAGGGTACTGCTGCCTCGGCTGCTGGAAGTGTCTCTGATGCTACTGCTGAAAGTGGGGCCGCTTCATTGGGCATGTGCTAGTACTGGATCCTCCTATGTCCCTCGGCCTCTTGGAGCCAAGCTCTAGATCATCCTCTGCCCATTGTGCCTGCCTCAGAATCTCCTCAAAAGTAGCGGTGGGGTCTCCATTCGTATGTGATTTGATCTCATTGTTCAGGCCCTTCCTGAACTTTCTGGCCTTCCCTCTGGGGTTATGTCCCTCCACAAAGCGGCCTAATCTGCAATACTCTGCCGCATACTCATCAATTGCCATACATTCCGGAATGAGGTACTGAAACTGACTCTCTAGAGATGTCAGAGCTACATCTGGAAATAACTTTTCCTTGAAGAGCTCCTTAAAAGCTTCCCAAGTAAGTCCCGATGCTGAGATCCTGGGGTCCGTCCTGAACTAAGTCAATGCGATCTCAAACATCATGCTTCCTGCGGCCTCTACCTGCAACCTCTCTGGAATCTACGCCAGTCGCAGGTTTCTCTCAATGTCTTCTATCCAATCATCAGCATAAAGAATTCCCTCGGTGCCTTTAAAATCCTTCGGCCCCATCCTCTTAAAATCTATGATAGTCCCCTGCCTCGGCTGCTGCGGAGTGAACTGAGGTGGTGTCATCTGTGGCTGGACTAAGGCGACTCTCTCGACTGCGGCGAGCACAATCTAGTGAGCATTCTCAATGCCCTGCCTCATAACCTCTGACAGATGCTGTTGTTCCTCCATCATCTGCTGAAAGAGCGCAAACATCTGCGTCTGATCGACTGCGGGTGGTGGAGGTGGAAGATCCTCTGAGACTATCGGTGTTGTCCTCTGCACCGGAGGTGGAGCACCCCCGAAAATGCTACAAAAATGCCCACCTGGATCGGTGAAGCGGACCTCTGAACTGAAGCTGCTGGAACGGTGCCTATTGGTGCTGCCCTCAGAGGCGACAAAGTAATCGATCTCGCTGATACTGCGCCTGAGCGCTGGGAACACGTCTTCGGTGGCATCCTGAAGATAGATTAAAAGAAGGAAATCAATGTTGAGTAAGATACGACATCATCAAATAAGGACATAATTATTCAAAGTAAAGCAAGCATTCAAATAGATAAGGATAGCAAAACATATATTTGGAAATGTTCTCTAGTTGTGATTTAGTATACCCTCAGCCTATATCATATATCCTATATCCTAAAATAGGCTCATAGTAATACTCTAGGTGAGCACTACTACGATATCGCTCTAATTGCAACTATCGACCTGCATGGGCCACCACTAAAAATGTGTCATGACCCGCACCCGGAATAAGGGCACGAGTAGTGAGCAACGCCCAGCCTACGTCGCAGCATCGATGGTAGGACGCTGTCTAAGTCAACAATACTAACTAAACACCTCACACAATATATATAAGGTACATGTCTATGTTATCTCTACTCCAAACGGAGAAACAATATAATAACATGATAATGATATACATACTCAATCACAATATCAAACTAAGGAAGATAAAGCACGATGTGGAATAAGGAAGATGAAATATGAATCACAATACAATCACAAGTCCAAAATAATATATATACATGCCAAAAGCCTCAATAAAAGTCTAATACAAGTCTAAACAATAAGTCTAAGCCTCATCAGCATCTGGTACTAGATCCTCCTGCTCTAAAGGAGTATCCTCTAATTGTACACCGTCATGGGCCCGTAGTAGGTGGGACACTGGTCCACGAGACAATCATCTGAAAAATATATCCAGTCAGGATTGGAGCGAAGTACATACCTCTGAAAGCAGTTCCAAATACATAATCGAGCATATATAACAATTAATAGAAAATGATACAAGATAACTAGCAATAAAAAATAGAATGAACTAGAGTGAACAAGTCATGTACTGGAATGAAGAACATGCAATATGAATAATTGTAATTTAAATAAAAAATAGATAAAATTAACTAATGTGCCATGGAGTACAAGTTCATTATGTGATCAGTTTGGGTTGAACACGAAAATAACATGGTAACTCGATTACACGTATGATATGTAATCGACATGTACACGAATACACTTGGGCTTGATCACATAACCAACTCCTACTCTCTCATCCCCAACCAATACTAATGGATCCAACCACGACACGTTACGAATACGAATATGGACACACTGGACACGAGCAGTGTGTGAACACGAAGTGCACGATAATCAATACCCGATACACACGATGAAATACATGTGAAGGAGTACCCGTTGAACACGGTAAGAGAATAATATCTCGTAACATGATCCATATAGTACCAATCCGTGTAACTACTGTGTCAAAATCAAGTATATAGTTCTAGAACATGTAATATATACACTATCATGAAATAGAAACTAACAGAGTGATGTACTCGCCTCTGGTCCTGAGCAATGGTGTCTCTCGATGCCCAAGCTGGTGTCACACAATCCTATATATGAATGACATGTCAATATGGGTGATACAAGTGATAATAAACTAAGATGCATTAAGGATGCTCTTCTAGGTCATGACTAGGTCTATTCTAAGTTAATAAATCTAAACTTAGCTAGGTTATTAGCTAAGTTACTAAGTTGATACCAACTAGTTCTAGTAATTACCCTAATTATTTGCTAACTTATCATGCCACCAACTATACTATTTACTAACTGATACTTAATATATACTTAACTAATCTAGACTGGTACTATACTAACTGAGTTCTTAACTCAAGTAGCTGCTAACCCTTAGCAGCAATCCTGATACACACATTAGTGTGTACCAACTAATACACCTATTTGTGCATTACCTGGTATTCACATCTATGCACAACTTCTCACTTTCTCAATTACAAACACACATCAACCCTAACCAAGCCACTACAGTGTGTTTACACTGATACTCGAGTATAACTTCTCCTCCTCATAAACTTACAACAACTGCTTGTACATAAAGGAACACCCTACTGCTACTGCTAATATAACTAACCTGATGTAATTGCTTGTTACTTATCATTACACCAAATGAACACTAATACCTGTGTAAAGTTACTGCAGTTCCAAACAAGTCTTCCCTCCCTCTCAAATTGCACTATACTCATATCTCTTGCATTGTTTCCCACATTCATTAACTCAATACTACATCAGCCTTTCACAGGAATTTCTCTACTGATACCCATAAGAGTGTGTATTGATGCACACATTAGTGTGCATCCCCCTTACCTCTTTTGCTGTTACTGCACCTGACTTAACACCCAAGTCAACTCGAGTCCTCTTTCACTGATACATAGCTAATTGAGCACTAACACCCCCAACTAACAACTTAAACAAGTATCAAAAAACCTTACATATATCTACACCTATAGATATATACACTTACCATAAATGCACCTAACTCAAATATTGCTGCCTGCACCTACCACCTGTAGGCAGTACTCTGTTATCAACAATTGTTGTATCAGTGGTACCAATGCTTGAGTATCAGTAATCCAAGATTTCCCAAACTTACCTTGTTGTTGTAGCTCACTTAATGGGCTAAGCAATGCATTGCCAAGTGCATCAGTGCACATTGTACCACATATCTTGATATCCCAAAGTCTGAGACTCAAATCCTTATCCTAGAATTAATGTTATAACCACACAACATATTCACACTCACTGCACAGTCACTCACTGACTTGTACACACTTGTACAGTCAGTTGATCACACACACACACAATACTAAATTATACTACACAATATAATGCATATAACTATATACCCAACTGTCATCCGTATACCTGATACCCACCAATTACTTTCCCCAAAACTCAGATACTCACAAAGCAACTAACACTAGTTAATACCTACTAACAGTTGAAACCCACAAAACTCACTAATTTAACCAACTTAGCTAAATCCCTCAAGACCTCCTTGAAATACGCCGATTTGGCTATTTTCAGCTATAAGAGTACGTCGTATGCTATCTCCTTGAAATACGCCAACTCAGGCTATATTTGCAAGGTGCATGATAAGGCTATTTTGTTCGGAATACGCTCAAGACCTTAGTCAAAGAAGGATAATCGGCTGTCTTTTCGCCTGTCACCTATCCATGCAGCATCAGGCTTCTACGCCTACTTGGCTTCTACGCCAACTTGATAAACTATTCGGCTTCTACGCCTACGTGGCTTCTACGCCAACATGACAGCTACCTAGCTTCCACGCCAATCATCTCTACGCGAGGGGCAGTTACCTACGTGGCTTGCATGCCATGATCTTTGCAGCAGTTATACGCGTTACCTCATAATGGGACACGCGTCACACGCGGATTCAGGAGATCATTCAGACGTGGGTAGCAGTTATCATAACCGTCGTGTAAAGAGTGCCATACTCTCAACTGTTCGGCCTCTACGCCGACTGGACGATTACTGCAACTAGGCTCTATAAATAGAGATCTCTATTAACAGAGATGAGAGGGGATTATTTTTTTGATTGGAGAGATCAATTTTTATTGAGAGAGAAGAGTCTAGAGCACAGACAGAGAGTAGTGATTGACGACTTTGGCATCGAGCATCCAATCTCTCCTGCAACCTTTGAAGCTTCTCCTTCTTCCACAGCACTTCTTCATCATCGTGTGGTCCAAGGGACAAAGTGATCGACCACAGATCAGACTCCTATAGCAATATTTACCCAGACTTAAACTTTTGTACTTAACATCCTCGCATAGGATTAATAGTACTTATTTTTCTTGTTTGTAAACCAAAGAAAGGGTTTCATATAAACCTATTTTTATTTCTTTCGTTTATTATCAAACAACGGCTGCTGCTGTTTACGCGGATAGGAGTATACGCGGGGTGACGAGTTGCTGCTGTTATTTCTATCTTTACGCGTGGGTTTGTTAACGGGTTGCGGGTTTGGGTTTGATCCAAATTAGAAATTCTATTCTAATAAATCTATTTTCTCTATTTAGCTTATAATTAATACGTTTTCAGAGTTAGGGGTTTTACACGCTATATGTCGCCAAGTTTTTTTTAGCAACGTTGTGCGACTCATTTAGCGACGTTATATTGACCTGGCAATACTGCCAGGACAGCAATTTGCGACGGGCATCGACGTGTTTAGCGACATTGTGCGACTCATTTAGCGACGTTATATTGACCTAGCAATACTGCCATGTCAGCAATTTGCGACGGGCAGCGATGTGTATAGCGACGGAGATAGCGACGTATTCAGCAGCGTGCGTAAACGTTGCAAAATGTCGCTAAAGATACAGTAAAAAAATATAAAAATAAAAATTGAATTATTTACAAACTATTCTTTCTACAGTTTATGAATTCACAATTTGTACAAATAGACCCGGAGCAACCCTCCGTTGAATTTGCTGGGTTCGTCGACCCACTTCGGTTGAACACTCAACATCGATAAATTAACATACATTTAATATGAATAATATAGTAAAATTTAAAGAAAATGAAATATTGAGATTACAAACCGAGTAAGGACAAAACCTCGTCGTAAAAAATACAACAAATATCCACACAAACAGAGTAGTTGATCCAAGGGCCACCATAGTTGTTCCTCAGAAAAAGGCCCAAACGTCTCTGTACCGACGAGGGACGATATCTATACAGAGATACTTATTTTTATCGAAAAAGTTAATATATAATGAATAAAGAAATACACGATATATATGATGCTAAACCATCTAATTGACTTACTTTGTACCGTCGGCCCAAATCTCTGTCCTCATCTCCTCTGGAGGTGCGCATGGAGGATCTAGCTGATGCTGGAATAACGTCGGCTCGACCTCCTCCATATGCTCATCTGTCTCCATGGTTCCGTCAGCAGAAGGAATGCTGGATGAGGGAGTAGTATCAGGCCTGGAACGTTGTAACTACCTCCAACGGTGAATGATCTTCACAACCAGGATATAATAGAGTCCTTGCATTCTCCAGCAACTCCATGAACTTTGCAGCATCAGTATTCGGTGGCTCCTCAGCTGCATCATGATTGTCCGGATCAAAACTAGGCCCCGCCGCATCAAAAACCATATTCACCCACCCGTCGTCGTAAGCAGCGTGGTCGTGGACATCCATATACGGCTCTACATAAGGCTCGAACTCCGATGCTAAAGACACAAGTTCTCCGTGCGCGGTCCACTGATAGTAATTCAGCGTGAAACCCTTCGAGTACAAATGATATGTGACTTCCACTTCTGGATGATATTTTAAGTTGTGACATCTCACACACGGACACTTAATTTTGGTACCGTTCATGTACTGAGGGAACGCCTTGGCGAACTGCAGGAACTGTTGTACACCCTCAATGAATTCATCCCGCATACCGCACATATCATCAGGATGACGGTTGTATATCCACAAACGATGACGTAAATAGTAATTCATATCCATTTCTAGATACTTTTGCAAAAATGAATAGACATCGTTCAAGTATATACTCATCGTTAAATACAGTACATGCACTGATACTCCTAGTCCTAGCATATATACTCATCGTTAAATACAGTATGATTCTCTGGAGGAAGGTAAGAACTGCTCTAACTTGATACACAATGCCCTCTGTGACATTTTGTGTCCTATAAATCAAATTACTACGAAGACTTAAGTCTTTTTTGTTGTCAAATTTTACACCCTTTGTGACATTCAGTGTCGTGTCAGTGTCAGTGTGTGTGTCGTATCTGTGTCAGTGTCATGTGCATCTGTGTGTGTGTGTGTGTGAGAGAGAGAGAGAGAGAGAGATCGAACCAATATTACTACCTTAACTAACACAAGACTCTAGACATTACCTTAACGAGACACTTAAAAAGTCATGACTAGACTAATACACCAAGGCCTCTCTTGACTTACTGTTACCTGGATTTGATTTTTTCTTCCTGCTGCACTTACTGCTACTTGATCATATGCAGCTGCTGCTGCTACCTAATGCATGAATATTCGCCTACAGGTACTCACTCCCTGCTATCACTATTTTGCTATTGCAGATCTCCTGCCTGCACCTAATCTTGTAGTGCACCATTGTGTGCACTGCCTCACTTGAATGCCTGAGCTCCCTCACAC